>SJYX01012000.1:34506-83968 GCA_006410675.1 Oreotragus oreotragus | reverse complement strand
ACTCCTTTTCCTATTTGGAACCAGTCTGTTGTTCCATGTCCAGTTCTAACTGTTGCTTCCTGACCTGCATACAGATTTCTCAAGAGGCAGGTTAGGTGGTCTGGTATTCCCATCTCTTTCAGAATTTTCCACAGTTTCTTGTGATCCACACAGTCAAAGGCTTTGGCATAGTCAATAAAGCAGAAATAGATGTTTTTCTGGAACTCTCTTGCTTTTTTGATGATCCCGCGGATGTTGGCAATTTGATCTCTGGTTCCTCTGCCTTTTCTAAAACCAGCTTGAACATCAAGAAGTTCACGGTTTATGTATTGCTGAAGTCTGGCTTGGAGAATTTTGAGCATTACTTTACTAGCATGTGAGATGAGTGCAATCTTCCTAAATATTCTTTAATCTGTAACTCATCTTGTGTGACTCCTGTCTCTTAGCGACTAAAGTACAAACTCAACCTGATATTTAAGATTCTATCATCTGGCCATACTTGTCTTTCCAGCCGTGTTCACTACTGCTTTTGCAATAATGTACTCATCTTCATTCCTCAGAAATGTCTCATTATTTTCTGCTTATGTACCTCTGCTCACACTGTCCACCTTAGACATAATACTCCTTGTCTTTACATGTGCAGATCCTGCCTATTTTTACACCCAGTTATATGACACTCTTCTATCATGCCTTTTTGTGATTTACTTAACCAGGTAAACCATAACATCATCACTTTTACTTTATTTTATATTTATGTTCTTTTCTTGTCTCTCCTGTATTATGAAACTCTTTAAATAGAAACTCTTATATCTGCATACATCTTCTACAGTGCTATGGCCTTTGCATTTAGTAATTACATAATACATATTTGTTGAGTGAAGTAATATTGCAAGTAACATTCCTAGAAGCAAAAAAACTAGATTGAATGACTTCTTGAGGTACCTGCCAACCCCATCATTTATTTTCATAGATATTTGTAGATTCAAGAGCTGGAAATGTCCTTATAGTAAAATTTTTTTTCTCATAAAAAAAGTATGTTTAGAAAATTTCAAACATTGCAAATGTAGAGAAGATGATATAAGGAATCTCTACATGTCCATCACTGGACTTCAATTATCAGTCTCATGGTCAGTCTTGTTTCATCTGTCCTACTACTGTCTGATCCTCACAAGATTTTTTTGAAAGAAATTCCATGCACCATATCATTTAAATTGTAAATAATTTCATTATGTGGCTTGAAAAAAAAATAATCACAGTACACAGTAACATCATTGGATATCCAGTTAATGTTCATATTTCCACAGTTGCTTTCTCTTTTCCCTCTCTCCCTTCACCAGTGTTCTCCCCTTCTCTCTAAACAGTTGGTTTATTCAAATCAGGTTCCAAAAAAATGTCCATACATTGATTTGGTTTATATGGCTCTTAAGTCTTTTTTAATCTTTGCGTTCTCTTGCCTCTTTTTTCCCTTATATTTTTGTTGTTGTTGATGAAACCAGGTTTTCTCATTCTGCTGCTGCTGCTGCTGCTGCTGCTAAGTCACTTCAGTCGTGTCCGACTCTGTGTGACCCCATAGACGGCAGCCCACCAGGCTCCCCCGTCCCTGGGATTCTCCAGGCAAGAACACGGGAGTGGGTTGCCATTTCCTTCTCCAATGCATGAAAGTGAAAAGTGAAAGTGAAGTCGCTCAGTCTGTCCAACTGTTAGCGATCCCATGGACTGCAGCCCATCAGGCTACTCTGTCCATTGGATTTTTCAGGCAAGAGTACTGAGGTGGGGTGCCATTGCCTTCCCCGCTAGTAGGTGCATTTAAGAGGTAAGAAGAAACAGGTGAAATTTGTTTTATTTAGTTGTAAGTTACTATCATTTCACCATGTAATAAACCTTTGTGGTTTGGAGTGTATTTTACGCTCACAGCGCGTAGCAGTGCATGTGAGCCAGCCACATTTCAAGTGCTCAGTAGCTTCATGTGTGTGGTGGCTGTCTACTGGTCAGCAGAACTCTGATGGCTTGAACTAAATCAGCTCCCTGCTTTGACAATATAATGCTTCGTAAGTGTGGTTGTGTTCTTCTGTCAGAAGGCCTGTAATGTCCAGATGTCTCTTTTTGTGTTGTAAGTAGTCATGGATGATTGGTTACCTAGATGTTTGCAAAATGGTGATATTGATTCCGGTTCTATCATTCTTTTTTTTTTTCCCTATTATTCTTTCTTCGTTTATGAGCTGGAATACTTCAAAAAAGAAAAACTTCCCTAATCAGCTCTTTGGTTTCTCTGAAGTTTTTGATTTGTACAGGAACGGCAGGATACATACTCGATTCTTTACCTTTATTCCCTTATTTGCAAGTTTGAAAATAAGTTGGTTCCCTGATACATTCCAAAGGGAATGAATGAGTTGTTTAGGTTTTTAAAACTCATCATGAGTTTTGACATACTTGATATGTTTTAGTCTATTGTAGTTATTTTTACTGATGTTCAGTTTGTTCCATCTTGAACTAGTGGGAGCCTCCTCAGGTTGGCTCCTGATTCCTTTTGACATAACTGAAGTAGTCTTTGATACTGTTCCTTGCTTTCTAGGTATAAGAGGTTCCAGACTCATCTTGAACAATTCCTGCCCTTTAGTCAAAGAACTCTGGATGCTTTTAGTGAGATATGCTATTTAAAGACCACGTTTATTGCTTAGGAAACTGAAGGCTCTAGAAGTAGAGTGATTTAACCAAGGTCACACAGATTCAGCAGCATAAGCTGGCCTAGAACCTGAGGCTTCTGGCTCTTAACTCTATGCCATTGCCATTTTGTCTTGTTTTCTCTACCTAGCTTCTGTGGCAGGTGTTTTAACTGCTTTTGAGCTTCTACTCTAGGCCATCAGGGGAAGATAGGTTTTGTGGGTCATCATTGGAGGTACAGTCAAACCTCATTAATTTGGGCTAATTGGGGTAAATCCTAGTGAGAGTGTTGTGTTTTGTTTTTCTTTAGGTGCAGCTGTTACTTTGAGTCATAACTGAAACTAGGCTAATAGTGTTACCAGGTTATTTTGTTAGGTAGAGGTCCCTGTACCTGGTTTAATGAATAGCTGAGAATGATGTGCAATTTAACTTTAATTGTATGTAAATTAGACTCCTGAAATGCTTAAAAACAGCTCATTAAACATTTCTCCCTGCAATCTTATTTACACCATTTTCTTAGCCAGGCTTTTCTTTATTAGAGTGCAGAGGTTAACTTTAGCTCAGGTCTGAGTTTATCTCAAGTTTCAAATGGGTGTGGAGTCTATGTTAATAAAGTGTTGCCATCAAGTTCAGAGAATGTTAGAAAAAATATTTGAGAAGATACAGAGGAAGAGCATCTGAAAGTCAGACATCTGGCATTTTCAGCGGAGCAGAATGCAACTCCTTGCATTTGAAAGGAAGCTGAAAGTACTTTTGAAAGTCAAAGAGCTTTCCAAAAGCTTGTTCACCTACCTAAAAAGTCTGTCATCCTAGGGCCTCACTCTGAGGTAACTGTGTTTGTATTGAGGGGCAGAGGATCTAGGTGTGTGAAGGCTGTCAGGGCTGTCTGTTGGCTCTGTGGCCCAGAGTAAGTCAGTTGACCTCTCTGAGCCTTAATTTATTCATCTATAATGAGGTAATTAAAATTGGGAGTAGTAATACATGTTCTTTTTACCTCACAGACTTCTTGTGAAATTCAAATCAGCTAATTAATCAAATGACATAGTAGATATTTATTGAATTAATGAGAGATGACATGAAAGTGCCTTTTAAACTAAAAGCCTTGTTTGACTATAAGCATTATTAGAATAATATAGAGTGGTGCACTAATACATACAGATGATCAGAAGCTGACAGCAGAAGGAGGGGATTCAAGATGTCTGTCCAGAACTTTATTGCCATTTCACTGTGGAGGCGTATAGCACTTCACACCTTAAGAACCTTTGACAGCATCATGGTTTTATAGCACAGTACTCCTGCGGATGTGAAGACCCTGAGTTACTAAGGAAAAGGTTGAATTACATTTTGTGTATTCTGTTTAAGAAATAATGGATGTGCACAACATATTTTACAGAGGGCTTTCATTAAAATGACTTGAAGAAGTATAGTGTCTAGGGACTTCCTTGGCGGTCCAATGGTTAAGAGTCTATGCTCCTAATGAAGCAGGTAGGAGTTCGTTCCCTGGTTGGGGAACTAAGATCACACATGCTGAACAGCATGCCCCCCTCCCCCGCCCCGGCCAAAAAAAAAAAAGACGCAACAGAACTGTAATGTCTAAAGAGTTATTTTCATTATCCAACAATTATTGTACTTTGTATGGAGTCTCTATGTTAACTCATGGACTGTGGCCCACTGCCCTGCTTCTCTGTGTTAACTCATGGACTGTGGCCCACTGCCCTGCTTCTCTGTCCTTGGGATTCTCCAGGCAAGAATACTGGAGTGGGTTGCCATGCCCTTCTCCAGCGGATCTTCCCGACCCAGGGATCGAACCCCGGTCTCCTGCACTGCACTGCAGGCAGATTCTTTACAGGCTTAGCCACCATGGAAGCCCTGTATGGAGTCTGTCTCTCCCTAAAAGCAGCTAATACCTATATTAAATGCCCAAAACCGTCCTAAATTCTGTATGTTTACTCCTTTATTTCTCCCCGTAATCCCATGAGGGAAAAATTAAGAAACCTGGCCACAATTCTGGATTAGAATCCTGGATTGAGGAAGAAAATTCCCATAAAGAGCATTATTGGGACAATTGGTAAAATTTAGATATGGACTTTATGTTTGTTGCATAATAATAGTGTATTGTTATTATTAAAATTTCTAATGTGATAATTGGACTGTAGTATGTTCTTAGGAGTTGACTTTCTGAAGTATTTAGACGTAGAGGCACCATGTCTCTCTACAACCTGTTATCAAAATAGTTTAAAAATTAGTAATGAAGTTGTGTGTGTGGGGAAGATAAAAGTAAATATGGCAAAATGTTCATAATCGGTGAACCTCAGTGACGGGCATAAAGGAGTCCTTTGTACTATTCTTGCAATTTTTCTCCAAGTTTGAAATTATTTCAAAGTAAAAAAACAGCAAAATTTCTTGAGGTCACATAGCTAGAGTTTATGTAGCAGGGTTAAGATTTGAACTCTGGCCCTTTGCTTCTAGAGTCCCTGTTCTTAGTTACTCTGCTGTTGCTGTTGTGGTCATGGTGCTAGATAAATGAGGGAAATATGTACTGAATTTTAAATAGTTGGGACTGTGATTTGATCCTGAACATTGAGGCAGCTCTTCCTCCTGGTTCTTGAAGGACAGGGTGATCATATAATTGATTGTGTAAACCGATTCGCTTAAAACTTTTTTATGTGAAGTATAGTTGATTTACACACTACATCTCACATGCTAGTAAAGTAATGCTCAAAATTCTCCAAGCCAGGCTTCAGCAATACGTGAACTGTGAACTTCGAGATGTTCAAGCTGGTTTTAGAAAAGGCAGAGGAACCAGAGATCAAATTGCCAACATCCGCTGGATCATGGAAAAAGCAAGAGAGTTCCAGAAAAACATCTATTTCTGCATTACTGACTATGCCAAAGCCTTTGACTGTGTGGATCACAAGAAACTGTGGAAAATTCTGAAAGAGATGGGAATACCAGACCACCTGACCTGTCTCTTGAGAAACCTGTATGCAGGTCAGGAAGCAACAGTTAGAACTGGACATGGAACAACAGACTGGTTCCAAATAGGAAAAGGAGTCCGTCAAGGCTGTATATTGTCTCCCTGCTTATTTAACTTATATGCAGAGTACACCATGAGAAACGCTGGACTGGAAGAAGCACAAGCTGGAATCAAGATTGCCGGGAGAAATATCAATAACCTCAGATATGCTGATGACACCACACTTATGGCAGAAAGTGAAGAGGAACTAAGAAACCTCTTGATGAAAGTGAAACAGGAGAGTGAAAAAGTTGGCTTAAAGCTCAACATTCAGAAAACGAAGATCATGGCATCCGGTCCCATCACTTCATGGGAAATAGATGGGGCAACAGTGGAAACAGTGTCAGACTTTATTTTTTGGGGCTCCAAAATCACTACAGATGGTGATTGCAGCCATGAAATTAAAAGATGCTTACTCCTTGGAAGAAAAGTTATGACCAACTTAGACAGCATATTGAAAAGCAGAGACGTTACTTTGCCAACAAAAGTCCGTCTGGTCAAGGCTATGGTTTTTCCAGTAGTCATGTGTAAATGTGAGAGTTGGACTGAGAAGAAAGCTGAGGACCGAAAAATTGATGCTTTTGAACTATAGTGTTGGAGAAGACTCTTGAGAGTCCCTTGGACTGCAAGGAGATCCAACCAGTCCATTCTGAAGGAGATCAGCCCTGGGATTTCTTTGGAAGGAATGATGCTAAAGCTGAAACTCCAGTACTTTGGCCACCTCAAGCGAAGAGTTGACTCATTGGAAAAGACTCTGATGCTGGGAGGGATTGGGGGCAGGAGGAGAAGGGGACGACAGAGGATGAGATGGCTGGATGGCATCACGGACTTGATGGACGTGAGTCTGAGTGAACTCCGGGAGTTGGTGATGGACAGGGAGGCCTGGCGTGCTGCGATTCATGGGGTCGCAAAGAGTCGGACACGACTGAGCGAATGAACTGAACTGAACTGACTAATAGTGGATTTACAATGTTATGTTAGTTTCAGGTGTACAACATGGTGATTTGCTGTTTTTTAAACCCGTTCACTTTTTAAGAGTAAGAGGGAACACTATTAATAATTTCTCTGGGACAATTGATGGATATCAAATCGACGGACACCCTAAAACAGGATACCTGTTGGCAGAGTTTAGTTTTAACAGATGTGACAAGACATGATAATTGCTTCACTTTAATTAAATTTTGTTTACCATGGATTCTTGTTTACAGAGTACCATACTTTTTTCTCCTGCCAACAAACCTCAAGCCTTTGCCTGATGCATTCTCATTTACTCTCCTCTTGATTTTGCTAATTCTTTGCTTCCTTCCACACCACTTGGAAAATAATCTTTGTCAAATTCCATTTTCACCAAGTCTGAAAAATACCAACAAAAATTTCTGTAACACTTGTCTAGTTTTTTAAACTACTGACATTTAAAACCATAAATCCTCAAATATCTGGTTTTTTTGGGGGGCGGGCCTTGTGCTCAGCAGCTTGTGAGATCTTTGTTCCCCAACCAGGGTTGGAACCTGGGCCTTGGGCAGAGAGAGCATGGGGTCCTAACCACTGGATAGCCAGGGAATTTCTCTAAACATCTCTGTTAATGTGATTTCTGTAAGAAGAGCTGGTAAAATACATTGGTATTATGAGATAAGTAGAGAAGTATTACCGCTGTCAACTTCTCACAGATACTTGGGAAATCTTATTGTATAGTACTGGAGGCTATGATAATGCTTGTTAAAAAGGGTTATACCAGTTTAGAATCAGAGGTGCCTGTACTGTCTCACTGATTTGTTGCCCAGGTAGTGTCCTGGACTGTGTCCAGTTAAAAAGGTTGACCTGCCCCCAGTGGATGTGCACTTGGTTAAATGCATTTCATATGAGAAAGGAGAAGCAGAGATGGCTTGAGCTTTAAACATCCAGAGCAGGAGAGGGAGGGACAGGGTGGGATAGTTTTCCTTCCAGTTAGTTACTGCATTCTAAGGTTTGAGGAAGAAGTGAATAAAACAAATGACTAACATGCTTCTTTTTAAACCACTGTACTGACTTTTCTCAAGTCATGAAGTGTGATTTTATAGTAACAGTAGTCTTAATAATAACTTCATTTTTATTTTTTAAAGTAATGTGTATTTTTTCATTCAAAGCTGTATTTTATAGCTCAAATCAGTTCCTGCTGGGGTTTTTTTCCCTTTAAATTCAATGAATTCCCATATTAAAATGGATTTTTTTTTTAAGATCTAATTTAATGAGTGAGAGTAACCTTTTGAAACCAGTTTTTACTTGATTGAAAAAAAGATTTTTATTTTAAAGACAACTACAAATATTACTCAGGTCAACCATATATTACCTGTTGACTTGAACTGTCAATTTTGTATTTTTTTGATGTGGGAAATCAGGAAGTACTTTTTGGAACACATTATGTACCAAAGACTGGTAGACATGATCCCTGTCCAAAAGAAGTCTGTGTTCTAGGAATGCAGAGACACATGAGCACGTTGCAGTATTGTGAAATCTCAAATCTTTGTTTTGGATCCTTATCTCTGCCATTATTCTGTCTAGTCTTCTAGATATTTTTTCCTTATAGTAATCATTTTTGCTAATCAAGTTAAAGAATACTATGTCATTTTATTTTAAAATTTAGATAAAATGGACAAACTTCAAAAGAAAGCTTATCAAGATGATTTAAGAAAAAATTGAAAACCTTTAACTATTTAATGAATTGAATTTATAGTAAAAATAACTTCTCCTGCAGAAAATACCAGGCCCAAATAATTTCCAGATGAATTTAAAGATACAGCCTGAGGTTTTAGAGTCAGCCATAAATCTCACTTTTCGATGCTGTTGTCCCCCATTAAAAAGGTGGCTGTCCAGTTTACACGTCCACTTCCTGGCCTTGCTGACGCGGAGCTCCATTCAGGAGTCTGAATTGTCACAGTTAGCTCTTACTCGTTCCCAGTGCTTTGGTCCTACCTTGCCTTTTCTCTGATTTTTTTTTACTCTTCATAATCAGCAAGAATAAGAAAGAACCTTTTCATTGTTTAGAGATGTTTTCCTTCTTTTTAAGAACTATATTCTCTTTGGCCGCACTGTGCAACTTTCAGGATTTTAGTTCCCTGACCAGAGATTGAATCTGGGCTCTAGACAGTGAGAGCGCACAGTCCTAACCACTGGACCACCAGGAAATTCCTTAGAGATTTTTTCTAAGCAGATTATGTTTATCTGTCTACTTACCCAGTGTTTTATGAAGAATTGATAGTTGACAGAGTGCTACTCAGCCCCTGAGGATTTAAGAGAGAGTACTTTCCCTCAGAAAGCTCCTATTCAATCCCTGCTACAACTGTAATATGGGATGGGTACTCTTAACAGAAGAATTATAAGAGTGCTATTGAAGCAGTAGAGACCTTGATTAATTATTTCTGAGGAAGAGGGTGAGGATGGCTTCACGGAAGCAATTACATTTGAATTGGACAGGGAAGGATTAATAAAATTTCAAGAAGTAGGGGGAGGAAAAAAAACTTTAAAAAGGTAGGTATTCCAGGAAGCAGGAAATGTCTTGTATGAAATAACAGGCAGGAGAAGTGTAGAGCATTGTAAAGGTGTGACCAGAAAGGAAGCTGAAGAAGTGTGTTGATATCAGATAGTCAGAGGCCTTAAATATTGCGGTATTTGCCCCTCTGATTTTTCTGTCTCAGTATCAGTTCAGTCGCTCAGTCTTGTCCGACTCTCTGCGACCCCATGAATTGCAGCACGCCAGGCCTCCCTGTCCATCACCAACTCCCAGAGTTCACTCAGACTCACGTCCATCGAGTCTGTGATGCCATCCAGCCATCTCATCCTCGGTCGTCCCCTTCTCCTCCTGCCCCCAATCCCTCCCAGCATCAGAGTCTTTTCCAGTGAGTCAACTCTTCGCACGAGGTGGCCAAAGTACTGGAGTTTCAGCTTTAGCTCCTTCTAAATTCTGAAACTCGCCATCAGTTGTCAGATGAAAAATCTTAGATTTGCCTGTGTGTCAGGTGTCAGTATGGCTGAGATTTGGTCATACAGTTTTAGCTTAGTGCTAAGAAAGACCAATTTTCATCTTGTTAGTTACTGGGAGGTAGCATTCTGAAGGACTTCCAGCCATTCTAAGCTTTCAGAGAAGGTTTCTGAAAATAAAAAGTAGCTCCTTTCTACAAAAAGCATTGAGGATGCTCAGCCTTATGAGCAATCAGGAAAATGCATGTCAGAACTACAGTGATGTGCTGTTTTGTGTCTATCAGATTGGCAAAAATTAAAGTCTGGCAAAAAAATGTCAGCAAGGCTATGAAGCAACCAGAACCCAGCAAATAGTAGTGTAAATGGGTACAACTATTTTGCAAAACAATTTGGCATTATCTCATGATTGAAGATGTGCATACCTGTGTACCCAGCAGTTTCTCTCCTGGGTATCTACCCTAAAGAACTCTTGCACGTGTGCAGTGGGAGATGTATACAAAAATGTCCGTAGCAACACTGTTGGCATTAGCAAAATAAAAAATCCAAACTGGGAAAAAATCCCAATATCCATCAACTCCAGATTGTATAAATAAATCTCAGTGTGGCCATACAGTAGAGCACCGTGTAACCATGGAAATGACATGAATGAATCTCAACAAATTGTAGAGTGAAAAGTTGCAGAAGAATATACATTATGATAAGATTCATGTGAAGAAACATGTGAAACTAAAAATGTTTAGAGATACAGATGTGAGAAAGTTATCGCTCTTTGGGATAGTGTTACCTCATGGTGAAAAGAGAACGTGGGTTTGGGGAGAGACATGCAGGGGACTTTAAAACTAATGGTAATATTCTTCTTAAACTAGGTGGTAGGTACACTCTACACTGATACTTGCTATCTCACTATACATATATTAAAAAATTTATACTATAAATTTTAAAGCATTAAGAAAATGTTGATGATACGTGATAGTCTAGTGTTACCCCTAGAACACACAAATGCATTTTTCAGAATGTAAAAACTGAGAGAGATTAGGTAATTTAATTGCTCAAAAGAGAAAGCTTATCAGTGACAACTTGGTCTCAAACTCAATATAGAGCAATTTCTGTCATCTTACGTTGCAACTTTCCCATTATGTAGATTCTGTCGATCAATTAGAAGTGCTTCCACTTGGATTACTGCCTCAGTCTTTCTCCCCTTCATGTAATACATTTTCTCTGCTGCCAGAGAGAGCTTTCTAAATGCAAATCCGATCATGTCACTCCCTGGCCTCAATCTTAAATAGTTCTCAGTAGCCATCAACACACTCCCAAGTGCTATAGTATGGCGCACAAGGCTCTCTGTACCTGGGCCTCTGTCTGTCTTATTAGCCTCATCACTCGTGACCTCCTGCACTTCAGCCACACCCAGCTGTTTGCTGTTCCTGGAACACTGTTTGCCTCTGCACACATTGCTTCCTTCCCCTGAAACTTCTCTTAACTAACCCTTTTCATCTTTTAAGACAGCCTTTCTTATGACCCCTTCACCCCCAGTGTGAGCTGGATGCCTCCATAACCCTTGAATTTTAACATTCATGGTCACATTCATCACTTTATGTTTATTGTCCCCCTTTTTAATTTGTCTCCTTCGGGAGCGATCAAGCTTCATGAGGACAGGGCAGTGTTGGATTATATCCCCACTGTGTGCACAGGGTCTGGCATGTAAGGTCTGTTGAATGAGTGAAGGAAGGCGGAACAAACAAATGATTAATTGGATATCCTTTATACTGATGTCCCACATGTAGTTTGAAGTTGTCATTTGTTTGCCAAATTCTGATCATCTCTATCAGTATTTGTGAAGGTAGGAAGGAAAAGAAAGACAAGGGGGCAGGCTGGTGGATGAGTAGATGATGGGGAAGAGGTATCGAGGGAAGGGAAGCCAGAAGCTGATTTGGGAGAGAAAGGAAAGACTCAGAGGCTTATTAACGTTTTAGGCTAAGTGCCCAGGGATTTTAATAACAGCCTGGATTTCTTTCAAGCAGTGGACATGTGCTGATTTTCATGACTTAGACCTTCCCTAGCCTTTTTGGAAATTTATCTTCTTTGGCTGATGACTCTTATCATTCCTCTCTCTTTACTTTAGGAAGAACGAACTTTGAGGTGAGTGAGTAAAAAGGAGGTGGCAGATTGATCATATTGGTCAGGGCAGCTTTTTGTTTTTTAGTTAATTTTTGCCTTGGGTTTTAATTTTTAATGTCTCACTCTGTACCAGATTAGACCCTTGATATATCTTCTAGGGCTTGGAAAGTGTATGGAGATTCTTTCTTGTGATCTGGTGTGCTACCAGGACTCTTAATCTAAAATAGAGGTTAAACTTGGGCCATTCAGATTGGGTTCTCTTCCCTCAGGAAGCAGTGCTGTAAGACTGGCTGTCCAGAGACACTCTCCCTACCTCACCTTTTCGAGGGCTAAAGCATAGTAGCCACTTACTGTAGCTTTATTCATTTGACAAATTTTTATTGGATATTCTGTGTCTTGCTTGGTGTTAGGCTTTAGAATTAGAGATGGCTGATCACTAGCCTCAATTCAGTCTAGTGGGAGAGCAGGTAAGAAAATCAGTCATTTTAAAGCAGTGGGATAGGATGGGAATGCACAGAGTATTATGGAATTTTAAAGAGGGTATGAGGGAGGGCCATCAAGCTCCTTTGGGGTCAAGGCAGGTCAAAAGATGTTTCACTTTAGCTCAGTGGGTTTTTTTTTTTTTTAATATTTAATTTATTTATTTGGCTACCCGGGGTCTTAGTTGTGACGTGCAGGATCTAGTTCTCTGATCAGGCATTGAACCCTGGCCCTCTGCAGGGATTGCAGGGTCTTAGCCACTGGACCACCAGGGAAATCCCTGAGCTCAGTTTTGGAAAACCTAGAAGTTGGGGAGAAGACCTTAGAAGCAGGAGGAGAAGGGGCCGACAGAGGATGAGATGGTTGGGTGGCATCACTGACTCACTGAACATGGGTTGGGGTGAACTCCGGGAGTTGGTGATGGACAGGGAGGCCTGGCGTGCTGCAGTCCATTAGGTGGCAGAGTCGGACACAACTGAGCGACTGAACTGAACTGAGAAGTTGGGGGTTGTGGTAGGTGGTTAGACTTGAACAAATGTATGGACGCAAGAGAGAACGTGATGAGATGGGAAGCCATGAGAAGGTCTGTGGGACTTCAGGGAAGGATATGTGAGTATGAAGATATGACAGAAGGTGAGACTGGAGCCAAAGAAAGGGGCCATATTGTGAATGACCTTTTCTACCTTCCTAAATTAATCAGTAGATGTGTTTTCATTCATGTAATGTTAGATGTTTAGTGTTTCTCTTGGTGTTGTCTCTTGAGCAGCTGAGTTTTACCTAATGTTTTATTTCTTTGGTTCTTTTTATGATACCCCTTGGAGGTGTCATATCAATTTGGAGCCCCCTTTCCTTTTATGCTTTAGGTTCACTCCACATTGAGTACCATCTAGTCAAACCCCATACTCAGGCATTGTGGAGAGGATGATGCATTGCTTTTAAGGCAGCTTGGAAGGAGGATTTAAATGACCTTCAAAGACTAATGTCAGACCCCCATGTCAATGTCACTGCAATTCATGCGTGCATGAAGAGTGGGAAAGGGAACTTAATTACGGAGGAGGGGAATCGTAACCCTGCTTGAATGGGTAGTTGAAAGTCCTGGACCCGCCCCTTAGCCTCAAAAAAAAGGGCTTTCTTACATTTGCTGCCAAAGAGGTCATAGGGAGAGCCCACATAAATACTACCCTCCCTCTGGGGTGTGTGAGCCAGTCTTTTTCTTTTGCTTCCACAGGTGCAGAATAGGTTCACCAAATAGTATTCTGATCTCCATTGAACAGAATTTGGCATCTTATTGTCCTTTTCCAGAAAATCAATCCCTTTAAACCTGGAACATGGCAATTTTAGGTCAGCAGGCATTTAAAGACACCTTTTAACTTTCAAGGGCTGGCCTAATAAGATATATTTTGTGCAGAAATACCATTGTTACTAAGATGAGACTTGAATCATTTAAATCTGGAAAGGGGCTCAGTTTTAGCTGCCAGTACACCTCTTACTTATGAAATTACTTCTTGTCTTTTAATGGCAGTGTCCTTCTGGAGTCCTGTGATCATCATCAGATATCAGACTCCATTCCTTCTGCTAACCTTTGGTAACTGTTCAGAATTCATTACAGTGTTTGAAATGAGGCGCTCACAGTGACCCCTTGTCACTATCCTTTTGGACCATAAAATAGCCTTCCAAGTTACTAGCCAGGATGACAGCAGAAGCCAGCCTTATGTATTATGTGGTCAGGAACCGGTCCAGTATGGCTACAGTCTGAATGGTGAAAGGAGTTAATGACTATCTGTTTCATTATTTGTTTTGAGAAGTCATATCAGTGAGACACAGATACACCTTTGGCTCATTAATACTGGAGTCTGAACAGTGAAATTTATTTCAGTGAAATCCTGGAAAGCTGCTGAAAACGCATGATGCTTCTTTATAGTTTCTTTTGTGTGTATGGCCGCACTGAGTGACTTGTAGGATCTTAGTTCCCTGACCAGGGATTGAACCTGTCCCCCTGCAGTGCAATCGCAAATTCTTAACCAGTGGACTTCCAGAGAAGTTCCTCTTTGTACTTTAAATAGAACTTTTCTACTTTGGAGGGGAAGTGCTGTACAAACATGGCCGCAGTTATTACTGCTACAACATATATATTCATCAGTTCTTGATATTTCTAAAGTTTGGAAAAGTTCCATGTTAATGTAAACACAATTTTAATTTTTCTAAACACATGCTCATATCTTAAAACAACACTCATTGATAGATTTTGGTGGGAGGTAGAAAAACAAAACTCAGTCTTCCTAATTTCTCATCTGTATAGGCCTTTACTCTCCGTTTTAATAGAAGTTCTTCTGTGCACAGACTGTGGCAGAGCCCATTTTCAAGGCAGCTCATAGATTTAGCTATGCAATTTACTTACTCTCTGTCACCAAGAAAGAGTAAAAATCAAAGAGCCAAATGGCTGCTAAGGGAAAATGTTGTAACAGCAAACTTGAGGGACTAGACCGGAAGGGGCTAGCAAGAGGAGAGTGCTCCAGGGTCTCAGGGAGCTGTAATTGACAGTAGTAACAGAACAGAAATGAGGTAGTGGGAAATTCAGGCTACTATACCAGAGACATGCTCCTAGTTTTGGCTTGAAATTGACTTACTAAGTAAAGCTGTTGTGATTACTGGAATGCCATAGAATTCATCTCTTGGCTTTTTGTCCCACAAAAGCATTAGAATTTAAAACAGACCCTTTAACATGAATTATAGCAGACAAGAAATACCAGTTCAGTTAGGGCAGGTGTTATTTAATTACCCTTCTCTATGGGGGTGGGGCTGTTCCCACAAAAACTGTGGGTGAAAGCACAACAAAGATCCATAAGGTACAGCTCTATATGTATATATTTAAAATAGACATCAATCTCTTGAATTTTTCTGATATCAAAGGTTAATTTAAAATATTAATGCTGAAAAGATTAATTTAAGATATTAAATCTACTAGGCAAGAATACATGTACATACTGTAATTACTTCCCTTTACAATTAAAGTAATTGGATTATATTTAATGAGCTATTTACATTTAATAATTAAAAAAGACTTATCTTTTCAGCATTCCCCATATGCAGAAAGAGATGGGGGGTGGGACTCACTTCTGATATATAATTATCTTTGCTTGGGCTAAAAAGGAAAAACAATTGTGCTTTTTAGAAAAAGGCTCAGAAGAATATTATTTTAAAACATACATACAGTCATCATCCATTATCTGAAGTTTTAGTTTCCTCTGTTTCAGTTACCAAAATTATTCAATAATAACTAATTTCAGTAGTCCAAAATTATTAAATGAAAAATTCCAGAAATAAGCAATTCATAAATTTTAACGCCATCCTACACTGTCTTGCCCTGAACGTGAATCATCTCTGTCCAGTGTATCCACGCCGTGTATGTTACCTGCCTGTTAGTCACTTAGCCACCATCTCGATTATTAGATCAGTTGGCAGGTGTTGTAGTGCTTGTGTTCACATAATCCTTATTTTACCTATTAATGACCCTCAAATGCAAGAGTAGCCAAAGAGAGGCCAAAAAGTACTTCCTTTAAGTGAAAAGGTGAAAGTTCTTGACTTAACAAGGAAAGAAAAAAGTATTTTGTATGGTTTGGTATTTTCAGCATCCTTGGGGGGCTTGGAATGTTTGACTCTTGGAAAAAGGGGATTACTGTATACACTTGAGGAATTACCCATGGGAATGTGTTTTGGTTCATTGTAAAAGAAGATGACAGATTAGGCACTTTTAAAAAGTCCTTAATGACAAGATTTGATGAGTTCAACAGTGCCCAGAGAATGAAACTTAAAGTGACTTTCAGGGACCCTGTAAATAAAAGTAACCCATCAGAAGTGACAGAATCCCAGATGCCGAGCTCTTTGGAAACAGGCGTTTGTTTGAAAAGCTACTGCATCTGAACATGTATGTTATCTGAGGCTGGCACTTTAAATGAGCCAGTGTTTCTGTTATTTAAGTGAAAGATGTGAAGCCCCTGAGCAGCTGGCTAAAACCGGGTGTAGAGAGGGAGAAAGCAGTGTGTTATTCTCATTAACACCATTGCAGTTCCAGGGTAAATATGTCAGGAAGGCTTTCTTATGTTAGCATATTATCTTTTTTTTTTTTTTTTTTTTTTGAGGAGGAGGAAACTAGTCTGGGGTTTGATGGCACTTGTGTATGAAAATGAGAACTTTGGGCACAGTCTTGGCTAGGGTGTTTTGTGAAGTCAGCACAGTGTCATGGACGTGGATGGACCTGGGTTTAAAAGCTGTGTGACTGGGATAAAGTTACAGAACTGCTCTTAGTGTTTTAGTTCTCTTAGCTGTAAAATCAGAATGCTACCAGATACCTTTCAGTAGTGTTTTGAAGATTAGATTTGTTAAAGAAAATGTGAATAAATAACTGACACATTATGGGCAGACACTATAGGATGCAAAGAAGTTTTTAAAAATCCCACCGTTATTACAGCAGATTCCAACAGCTGCTGCTGTTACTACTGTTTCTGTTAAGTTTAAAGATATTTTGTTTTTCAGTTCCTGTATTCAAAGAATTGTACACTCCAAAAAGCTGTGCTACAATATAGGATGTAGTGACTGCTGTAAAAGGTTCAGCATACTTCTTTGGCACCTTTGGAGAGGGAGAAATTACTTTAGACTAGAAGAGTTGAGGGAGGCTTCTTAGAAATGGTGACATTTGCCTTGGGCCTTTAAGATGAAAGAAATTTTTTTTTTTAAGAAATGGTACAATCCAGATAATAGTACCTTTGAGACTGCTTTCAAAATACATAAAGAGAAAATATTGAATTGACTCTTGACTATGATTTGGAAGACTGATAGACTGATACCCTTTGTCTTAATCCTTAAAATTGGTATAACGTAAGCAGAGGCCATCCATTTCTTTCTTTCTTTCTTTTTTTGACATTGGATACATTTTTATTGAACCTTTTAGTTTACAACATGAGGTAAAAGGCAAATCAGTTCTCTTCAAGTGATATTTTACACAGCTGTAGTAAAATATTTTCAAATTCAAGGGTTTATAATGGATTGTATTTCTTAAAAGTTGAGGGATCAAGTAAACAAGTTCTAACTTGAATTTTCCAGTTGACTTTTCACTTAACAATAGTAACCAGCTCTAATTAGATACATAAGTTTCTTCACGGCCACGTCTTTATTATTTTAGTCAATATCCATTAATTACACTTCAAAAATAAGTTTTGCATTTGGTGGAATTTTGAGGCCATCCATTTCTTTCTCAGCTCCTGTCTTCAGACTCCCAGAGAACCCGTTTCAGAAGTTAAGAGCCCTATCTACTGCTTGGTTTCCTCTGAGACCAAAAAAAAAGAGAACCAATTAGGAGAACTCTGTGTGTAATGCCCAGTGCTGTTTGATTTGACCTGCGCTCTTTAGATTATTGTATTACCACTAGGAGGTAAGTCCAACAAACTCAGTTCTTTGCATTAGCAACAATGAGAGCTGTCAGTTGTTGAGTACCTACTAGGTGCTAGATACCCCTCCAGAAGGCTTACGTATGTTACCTCATTTTATCCTGAAAACCATCCAATGAGATAAGTTTTATTTTCCCTATTTTACAGATGAGGCTTGGAGATTAACCAGCCCAAAGTCATATGTAACTAGTGGCTCAGGGAATCCTTGTCTCTTGACTGAACTTGCCTCTGGATTCATCAAGCTGTATTGATTTTTAATGTGATAAATACCTATATGAGTACCAACTTTAAAAAAAGAAGAAGGGAAAATTTTCTGCCATTATTAATTATGATTATTCAGAAAATTAAATGTTATTCAAATATGTTATAAGCATAGAGTGGTGATATCCTACCTTTTTGCAGTGTTTTCTTATTTGATTTTGGGATACCTGTTCTTCCTTTTAAAAGTTTTCCATTGTCTGTCCATATACTTATTGAAGATAAATTGAAATTAATACCTCTTTATGATTGGGGACCTTGCAAAACCAGAGTGGAAATCAATCCTGACTTACATAGGAAGCTTGTGGCTTTGATTGCTGGGAGAAGGGAAATAAGGAGGTGAGCCCCGTGATTACCCTGATTTTCTGTCTAGATGTATATTCTAACCATGGAGCAAGGCAGGGTAGGGCGGTGGGGAATCCCAAACAGAGCAGATTCATCTTACTGAACTGAAGAGACAAATTGCGTTAATAGTTCAAGGGAGGCTGAGGCAACTGGAAGCTGTGGGGTGCAGTTCTGCAAAAGAGGAAGAATACTGTTCTAGAAATCTTCTTGGGTCTCCTTGAGGCTTGACTGATCACCCATATGCCTGGGGTCAGATTACAGGAGGTTGGAAAAGACTGACCAGGAACTTATGAGCTACCTGATTCCCAGTGCAGGGAGGTGTACTAATTCCTATCAGTCAGTGTAGAGAGCCCACGTTGCTCACTCTCCAGCAGAGATCCAGTAGAGAGCATCCAGTAGAGATCACTGAAGGGCCCTGTCTGTACTGGGGCTAAAGAGCCAAAAGAGTAAAAGCTGCTCAAGATCCACCCTAGCAAAGCTTAAAAAGCTTCTAGGTGAGGGTAATATAAGTAGAAGACTTGAATTCTACCAGTATTTACGGAAAAGTCACAACTCTANAGAGCATCCAGTAGAGATCACTGAAGGGCCCTGTCTGTACTGGGGCTAAAGAGCCAAAAGAGTAAAAGCTGCTCAAGATCCACCCTAGCAAAGCTTAAAAAGCTTCTAGGTGAGGGTAATATAAGTAGAAGACTTGAATTCTACCAGTATTTACGGAAAAGTCACAACTCTAATGAGTTTTTACCGGATTTCATGAAATTGAACCAAATTGAACCAGAAGTCACTTAACTGCCAACCAGAACAAAGCCTCACACTTTTGAAACCAAGACAACGGTGTTAGGTACTCAACGTCAAAAAATCACTATGTCCAACGTCCAGTCAAAAGTTACCAGGAAAATGTGGCCCATAATTAGGGGAAAAATCAGTTCGTAGAAACACTCAAAAATGATAGAGGTGATAGAATTATCAGACAAAGATATTAAAACAGCTGTTATAATTATGTTCAAATATATAGAGGAAAAGGCTTCTCAGGTAGCACTTGTGGTAAACCCGCCCTGCCAGTGCGGAGACTTGAGAGACTCAGGTTTGATACATGGGTGGGGAAAATCCCCTGGAGAAGGAAATGGCAGCCCACTCCAGTATTCTTGCCTGGAGAATTCCATGGACAGAGGAGCCTGGCGGGCTACAGTCCATGGGGTTGCAAAGAGTTGGACACGACCGAAGCGGCTTAGCACATGTAAAAGAGAATGCGAACATATCGATTAGGAGGGAAACATTTTAGCCTTGCAAATAAATAGTGGGATTTGGTTTCAGTCTCTCTTATTTTTTATTATCTTTCTTCTCATGCTGTTGATGATTTGGTAAAATTTGAATATTATCTTGTAAGTCTTAAGNAAAGAGTTGGACACGACCGAAGCGGCTTAGCACATGTAAAAGAGAATGCGAACATATCGATTAGGAGGGAAACATTTTAGCCTTGCAAATAAATAGTGGGATTTGGTTTCAGTCTCTCTTATTTTTTATTATCTTTCTTCTCATGCTGTTGATGATTTGGTAAAATTTGAATATTATCTTGTAAGTCTAAGTTAACCAAATCGTATCATTTCTTTTTTTTTTCATATCGTTTTAGAATTGGAAAGAACTTTTAAAGATCATCTTGTTCACCCTCTCATATTATAGAAAAAGAAATATTATGTTTCATTAATTCTGAGATGTATATTTTCCCCATATTTTAACATCTCTGGAATAATCATGCATCTTAAATTTCATGAAATCCGGTAAAAACTCTATTAGAGTTGTGACTTTTCCGTAAATACTGGTAGAATTCAAGTCTTCTACTTATATTACCCTCACCTAGNTGAGATGTATATTTTCCCCATATTTTAACATCTCTGGAATAATCATGCATCTTAAATTTCATGAAATCCGGTAAAAACTCTATTAGAGTTGTGACTTTTCCGTAAATACTGGTAGAATTCAAGTCTTCTACTTATATTACCCTCACCTAGAAAACTTTCCTTCTTTATTCTTTAAATCCAAATCCTGGCCAGTTCTGGTCTTTATTCCAGGAATTCTGTTCAGTTGAAAGTGATCTTCTCATCCTTTCTTTTGTCATAATTGACTACATCATTCGTTAGATAACTTCTGTTTACTATGTTGTTACTTACCTGTGTTTTATCTGTCTCCTCAAATTATAAGCTCTTGGAGTCATGGGAAGAATTTTATATTTCTTTGTGTCATCTAGTGTCTACCTGATAAATATTCATTGATTGATAAGGGTGCTATAATTAGTAGTTAGCAATTAATGCAACCCGAAACTTATTAAAAGAGTTGTTTACTGGTTAAGAGAACCACATTTTTAACTATATGCCAGAACTAAGCGCTAGATAGATGCAGAATTAGTATTTCTGTTACTACTACTGCTGCAGGGACTATCATTACTACTACAGTCATTACTACTATTGTAATTATTCTGTACCAGGTACTATGTTGAGTATTTTATGCATGCATTATTTCATTTTTCTGCACAACAACCTTAAAAAGTAAGGATCATTTTACTGATTTTAACAGGTTAGGAAACAGGGAGAGTACTGCTTGCCATGGTCCCAGAACTGAAGTTGGGCAGTAGTGGGGTGAAATCCACACTTCCTTCTCTAACGTCCATGCTCTTGCTGCTCTACATCACTGCTTATTAGGTCTTTTGAGGGCTCTGGTAACCTAGTAAACTGAGGATAGAAAGAAAAGAAATGGACACTTAACTTTTCCTGCTGTTCAGGGACTTTTCCTTATAAACCCCATGTTTTGAGTGGTGGATAGACCTTGTGAGAGGAAGACATACAGCTGCCCTTTGCTGCTCTTAGTCAGTTGCTGGCAGCTTGGCCGTTAGTGACAGATGAGTGTGTGATACTTTTTCAGCAATGGATTCTTGTTATAGCTGGCAGAATAGAACAGTTGATGTGGAATTTCATGGCAGGTTGCTCCATAACTCCACTCGCTGGTGTCCAGATATAGTTGGATTGCTAGGTCTCTCTCCCCACTGAAGTTGGTGTGTTAGCAGTCGCATCCAGGACTACTGCTCCGTCTGCTCCAGGACCACAGTGTGTCTGTGCATCGCCTTGAGCTGTCAGCCAAACATTTTGCTGAATTTCCTTTTTTGCTGTTACTCTGTAACCTTCTCCCCCACCACCCCACCCTTTCTCATTTGTGTAGAACTGGCTTCCTTTTTGGCCTTTTCATCCCAGAGAGGGAGTAGTTACTACGGAGGGATGCTTGAAATACGGAGAGAAGCATCATAGAGATTAAATGCATGGCTAGAGAGCCAGCAGGATGAAATGAGACCTACTCAGTGCCTAATGTACGGTTCCATCCTGATTGTCTCCTTCCTCATTTTCAAACTTGCTTCAGTATCTCATCCACCAGTGCTCCAATGTCTTGTCTGTAGGGAGCTTAACCAAGTGCAGTAGACTACTGTTTTGCAGGAACCAGGAAAGAAGGGTTACAGCCTAGCCCCATTTTCTCTATCCCTGGGTGAGATAGTAAACTGGGAATGAGACATTCTCCCATAAAAAACAACCTTGTGTTTCTGTATGGTAGCACATGTCCAGGTTAGGCTTCCGCCTGGGTATGCAAGCCCAGGTACTTGGAGAGGAATGCCTTTTGTATCTATCCTCATCTCAGTTTTTTGGCCACCACCAACTGGAGATCACTCATTTCTGTTGTTGCCTGTAAATAAAACTTTTTTAAAAAGAGAATACTTTATAAGGGCTTGTGTGAGTTATTGACACATTTCTAATAATCTTGTGCAGTGATTTGTTAAGGTTTTGGGGTTTTTTTAATCTATTTTTTTGTTGAAGGATAATTGCTTTATAGAATTTTGTTGTTTTCTGTCAAACATCAACATGAGTCAGCCATGAAAGAAAGTGAAAGTGAAGTCGCTCAGGCATGTCTGACTGTTTGTGACCCCATGGACTGTAGCCTACCAGGCTCCTCCGTCCATGGGATTTTCCAGGCAAGAGTACTGGAGTCGGTTCCTTCTCCAGGGGATCTTCCCAACCCAGAGGTCAAACCCGGATCTCCTGCATTGTAGGCAGATGCATTACCATCTGAGCCACCAAGGAAGTCCATATCAGCCATAGGTATACGTATATCCCCTTTCCTTTTGAACCTCCCCCCATCTCCCTCCCCATTCCACCCCTCTAGGTTGATACATAGTCCCTGTTTGAGGTCCCTGAGCCATACAGCAAATTCCCATTGACTATATTTTACATATGGTAATGTAAGTTTCCATGTTACTTTTCTCATACATCTTACCCTCTCTTCCCCTCTCCCCATGTCCATAAATCTATTCTCTGTTTCTTCATTGCTGCCCTATAAATAAGTTCTTCAGCACCATTCTTCTAGATTCCATATATATGGTTTAGAATATGATATTTGTCTTTCTCTTTCTGATTCTTTCTGACTGACTTCACTTTGTATAATAGGTTGTAGGTTCATCCACCTCATCAGAACTGACTCAGATACATTCCTTTTTATGGCTGAGTAACATTCCTTTGTGCATATGTACCACAACTTCTTTATCCATTCATCTGTCGATGGACATCTAAGTTGCTTCCATGTTCTAACTATTGTAAATAGTGCTGCAATGAACAATGGGATGCATGTGTCTTTCATTTTTGGTTTCCTCAGGGTATATGCCTAGGAGTGGGATTGCTGGGTCATATGGTAGTTTTATTCCTAAAAAATATGGAGCGCTTCATGAATTTGCATGTCATCCTTGCACGGGGGCCATGCTAATCTTCTCTATATTGTTCCAATTTTAGTATATGTGCTGCTGAAGCGAGCACGAGGTTTTGTTTTGTGAGGTTTCTTTGTCCCAGAGCAGTTGAGTTGTTTTTCATATTAAACTTCTGTGTGAATTTAATGCTCATTTGATGACTATAGCTGAAAGAAATCTGGTACTTGAATACCCACAAATGATAGGAATAAGGTTTCCTCTCTTATTCATAGTGATCCCAATGGTAAAGAACCCGTCTGCCAATGCAGGATACAGAAGAGATGTGGGTTCAATCCCTGGGTTGGAAAGATCCTCTGGAGAAGGGCATGGCAATCCACTCCAGTATTCTTGCCTGGAGAATTCCATGGACAGAGGAGCCTGGTGGGCTACAGTCCATAGGATCACAGAGTCAAACATGACTGAAGCAACTTAGCATGTATGCAATCAGAGTAAAAGTAAGCCCCCATTTATTTTTTCCAGTTTGAGATATAATTGACATACAGCACTGTATATGTTTAAGGTATGCAGCGTAATGATTTTACTTATATCCATCATTTCATATAGATAACAGAACTAAAGAAATAGAAAAAAAATATGTGTTTGTTGAAAGCTCTTAGGATTTATACTCCTAACAATTTTTGTATATAACATACATCAGTGTTAATTATATTTATCATGCTGTGCATTATATCCCTGTCACTTATTTATCTTATAATGAAGTTTATACCTGCTGCCTTCATCCAGTTCTCCCCCTGCATCTGATAGCTATAAAATTGATCTCTTTTTCTATGAGGTTATTTTTGAAGTATAATTGACCTGCAACTCTGTGTTAGTTCCTATTATACAGTATATGATTTGGTGTTTTGAAACATTTCAAAATGATCACCAAGATAAGTCTAGTTAAGATATGTTACAATACAAATACATATCATAGTTACTGACTGTATTTCCCATACTGTACATTTCATACCCCTGACTTGTTTATTTTGCAACTGGAAGTTTATACATCTTAATCTCCTTCACCTATTTCTTTCCCCCCTGTCCTCTGGCAACCACCTGCTTTGTTCTCTGTATCATAATTCTGTTTACTTAAGGGATCTCAGTTCCCCAACCAGCAATTGAATCCCAGTCTTCCCAGGTGGCCCAGTGGTGAAGAATCCGCCTACCAGTGCAGGAGACTCTAAAGACTCGAGTTCGATTGCTGGGTTGGGAAGATCCCTTGGAGTAGGAAATGGCAACCCCCTCCTGCATTCTTGCCTGGAAAATTCCATGGACAGAGGAGTCTGGCGGGCTACAGTTGGTGGGATTGCAAACAGACGTGAGTGAGTGACTGAGCACATGCGCACACGCACACGGCAGCTCTGAAAGCACCAACTCCTAACCGCTAAGCCACCAGGGAGCCCATTTCTGCTGTGTTTGTCCATTTCGTGTTTAGATTCCATATATGAGTGAAATCGTGCAGTGTTTGTCTTTCTCTCTCTGACAATGCACTTAGCATAGTACCCTCTAGGTCCTCTGTCTGACATTGCACTTAGCAGAATACCCACTAGGTCCATCCATGTTGTTGCAAATGGCAAGATTTCATTCTTTTTGGGGGGGAGTAATTTTACTGTAGTTGATTTACAGTGTTGTTTTAGTTTCTGCTATATAGCGCAGTGAATCAGTTACACATATACATATCCACTCTTTTTTTATTTTAATTTTTAAAATGTTTATTTATTTGGCTGCATTGGGTCTTAGTTGAGGTACATGGTGTGTTTGATCTGTAGTTGTGACATGTGAGATCTTGTGGTTGTGATATGTGAACTCTTAGTTGCACCATGTGGGATCTAGTTCCCTGACCAGGGATTGATCGGGTGCCTACTGCACTGGGAGCCTAAGCCCTAGCCGCTGGACTACCAGGGAAGTCCCTATCCACTCTTTTCCAGATTCTGTTCCCATATAGACCATTACAAAGTACTGAGTAGCGTTCCCTGTGCTATGCAGCAGGTTCTTACTAGTGTCCTGTATGACATAGAGTAGTGTGTATATATCGGTCCCAAAGGTTCCATCCCTTTTGGTGGATGAGTGATATTCCAGTGTGTGCATGTGTGTGTGTACCATGTCATCTCTTGATTGGCACTTGGGTTGCTTCCACGTCTTGGCTGTTGTGAATAACGCTGCAGTGAGCATGGAGGTGTGGGTATCTTTTCAAGCTAGTGTTTTTGTTTCTTTGGATAAATATCCAGGAGTGTAATTGCTGGATCAAAAGTAAGACCTTTTAGATGGATAGTTTGGAGTCTTTCGGACCATTCCATTCTGACGAATTGAGTTTTGCTAGAAATTGGAATTAAGACTGGGATAGTAAAATGAACTTTGTGTCTGTTATTGAAGTTATCAGTGATAACCATGCAGACCCTGTATAATTTAAATGGATTCATAACTAGGAACTTAGGCAAAGATGCAGATACAGGAAATATTTTATGTGAATAAATCTCTTTGGAGCTAGGAATATTTTGTAAACAAAATCTCAGTTTCATGTAGCACCTCTCAAGCATCTTTTTTAGTGCAGCTCACAGCTGAACTGGAAAGATGAATTGAAAGTTTTTCTCCAATTGCTAGTCATCGTTAGACTAAGAACTAGAACCCGACTCACAGTTTTAAGTGGTTTCCAATGCACAATTTTAAGTGTATTTTCTTTTGGACAACCAGATGGATCTTACTTTAAAAAGGAGCTTAATTTTGGCCATTTGAAAAACAGTTTTTTATTTCTCCTTTGCAAATAAGTTCATCTTTACCATTTTTCCAGATTCTGCATATATGTGTTACTATATGATATTTGATTTTCTCTTTCTGACTTACTTCAGTCTATATGTCAGTCTCTAGGTCCATCCACATCTCTGCAAATGGCACAATTTCATTCCTTTTTATGGCTGAGTAATAATAGTCCATTGTATATATTTACAACATCTTCTTTCCCCGTTCCTCTGTTGATGGACATTTAGGTGGCTTCCATGTCCTAGCTATTGTAAACAGTGCTGCAGTGGACATTGGGGGTGCTTGTATCTTCTTGAATTACAGTTTTGGCTACCAAGGGGGAAGCGGGATTGGGGATGGATTGGGATAGGCATATATATACTACTATGTATAAAATAGATAAACTAATGAGAACCAGGTGTTAGCACAGGGAGTTCTACACAGTGCTCTGTTGTGACCTAAGGAAATCCAGGGAAGAGGGGATATAAGTATACGTGTAACTGATTTACTTTGCCGTACAGCAGAGGCTAACACAACATCGTAAAGCAGCTATACAGTAATAATCAAAACAAACCAAACCCCAAAACAAAAACCAACCAAAAAGGCAGCTTTCTATAGAATAGTTGATACTAGAAGAAACCAGTTTTGCAGGTCGAAGTTATTAGCCCCGCTTTTAGCTTTAAGAACAAAGCTATGATGAGAGCCTGAAGAGTAATAGAAGAAAAAAGGTGGTATTGCCCCTAAAAGATAATAGAAAGTTATGAAATTGCCAGATGTGAGTGGTCCTTGATATATGTACAGTATGTTCAAGGAGTAAGATACTGTAGTTTAGAAATTCTGTTCCCCTGGACTCCTTTCCCCAGACCAAATTAGGACAAGAAGGAACTTTACATTTATTGAAGGTAGGTCCATAGCTGGTGTCATTCATTTATGAAATTGGTCGTTTCTCCTGGTTTTAGATCACAAGTAAGCTTTTATTCT
This sequence comes from Oreotragus oreotragus, assembly GCA_006410675.1. Classification (NCBI taxonomy): domain Eukaryota; kingdom Metazoa; phylum Chordata; class Mammalia; order Artiodactyla; family Bovidae; genus Oreotragus; species Oreotragus oreotragus. The sequence continues at coordinate 57,225 of SJYX01012000.1, read as the reverse complement.
TGGTTCTCCCAGTCAGATACTTTCTTTGTCCACTCTTGGAGTTCCATTTATCTTGCTAGCTTTTTTGAACTTACTCTGGTGACCTAATCTGATTTGTCAGTAATTTCTTGTGTTTGGAGAGAGTCTGGTTACATTTGTAGCTTCAGCCCCACCCTGTATTTCAACAGGAAGTGGGTAGGTGCCTAAGTCTATAAAGAGACAATTCTCCTTGGGATTGTTGCATGGTAGTGAGGAACTGCTATATGCAACAGTAAATTTATACTTCTTTAAATATTTTGATGGACCAACTTAGATTACAGTAAACCTGAGTGTTGTGCTTTATTTTAAAATCAAGTGATTGTTTGACTTTTCAGTTGAGATTCTTGAACCACTGTGGAATGCATATTCTTTTTTTTTTTAATTTTTATTTTTACTTTATTTTACTTTACAGTGCTGTATTTGTTTTGGCATACCATATTCTTTATCATAAAGAAATTTATCTCCTGAAAGAGGAAACTAGTCTACGAAGCAAGGCACTTCTCATATGCCCCTATCCAAAGTGCTGTTAACTACAGAACAGTGGGAAATGCTGAAGTGAAAAGCAGAAGTACTAATTGCCACACATACAGTATCCCCACATGTTCTCCTCCCATGATGTTGCTGATCAGCATTTTGAGGGTCTGTTTCAAAGAGGAACTGCCTTGAGAAGCATTTCTGTTGTTATAGTTATTGCTGTAGCTCAGATATACTTGCTTTGGGATGTGACCGTAGAAATCTGCAGGTGTTATCAGTGACCATGGCTCTAAATGAAGCATTGTTTATTTATTTATAATAAACAGCTAGTAATACATGTCATTGCCAGAATGAGCAGTCGTCTGTTTTTTGTCCTGCTGTTAATAGGAATTCAAAGTGTAGGGTACAGATGAGTGCATCTTCCCCATCACATGCAGTCTTCCTTTGTTACCTTATTCCAGGTTCCAAATTCATCCCTCTCACCTACTTCACCCCACTCCTGCTGCAGGCTGTTGGGAGCAGAGTTGAGAGTTCAGAGTGTAGGGTATATGTCAGAGTCTCCTTTTGCCTTAAGCCTGGCCAAATGTGATATATAAATATCCCATGATAACTTCAAATACACAGACTTGTAGAGTCTTACTGTTGTGAAGGGACCTCAAAGAACACCTCATCCGTTTCCAATTCAAAGCATGAATCCTGTCATGGTACGGGCAGTCCAGACTGGTCAGTGTACACCAAGCCATGGATTGGAGGGGATGGTTGAAGTCTTTGATTTATTTTGACTCATTCTCAAGTCCCTTAAGCTGAAAATAGCTGGGGGTGAAGATAGGGGTTGCTGCTGAGTCTGACTGGGTGTCTGTAACTGGTCGCCCCACAAAAAAAAACACCTTTTCTTTTCTTTTCTTTTTTTTTTTTTTTTACATCTTTGGGTAGCCAACCTCCAGATTGGCTTGGGAGGCTCCCCGAGTGTAATTAGCTTAACCCCAGGGCACTATCTGGAATGTCCTTTTTAGCATTCTAGATCTATAGAAGAGTTTGATTCATGGACATGATCCATCCATCTTTTCAGTACCTAGACCTCCCCTGGCCTTATGTTCAAGATGCAAGTGACTATTGGCCAAGCAGAGGTTGTGGCAGCTTTCAGTTCAGTTCAGTCACTCAGTTGTGTCTAACTCTTTGTGACCCCATGGCATGCAGCACGCCAGGCCTCCCTGTCCATCCCCAACTCCTGGAGTTTACTCAGACTCATGTCTGTTGAGTCAGTGATGCCATCCAACCATCTCATCCTCTGTTGTTCCCTTCTCCTCCAGCCCTCAATCTTTCCCAGTGTCAGGGTCTTTTCAAATGAGTCAGTTCTTCACATCAGGTCGCCAAAGTCCAGCAAATCCAAGAATTTTAGAAATTCTTAAAGATCTTGGCTTAGTCCTTTTATTTTGCAAATGAAGAAACTGAAGCCCAAAGTCAGAATTATATCATCTTTGATTTAGAGGGCATTGTATAAGTCATCCAGTCTGACCTCTCCATATCATCTTCTTAACAGTCTAGGAATCTCCCCCGCCATGCCTAATAGCTGGTATCCAGGGGATGATACTGGGGAACTTATCACCTCTGAAGAGAACCCATTCTAATATAGGACAGCTCTAATTAAAAGGAACTAACTTAATTGAAATCTATGTCCCTATAACTTTTATCTTCTCAATGGTTCTAATTTAATTCCTCTCCTATGTAACATCCCTGAAGGTAAGACCTTCTCAAACCCCCAAATTAGCAAATATCACTATAGCGTATAATTTTTCTAATCAAAGTATAACTGAAAAAGAACTTCTGATTCTACAAAGACAGGACATTCCACTTTTCATGTGTCCAAAACTTCTTTTTCTAGCTAAGAATGACTACTTTCTTGGTTTTCTTCACTATCCCTTCATTACTGGCACCAGCATTTAGTTCTTTTCATAGCACTCTTATTTTTAAAAATTTTTTATAAATGGCAAGATCTCAGTTTCCTGATCAGGGATTGCAACAAGGCCACAGCAGTGACAGCACCAAATCCTAACCACTAGGCAACCAGGGAACTCCCTCATAATATGTTTAATAAAGAAACATACCTTTTATCACTTTGTACAGAACAGATAGGGCTGGTGGATTGGACTCACCCTCACAACCTGTCTGTGGTTTCTCAGCTCTTATTTGCTAGCTGTGGTGGGCCTCTCCATTCTATTGTCTCCTTCTCATCCTGGGAAGAGTTTCCCAACTGGTCTTCTTACCTCCAGTCTTCTGTCCAGATACAGCTTCCTACTTCTTTTAGAATGATTTGTCTAAAAATGCAGATTTGACCATGTCACTTCGTTAATTTAGTAGTTCCTCAACACCCAGTGCTCCACTAATTTTCCACTAAATGACGACTGATGATCGAGGAGTTTTTCTCAACTGGATTCCCATGAGAACATTAAGCCCTAATGCCATTAGGCATCCACTGTATATAATGCATTAGCTTCTCTCCAGTGCATCTGAAATGGTGCTAGTTGTTTACACTCTTGATGAGAATGGAGAAAACAGTCACTCTAATCCTTTTCTCTATTCTGTGGTTCAGATGAGGAACCCATTGTAAAAGAGTAGAGGAGAGAGAATGTATGTTCTTCAAGAGGTCCAACAGCATGGTTGGGAGCAGTCTCCAGAAAAAGAACTCACAAATTTCATTGACGTCTAGGGTTTCATCTTTAATAAATTTATGTGAACGCTGCGTTCTACTACACGATATGTCCATTGTTAAAAGTGTTTCAAAATATTTGTCAATGAATAAAATTGACTTTACAGGAGGATTTGCCTCAGGTCTATTGAACTAAAAATAACTACCTTTTTTTCTTAGCCCTGTAGTGGACATTTTATATATGTTACATTATTTAATGTCTCTAGGAAAATTGCCCAAGATCACACAGCTAGTAAGGTGTCAAGACTCAGGGCACTAACCCAAGTATGTCTCAACTCCACAACTTACAGCTGAGTTGAGTCAAGAGCCTTGGAAGTCTTTGCTTCATTTCCAAGTTTATCTTCACTGGAATGTAGGATTTCTTTTTTGGTCAAGTTAGTATTTTGGTTCAGATTGTGCATAATTCCATACTTCTTTTGAAGAAAAGTGAGTAGTAATGTGGGTAATTCCATTTAATAGGGACTCTTGTCTTTGGTGACTCTGAAACATGTAAAATGACTTTTTTTAGTAGCAGATTCACTTTTCTAATTATTTTGTCTTGATGGATATTGAATACTGTAATTTTTTGGTTACTCTAGCTTGATGTGGGAGCTGGGTTTTTTTGGCAAGATGTAGCTAGCTATCTTGGTATTGAAAACTTGCGCCCTGCACCACCCCCCCCACCTCCAGATGACACAGGGTTGACTCCATTTTGTCTTCTTACCCAAGGAACTTGGGAAGACATATATGCTAAAGTACCAAGGTGTTATGAGTGGCTTCCCCAGCTTCATCCCCATCTGACATTTACCTAGCTATTTGGAATCCAGTTTCCATTAGGTGTCCAAAGAGAATGTCTGGAATGCCCCGTCAGGAGCCATTTGACACAGAATTTCAAGGGGATCTGGCTCCTGTAGCTCCTCTAAGATGCTGGAACAAGTTCTGAAATGATTGCTAAAGGAGAGAGCCGTAGTGGCTATTTTCAGTCATCTTTGGCTGTACCCTGAATTTCTGGTTCTTCTAACAAGCTTGGAATTTTGGGAATCTGAGGGGATCCAGAGGATGCAGAGCCCTGTGAGCTTCTTTTATTTGTAACCCCTTGTCTCCTTTTCTGTTCTAAACTCTTTTTCAGTTTGAGTTAGTTACTGAAGCTTGCATGTTAGTACCCAGTACCCTTTACATTATGTAAAAGAAGAGAATCATTAGACTGGAAGGGAAAGTCCAGAGTTTGGATTAGAAAATCTGTTGAATCAATGGGGAACTTAGCTGAGGAACAGAATGAAAATTATTTCCTTAGACAGTAGACAAATATTCAGGAAACACCTCTGCACCCCAAAGATAGGCACAGCTGCCACACAGTGACTATTAAAGGGAGGTTCAAAGTTAGGAGCAAACAGCTGATTCTCTTGGTTCTTGAGCTGTTGCTGTTGGTGACAGGAAATCTTGTTCCCCAAGCTGCTGGCTTCCTGTTTTATTTTTACTCTTAGCAGATCAGAATGTCCATAACAAGGAGCAGTCTGTTCCAAAGGGTTCTACTCCCTCTTTGAGCTGAAGGGCTTTTTTTTCTTTTGGTCAGACAATATGTTGGTTCACTTTTAAGTTCTATGATGTATAGCTTGGTTTAAGCATTTCGTGTTCACAATCAACTTTTTTGGTGATGAGCTGGTGTTTTAAGATTCAGTGTAAGTAAACCTCTGTGGATTTGTGTGTGTGTTTGTGTGTGTGTGTGTTTTAAGAGGTGTTTGCAATCTTAGGGACTTGAGTATATTACCTTTATGCTTTACCATTTAACTTGCCAATTTCCTTAGCACAAAAACCTGTAGGCTGCTTCAGATTTCTTTAGTTTCACAAGTTAGGTGAACAGTTCCACCCCCGTGTGCCTTGGCTATAGTCATATAGTCGTTTTGTTGGACAAAAAACCTCCTCTTGTCCTCGTAAAGTTAGGAATTTGGTAATCTAACTCTGAAACAATAGCTCAGCGTGAACCTAAAGTGCTGGGGGATTTCCTAGGGAAAGGGGCTTAGCCGACAGGATAAGAAACAGTAACTGGAAGGTTTCCGGATCTGCTCCAGACACTTCCTGCTGTCTCAAGAGCCTTTTGGCCCAGGTGTGTTGAACCGGATGGGAGAGAGAAAGGGAGCTGTGAGTAGAAGAGAAAGGACTGGGGAATCTTACAGCACAGTGTGCTTGGCATCATGTTTGATCTATTGAACATGTAAAATTTTCCTTGGTATTCTTTCATTCTGTCCATTTACAGAGTGAACTCTAGTAATCTTAATAGATACTGACAGTATTTAGTTGTACATTAAGAGTCCTCCATCAGGGAAGAACTGGAGAAGTTATGTCCTAATGTAGATCAGTGGAATCACTTGGCAACGTAATTTCATTGTGGAGACTATCAGATGACAGAAGCTCTTTTTTGATTCTCATAATTGATCATCTGGAATCTGATCTGTTCTGATTGTGGACACTCCCAGGTTAGGATCTGTACCATCCAGGACCTGCTGAATGGGCTGTTTTCTGACCATACGTCCCCGCCTCTAGAGACTTCTGTTAGCTGGAGCATACTTGTTATTTTAGGGTTTTTAGGTTTTTATGCTGCCTGTCTACCCTCAGCCAGCAGTCACCAGTTCAGAATTTCTAAACTCATCCAGCAGGGCTCTGATAGCAAACCTGTGAAAGAGGGGTGTGATGGGGAGGGCTTAAAGCAGGAGAAAAAGAGAGAGAGGGAAAGATTTTTTAAAGCTGTTTAGATCAGAGCAAGACAAAAGGAAAAACGACTCACACAGCCTTGGTGTGCCTGGAATTTGTGGTTGAGTAATACTTTCCTGTTATTTCTTTTTTAGGTTGTTTTTCATCATTCAGAACATTGCCTGAAGCAGGTCCACCATGCCGTTAGTAACGAGGAACATCGAGCCAAGGCACCTGTGCCGTCAGACGTTGCCTAGCGTTAGGAGCGAGCTGGAATGCATGACCAACATCACCCTGGCAAATGTCATCCGACAGCTGGGCAGCCTGAGTGAGTGCCGCAGAGAGCCTGTGCTTTGCCCTCAGGGGTCGTTGGTGCTCTTTATTTCCTCCCCTTCTCCTCCGTGTTCCTCGTTCTCCCCCATCTGCCTTCCCTGGGTAGTGCGAAAATTTATCCTACCCTCACCCCTCCCCAGAGAGAGGCTTCTGTTTATACAGATTCTTCCCCTCAACCCTTTCTTCATCTACCACCACCCTCTAGGTTCCCTCCACCTCCCCCTCCACCTGCTTCAAAAGAAATCTGTGGGAAGGGTGGCAGGAAGGGCTGCAGCAGAAACTGCAGATGGAATGACAGAGCAGAATTCTCTGTGTAAAGTGGGAGGTTCACAGAGCAGTATCTTGGGTTGGGGAATGTGCCTGTAATTGCACAAGCTATTCGATGTAGCCTGACTTTGTTGAAGCCTCAAATGTACCAATAGTCTTTATCTACCCACCTCCCCGCCACACCACCCCCACCACCACCTTTCTCACAAAGAAGAGTAAAGCAAACACGCATTCAGAGAGATTCTGGCTGACTTGTCTACCCTGGTATACATTTAATTGTGCTGCAAGCCCCCAGGTCTGAGTTCAGGGTACAAATTACTTCTGTAGTCTCTGGGGTATTGGGAGTTTTGCAAGCTGTGTGAACACAGTGACACAGATTGTAGCTGGAACCATTCTTCTCTAGGAGGAAGATGGGGGTTAACCTAGTCTATTTTGAAGCTGAGGGAAAGCCAGCTCAACTGTAATTTTTTTTTTTTAATTGCTAAGAATGAATGAGACCGCCTTCAGTGGGGTACATGCTTGGGTTTGGATTTCATTCTGAATTGAGTGGATTTTGTTTGCTTGGAGCCGAGATGTGGGAAAGGCAGATGCTTGGATAGGCTCTGCATTTGTCTAGTGCCATTCTAGCTCCCATAAGAACCTCTGTCAAAATGCCATTTTAGTGATCTTCCTTAGCAAAAGCATCTTAGTGTGAATTATTTCAGACATTTAACCCTCCTGTCGCATCACTGCCTTTCGTGAAAGCAGTGGAATATCAAGAAAGCCTGCATCCCGCCCCCTCCCCACCACCCCAGATAGTAATAGCCCCTGCCTTGGAAATAGGGGCCTGAGGAGATAGAGGCCTGTGACCAGATGATGTATGGGGTCTGAGATTCCTAAGCCGTCACCCAGCTCAGAGGCCGTCTCAGTTGATCCAGGGCTTAGGGAAACCTGGATGGGGTGTCAGGAAAGAAATGAAACCCTGCCAGTGTCTGTCTTACACAAAGGACCGTTGACAGCGGTACGACTGACAGGGAAGCACGAGAAGACTGACTCACTGCTCCTTAAAAGCATCCTTTCTGCTTCTGTCACCCCGAGAAGGCCAGATGGGTGGAAGTCAGTCACACGCAGGTTCCTTCTCTGTAGGACAAAGGACATCTAGCTAATGAAGCGTCGTCTTCTCTCTCAGCAGGAGCTATGGTCTCTCAGGTGTTTTTCCAGCTCAGTGTTGCTAGGTGCCATTGCTCACTCTCCCACATGTGATCAGGCACTCCTATCTTGAGGAAGTTCACCTGAGGGCCAGGGTTGGCCTGTGCTTATGGAAACAAGATTTCCTCACGTCGTAGAGCTGGCTGACCCTTTATTCATCCGGTGAACATGTATTGAACATATTTTATGTGCCAGGTGCTGAGAGGATACAGCAATAATAATAAGTGGTCTCTCCCTTCTGGGAGCTCATAATCTACCAGAAGAGAAAGAAAGAAATAAGGGGAGAATGAGAGAGGGTGAGAAGAGATCTCATATTTGTTGATTGCCTACTTTATGCCAGGTTTTAATAGGATCTTGACATATAGACTATCTAATTTAATCTTCTTAATAATCCTTTGAGGTTAAATGTTGGCATTCCCGCTTTTCAGGTGAAGAAATGAAGGCTCAGAAAAGTAAGGTAACTTGCCTGCAGACACAGTAGCCACTGAGAGGCAAAGTCAGACTTCCTAAGAATTGCTAAGCTTGTCCCCTGGCTCCCTGGCTCTCTCACGACCGCCCTGCATTAGACCTTTGCTCTGCTGTACTAAATCTCTTCAGTCATGTCCGACTCTTTGCGACCCTGTGGGCTGTAGCCTGCCAGGCTCCTCTGTCCCAAGGATGCTTCGGGCAGAAATACTGGAGTGGGTTGCTATGCCCTTCTCCAAGGGATCTTCCTGACCCAGGGATCGAACCCACGTCTCCTGCAGCTCCTGCATTGTAGGCGGATTCTTTACCACTGAGCCACTAGGGCAGCCCAGCTGAACACTCACCAAACGATTCTTAGACCACCTCTGGCCTCCCTTTCTCTGATCAACCTCTTTAAATCTATAAACCTAAAAATTGTGTAAAATATTTTAAATCTTAAACTTATATATTCTTGCCAGAGTGGTCTGCTCAAAACTAAAATCTGACTTTTTACCCTCATAATTCTGAATTGTTTGAATTTTAAAAAGTTAAGTCTGTGTTAACTTTTGCAATTTAAAAATGTTTTTAAAATAAGAGCATAAATGTTAGCTATGTATTTTATCTCCTGTCTTCCTCACTATGGAATTATTTTATTTTAAATTCCTTCGCTTAGCATTCAAGACTTTAAGACCTACCTTTCTTTTCAGCCTCATTTTCTGCAATCCATCTTTTTCTCCCATTTTACAATCTTTTAAAGAGATTATTTTAAAATTAAAAAGGGAAAAAAGAAGGGAGGGAGGAAAAAGGAAGAAAAGATGAATTGCGAACTACTCATAGCTTCTGAGACAGACCATATACTCTTCACACTTTCGCACGGCGCCTTTGTTCCCACTGCTAGAGAGCCCTTGCCATCTTTGTAATGGATCTTCAAGACCCAGCTTAGGGATCTCCTCCTCCAGGTTGGACTGAGTACTCCTCTGAGATCCTATTACTTGCCTGTATTATATTACCTGCCACATCATATTAAAAATTATCTGTATCTCTTATACTAAACTAAAAGTTTTTTGAAGGCAGAGACCATGTGTCTTTCCTTGAACCCCAGTGTCTATCTTGTATAGTGCCCGGCGCCCAGCAGGAGCTCAAGGCAGAAACCATGTGTCTTTCCTTGAACCCCAGTGTCTATCTTGTATAGTGCCCGGCGCCCAGCAGGAGCTCAAGGCAGAAACCATGTGTCTTTCCTTGAACCCCAGTGTCTATCTTGTATAGTGCCCGGCGCCCAGCAGGAGCTCAAGGCAGAAACCATGTGTCTTTCCTTGAACCCCAGTGTCTATCTTGTATAGTGCCCGGCGCCCAGCAGGAGCTCAAGGCAGAGACCATGTGTCTTTCCTTGAACCCCAGTGTCTATCTTGTATAGTGCCCGGCGCCCAGCAGGAGCTCAAGGCAGAAACCATGTGTCTTTCCTTGAACCCCAGTGTCTATCTTGTATAGTGCCCGGCGCCCAGCAGGAGCTCAAGGCAGAAACCATGTGTCTTTCCTTGAACCCCAGTGTCTATCTTGTATAGTGCCCGGCGCCCAGCAGGAGCTCAAGGCAGAAACCATGTGTCTTTCCTTGAACCCCAGTGTCTATCTTGTATAGTGCCCGGCGCCCAGCAGGAGCTCAAGGCAGAAACCATGTGTCTTTCCTTGAACCCCAGTGTCTATCTTGTATAGTGCCCGGCGCCCAGCAGGAGCTCAAGGCAGAGACCATGTGTCTTTCCTTGAACCCCAGTGTCTATCTTGTATAGTGCCCGGCGCCCAGCAGGAGCTCAAGGCAGAGACCATGTGTCTTTCCTTGAACCCCAGTGTCTATCTTGTATAGTGCCCGGCGCCCAGCAGGAGCTCAAGGCAGAGACCATGTGTCTTTCCTTGAACCCCAGTGTCTATCTTGTATAGTGCCCGGCGCCCAGCAGGAGCTCAAGGCAGAGACCATGTGTCTTTCCTTGAACCCCAGTGTCTATCTTGTATAGTGCCCGGCGCCCAGCAGGAGCTCAAGGCAGAGACCATGTGTCTTTCCTTGAACCCCAGTGTCTATCTTGTATAGTGCCCGGCGCCCAGCAGGAGCTCAAGGCAGAGACCATGTGTCTTTCCTTGAACCCCAGTGTCTATCTTGTATAGTGCCCGGCGCCCAGCAGGAGCTCAAGGCAGAGACCATGTGTCTTTCCTTGAACCCCAGTGTCTATCTTGTATAGTGCCCGGCGCCCAGCAGGAGCTCAAGGCAGAGACCATGTGTCTTTCCTTGAACCCCAGTGTCTATCTTGTATAGTGCCCGGCGCCCAGCAGGAGCTCAAGGCAGAGACCATGTGTCTTTCCTTGAACCCCAGTGTCTATCTTGTATAGTGCCCGGCGCCCAGCAGGAGCTCAAGGCAGAGACCATGTGTCTTTCCTTGAACCCCAGTGTCTATCTTGTATAGTGCCCGGCACCCAGCAGGAGCTCAAGGCAGAAACCATGTGTCTTTCCTTGAACCCCAGTGTCTATCTTGTATAGTGCCCGGCGCCCAGCAGGAGCTCAAGGCAGAAACCATGTGTCTTTCCTTGAACCCCAGTGTCTGTCTTGTATAGTGCCCGGCGCCCAGCAGGAGCTCAAGGCAGAGACCATGTGTCTTTCCTTGAACCCCAGTGTCTATCTTGTATAGTGCCCGGCACCCAGCAGGAGCTCAAGGCAGAGACCATGTGTCTTTCCTTGAACCCCAGTGTCTATCTTGTATAGTGCCCGGCGCCCAGCAGGAGCTCAGTAAATACTTGTTAAGTGACTCGTGCGTCTATTGTTTCTGCTGCTCCATGCTGTTGGTGCACAGAGACTACAGGGAAAGAAGGAATATTTCCTGTGGGGAGTGAGAACATAGCAGGAGTAGGGAGAGTCAAGAAAAGCTTCATAAAAGAGGTTACGTAATGAACCGAACCTTGAAAGATGACTAGGACTACATCCAGCAGAGAAGGGTGCAGAAATGGGCTCCTGCGTCCTTCAGGCTGATGACCTTGACCTCATGTATTATATACTCTAGCCGGAAGTGCTTGGTCTAGTAGGGAAAGTCTGATTATGGAATGCATGAAGCACAAAACTAAAAATTTCACAGCCATGGGTTGCTCCCTGATAGCACATCCAGGATTCTTATTTTCCCTCAGGGCAGTGAGATTGGCGTTTCACGTATTAGGTTGCCATGTCTTAGAAAATGTGCAGCCAATCAGCACTTCTGAATCGGTGTTCTGACCACCTAGGAGAATGGAACCTCTTCTTGGGTCATTAAGAAGATTTGTTTTCGTTTGAAAAATTCTACTGCTAAGGTATCTTTTGCAGAATGAGGTAGATGTCTGTTATGAATGTCCTGATTTGATAGTGGATCTGTCTTGGTAATCTGAATGAGTGAAATTAACTCTGAACAAGATATGTAAGTATCACACTCCTGTTTTCAGAGGTTAGAGTACTTTTTCAGTACTTACGGAGCAGGGCTATCACATTACCAACTGGAATTATATTTTAAATTGGAAGATCCCCTGGAGAAGGGAATGGCTACCTGCTCCAGTATTCTGGCCTGGAGAATTCCATGGACTGTGGAGTCCATGGAGTTGCAAAGAGTTGGACACAACTGAGTGAATTTCAGATTCATTTTCAAGCATAAGTCTTAAGATACTGAGATACTGATACTCTTAAAAGTCATCAGTATAAGGAAGAATCTCATTATATAACTGTTTATGATTTGGGCTTATTTAGTCCCTTAACAACTTGGTGAGATAGATACAGTTGTCCCCATTTCACAGATGATGAAACTGAGGCCAAGAGTTTTACTTGGTGAAGAGTCAGTAAGACAAGGATAGAGATAAAGAACTGAGACTTAAACTCAGACTTTCTGGTTTGAAGACTACTGCTGCTTCCAGGTGTTATCTTGAGTTCTAAGTATGCGTAAGTCCTGAGGTAACTTGACAATGGGGATGCCTTCACGCCGCCTCACCGCCCCTTCAAGTAGCATTCTCAGTGTCACCATTTTTGTGTGGTGGAGTTCTTTGTATGATTTTTATCTTAAATCGCCCGAGCTCTGCTCCTGCTGTCACTGCTCCTTTCACTGAGGAGCACGGAAAGTCCTGGGTACTCTCGGCGATCTAACGGTGAGTTGACTTGCGGTTTTCTTTTCCTCCAGGACCGTTGGTTGGTTACCAGATATTTTTGAGCCTTTATTACTTTCCATACTAATGCTGTGTGTTTCTCAGTCAGATTTTCATTACCTAGGCAAGCATGATACAGTATGGGTTTTGGTTTTTGTTTTTTGAATACAGTTGACTTACAATATCATATGTGTCAGGTGTGCAACATAGTAGTTCACAATTTTCAAAGGTTATATTCCATTTATAGATATTATAGAATATTGGCTATATTCCCTGTGCTCTATAATAAATCCTTATAGCTTATTTTATACCTAGTAGTTTGTACCTCTTAAACCCCTAGCCCATCTTGTCCCTTTCCTCTTCCCTCTCCCCCCTAGTTTGTTCTCTGTATCTGTGAGTCAATACAATATGGTTCTTATAGGAACTTAGCTGTTTTATGGACAGGGATCAGATAGGAATCTTCAACCTGCACAGTGGAAATGCAGTTTGTTAGCCAGTTTGAGTCCTTTGAGCTCAGGAGCTTCCCATGGTTGTTTAGATCACAGAACCATTCAGTATACAAAGACTTGCTTCTTCCTTCATTAGAAACTCCTTATTGACTAAATCTACTCGCAATCCAGAATATGGTGTTGATTGGTCTTATGCTTACTCTTCAGGTTACACCGGGAAGGTAAGTGAGCTGCAGTTCACCCTCAAGGTGAAGTTTTGGCCTTTTGAACTAATGTTTTCCCCTTCAGGTGTGGACTAAGCATAAATGTAGTTTAGAAGCTAAAAATCAGATCTACTTTAAATAATTCTCAAAGAAATGATCTGTTGGTTGGGCGCACTTAGGCCTGTGTTACCTTGCAAGTAACACACTCAGATGGTATATTTATTCGTATGCACCACTTTTCACTTCCTAGCGAGAATGTGCTCTGTGGCTTGGAATGACAGTATGGAGGTAGTGTCAGATTGCTGTTACATTTCTTTGGCTGCAGATTCTCCTTGCATTCCAGGGTTGAAAGTACAGAGCTCTTTTTCTAAAAAACAAGACATTGTGGAATGAGACCACTGGCATGTTGTTTTTCAGGGAGAGCTTGAATGTTTCAGCTTTCCACTTGTTCCCTGAGATGTAGATTTGAAGGATTATAACCTAAAGCAAAGACTTTGAAAATTGTAGCTTATGAATCATAAAATCACCTTTTTACCCTTTAGAAGTTGTTAGTCTCTACTAGGCGTTGTTAGTGACAGTTCAAGGCCTCTCAGAGATACCACATCTCATCATGGTTGTTCAGTGTATTTTGGGGGCTCCATTGAGGATGTAACTTCTTATTTTTTATGTTAATTGTAAACACTTAACTAATTCACAATTTGTTTTCCAGAACCACTTGCAGAGGGTACTTTTACAGAACAGCAAACAGCTAAGGGCTATGGGCAAATGTGTAGACATACTATCCACTCTTCTAGGATGTTTCTTTGTATTACACCTTTTGATTTTATTCAGCTTGCTTTGAGCTCATGACAGCTCAGTTTGCCAAGAAGACTCTTAGTTACAGAGCACACTTACAGGCTGCCCAGGCTCTGGAGGGTATATCTCTGTCTCCAAGAACAAGCTCTTCCTGTAGCCTGAACCATCTTAGAGAGGCGGGGTCCCTGTGTGTTTCGGAGGTGGGGAGTACAGTCTTTAGCAGCCAGTTTTTCTGACCATTTTTGTCACTTTTATGCACTAGTGACTTGGTTCTTTGCTCTCTCAGGTAAATATGCCGAGGACATTTTTGGAGAGCTCTTTACTCAGGCAAATACTTTTGCCTCTCGGGTAAGCTCCCTTGCTGAGAGGGTCGACCGCCTACAAGTTAAAGTCACTCAGCTGGATCCCAAGGAAGAAGAAGGTAAGGAAGCTGAGCTCAGCATTTGCAGGCTCTGCTGAGCAGTTGCTTAGAATTTTTTCCCCTGATTTATAAAAAAATGAGGGGGGAAATCACAGAGACCTATGGAGTTCTTTGAAATGACACAAACCTGGGTGATGTGAAGAAACCTTTTCATCTCTCCCACACCTCCACACACTCCCTTTCTCCCATTTCCCCAATCCCTTCTCTCTCAAATTCTCCTTCCCCCCAGTGGTGTTTTGCTACCATAAAAGTACTTGGAAGATTCAATCCTCCTAAGGAGGGGCCTGCTAGATCTGGCCACATAGTAAACCTTTGTGTTGCCTCATTTTGTTCAGTCATGAAATGGCTGGGCTGCTGACAGCCTTGTGGGGCTTCCCCAGAGGGGGAGAAGAGAAAAAAAAAAACAAAAACCTGGCTGCAGACAGCCGCAGCCAAGAGATGCAGCAGCTGAGGCCTCTCTGGCTGGTGTGACTCAGTGTTTGCTCAGATGGCCCGTCGTCCATTTTCTAATGCCTTCCATCTTCTTTCAGTATCACTACAAGGAATCAACACCCGAAAGGCCTTCAGAAGCTCTACTGTTCAAGACCAGAAGCTCTTTGACAGAAACTCTCTCCCCATACCTGTTTTGGAAACATATAACACCTGTGATACTCCTCCACCTCTCAACAATCTTACCCCTTACAGGTAACCTAGCTAGCTTCTCCCCTGTTCAGCCTGTGGCTAACAACACTAGACTGTCATTTTAAAGATGTTGTGTAATCAGAGGATTATATCAAAAAGCGTACTACCTACCCCAGAGTTGCTTGTGGTGGAAGAAGCTAACATTTACCATATAAACAGGTGTCACTTATTGTTTGGTTTCTGAAACTCATATATAATATGAGTGAATATAATATATAATATTGAAAGTTTGCTATGGCATTTATGCTGCAGAGTTTAATTTGGTATAAGTCAAGTCCATCTTGGACTCCATCCAAGGAATTTAGTTATTATGGAACCAAAAGGACTTTGTTACAAGGCAGTCCTATAGCTTGCATCCCAGGGGCAACATTTTAGCAGGGCTCCCACTTACTCTGAAAGCGCTAGATTACCAGATGTTTGGGGGTGTTAGTGGGGCCAGCCTTGTGGACTGGCTTCTCTGGGCCCTGAGGGTCCTTCCAGAGCCTAAGGAATAATTGGCATTCTTCCAAATGAGTGTCGTTCACTTTGTTTTGAACATCCTTTCAACATTCCCCTGTGAAAGGACCTACGGTGCTATGGCTGGACTTGAAAAAGGTAGCCTTATAGACAACTTAAAGCCCCTCCCCTCTAGTGGTCTGGTCTGGTAGTGTTACTGTGTAAAAAACTTCCGAGCAGGGACAGAAAGCGTATATTTATCTTGCTCGCATCCATAAATATCTTTGGAACAGGTAAAAGTAATTACAGATAGCTGGAGGCAGATGTCTTCTGTGAGACATGGGTGTACTGCAAAGTAGAATGTGTGTGTGTGTGAAATTCAAGGACACCCACCTGATCCAGAGAGCCAGAATAGGAACATGGCCACTTCTCACACAGATGCAGAGAAAGTGCGTGATACCTATCCTTTGTTATTACCGTGTGAAATTATGTCTGCCCCTTGGCTCTCAGAGGGGCCAGCTACCATAGCAGGGCAGAGCTCTGACTCTGCAGCCTCCATCATTGAGTCTGGTTGGATCTGGGCAGAGGGTTTGTAGGAGAGGAAAGGATTATACACTTGATAATATCAAATGGAGTATGGTAAGACAAGTTTATTTTTCAGCTAATGTAGGGTATTTTCCTTTTTAACATTCTCTTCTCAGTTTTCTGGATTTAGCCTAACAGAAATGAGTGATGTGGCTAACTCAGAACGAGATTTAATATAAAAATCATTAGTGCTTGATTGGAACTGGTTTCTGTGTATTGTGATAGGATTGGAGGTCAGAAAAGAATTACCTTTCCAATTCGTTTTAGTTCAGAATAGTGTTAAAATAACTATCCATCCCTAAATGCATGCTTTCTGAAAAAGCGGAGAGACTTAGCAATGCCAAAGTTCAGGATTCCAACCAGGGTCATTGAATCTGGCGGATGACCCTTATGCTGACACTCATCAGCTCACCCTATTCTTCTGTCACAGCTACTAAGAGATGGTAATTAAATCTTGTGGTCATAGAACAGCTGGCTGTCTTTTCTCACTGGGGCCCCCTTGTGGTTGGGGGATGGGGGGCGGATGCTGAGCTTTTCTAGTAGGTGAAGTGCTGTGGTTGCCTGTATTTACAGAGGAATGACAGCTACACACATGATACACATTCATGTGTGTATATGCATACATGTGAAGCTGTGCATGTGTACACAGGTTTTGGGTGGGTGGAAGGCCGTTAATGCTTGCTGGAGAGTCCTGGGCAATTGATGGTGGTAGGGGAGTCAGTGGCAGAAATCCCATCTGATGTGCCAAGATATCAGAGTGTCCTCAGGGAGATGTCTGCAGCCCTGGAGATCATTAGACATGAGCAGGATCCCTGCTGCTATAAACCATTCTTGCCCTAACCATGCAGATTCCTCCACCAGGAATTGAAAGTAAGGCTAAGGTTCTTAAAAAGCTAGATAAGTAAGAGGTGCCATGCCATTCAGGGGCTTTGGAACGCTGGTATAGAGGAGGAAAGATGCAGTCAATTTGAATGACTTCTTGATTCCTCAGTGTAAAAACTGCTAACTGGTAGGTGTTTGGAATATTGGATTTGGTTGGGAGCTCATTTGTCTACTGACAGCTACTTGTCTTCATTTCTATCCCAGGGATGATGGGAAAGAGGCACTCAAATTCTACACAGACCCTTCGTACTTCTTTGATCTTTGGAAGGAGAAGATGCTTCAGGACACCAAGGATATCATGAAAGAGAAGAGGAAGCATAGGGTGAGGGGAAAGGGGCTTCTGTTCTACACATCAGTAGGCACGATTGTGGAGGGGGGATGAAAAGGAAGCCAGTCTTATGTGAAGTAATCATTCTGAGTGGCTGCTTGCTTGGATGCCAGGTGAGACTCTTTAAAAAACGTGTCCACTCCAAGCACAACCAAGATGAAAGCATAAATCACACCAAAAATGTGTTTGTTCCCCCCAGTACTATTAACAATTGAGTATATTCAGGCTGAGTTTTAGAAATTGACTTTTCTATTCACCATTTATTTCTCTTGCAATTTGCACCTGACTCTGCTGGACACTCGAGCTAGGCTAGTCCCTCTGCGCCAGCTTTGCAGCTCATTTCTCAGAGATCAGCACAAGGCTCTACAGTGTTTGATTTGCAACGGGAGCGGTTTAACACCTTGACTACTGGTTGGGCGGGGCAGGGGTGGGGGCATAGGCCTAGTTTTGGTAGAGGTGCTCCCCCTCCCCTTAGACTCCCAGTGATGTGTGTAAGCATATGACCTAGCAGTTGCAACCTCACAATCCCATTAGCATGGCTACTGGGAGGCCTAAGAGAGCCCCAGGGGCCAGTGCAGCTGCACAAGCTAAAGAACCCGTCAGCTGTTTGGTTTGTTTTTAACTATTTCCTTATATCTGTCCCAGGTATCTGTGGCTGTCATTGTTTCTCTTCTCTCTTGACTGGCCTTTGTGGCATAACGAATAACAAATAGCTATTTATTAACTTCCTAACAGCTAGAGTTGCTCAAAAACATGAATGAATTACCCAGAAAGATGGTAGATTTCCATTGCTACAGGTATTTGAGTATGGGATTGAAGAAATGTGTTTGAGCCCAGGAGGTGGTTTGGATTAGATGACCTCTAGGTCACTCTAAACCCAGCAATTTTGTAAGTTCTGTGGTTACTGTATGTTGTCTAGGCAGATTATTTCTAGGGTGTATATCCATGAAGGTGGGTGGAATTTTAATGAAGAACTTTGGGAAATGTTTATTAAGCTTTTCTGTTTCTTTTCTTTTCATTATAGAAAGAAAAGAAAGATAATCCAAATCGAGGAAATGTAAACCCACGTAAAATCAAGACACGTAAGGAAGAGTGGGAGAAAATGAAGATGGGTCAAGAATTTGTGGAATCCAAAGAAAAGCCTTCTCGGTAGGTGCTGGTTTTGTCCTCTTGGTAGCATTCTTTGAAGGGTCTGGACAACTGGGGGCAGCCGTCTGACAGCTCTGATGTGACACCTTTCATACCCCCGAAGTCTGGCTGTGTGGCTTAAATCAATACCACGGCTAATCAGCTACTTTAAAGTACCTCCATCTGGTGATTAAAATTTGCTAAAAACAAGAAAAAAAAATCTAGAGGCTGAGCAGTTTAAACAAGGTGACCAGAGTGGTCTGAAAAATAAAGCCCATGGCTTCTGGGGCCCTTACAATGTCTGAGGGCCTCAAAGGAAAGACTAGAAAAGGAAGACAAGTGGTCTTGGGAGTCCTTTGCCTTCAGAGCGTCGATCCGAAGGTTGTGACTAAGAACTGGACATTTCATGGGAGTAGGGCATTTGTGCGCATCACCAAAGCAACTTTTCAGCCAGCCTCTGTCAGTCTCGAGAGAGAGGCCGGCCAGGGACTGAAAGCGGACCTCAGAGACCGTGTGGGAAAGGCCGTGCAGCCAGTGCGGAGGCCGTGTGTCTCTGTGGAGAAATAGGAGATGCCAGTCTGACCCCGTTTCCCGGCACCAGATCTCACTAGAGGTGTGAAAGGTGGGGAAATGGTTTTACAGCTTGGTTTGATGCTTATCCTGGTGTCTGACCTGTGTGACATTCAAAGCCAAGTCGCCGAGATTGCCTGGCATAAATGTCGCCCTGGTTTTTCCCCTAAATACCTTGCATCCTGGCTGTCGGAGAACCATGCCAGCCCATGCCGGGTGTCTAGGAATGATAAAAGGAAAGAGTTGAGTTGTTCTTGCTTTTAGGAATAATTCTACCATGAAATTCTTGACTGTTAGAAATCTTGACGCTTCTGACACTTGTTCTTCTAGATTAAGAGATTTGTTTTAAACAGTGATGAAGATGGTGAGAGGAAAAAAATGAACCTTTCTACAGGGGAATCAGCCCTGAGGGTACCTCCATTACCTTCACCTCCCAATAAAAAGGGGCCATTTTGTTCCATGATCTCATCCTGTTCAGACAGGCCCTTGTCATTCCTGTGTGACTCTTAAGACCAGCAGCTTGTGTGTTCAGAATGCCAGCCAGCTGTTACGCATGTGTGTGTGTCTGTGTCTGTGTGTGTGTGTGGTGATCCTGTTGTCCGAGAGGTCTGGGATCAGGCTGCAAGGCTGTTCTACGTGGTGAACCTGTAAAGAGATGTGCTAGGTGTACAGGGCTGCAGGCCTTGGGGATTTTCTACGGCAGAGCATCATTTGATTTAGTTAGTTTCCTCCAACTCTGTTCTCCCTGGGGTCTACTTTAGATGAGTTCCTTATAACCCGGCAGTGGTGCAAAGAAGGGCGAGGTGGAGCGGGACAGGCCACACTTTGTTAGCTGCTGCCTGGTGTGTTCCTGCTTGTGTGGAAGTTTGTTGCTGTTCACCCAGAGTGAATTTGCCCACGGCCCAGTGCTATGAGGGACAGGTGTTCATGAGGCCAGCCCTAGGACCCCACTTGAATCAGCAGCTTGGTTTGTGAGATAAGAAACCACATCCAACTACCACACAGCAACTTGCATTTATCCTCAGCTTGGTTTTGCAGTCAGATGCCTCCTTGGCCTTTGAGCACTCCAGAGGCTTGCCGACCTCAAAACCAGGCTGAGTGCCAGTCACGTGTTTGCAGCTCACTAGCCTTGGGGCCTGGCTTTGCCCTTTGCCGCAAGACAGACTTTGGGATTTGGGTCTGGGCTGCTCCTAACATTTGGGAAAGAATTTCAAAGAACTGCTGGGTGTGACAAGGCCAGCACGAGGAAAGGAACAGCATGATTTTGATAAGCTGGGTTGAGTCCCATTTTTATAGACAATCCAACAGAAATATCTGGGAGAGGGGAGGGGTAGATTGGGAGTTGGAGACTGACATAGACACACTGCTATGTATGAAGTAGATAACCAGTAAGGACCTACTGTATAACGCGGGGCACTCTACTCAGTGCTCCGTGATGACCTATATGGGAAAAGAATCTAAAAAAGAGTGGGTGGGTGTGTGTGTCTGATTCACTTTACTGTACGCGTGAAACTAACACAACACTGTAAATCAACTACACTAAATTTTAAAAATAATAAAATAATTACAGCTACAGCAACTTGGGAGAGTAGAAATATCTGGGAGATATTTAGCAATCAAATGCATTTTTTTGTGGGCTCTTTTAGGAAAGCAAGAGAGTGTCACTCAGGCTTTAAATAACAGTTTTGGCATTGGGTTCATTATCAGGTATCCACCCACCTTGGTGTACCAGAATGGCAGCATTGGCTCTGTTGAGAACGTGGATGCAGGCAACTACCCACCACCACCACAGTCAGACTCCATTTCTCCACCTTCTCCTTCCTTCTCTGNAGAGTGTCACTCAGGCTTTAAATAACAGTTTTGGCATTGGGTTCATTATCAGGTATCCACCCACCTTGGTGTACCAGAATGGCAGCATTGGCTCTGTTGAGAACGTGGATGCAGGCAACTACCCACCACCACCACAGTCAGACTCCATTTCTCCACCTTCTCCTTCCTTCTCTGAGGACAACTTGCCTCCCCCACCAGCGGAATTCAGGTAAACAGTGGTATCTCTTCTATTTACTCTGGGTGGTTAAACACTCAAGAACAAAGTAAAAGTTCCAAATCCAGGCCAGGACCACTAAAGTAACTCGAGACAAGTGAGTCAGGATAATAGAAATAATTGATATTTATTGTCTGTAAGATACCAGGCACATGTTACTTAACCTCCACAAGAGTCCTCTTGAGATAGGCACCCATTTCATAGAAGAGCATACAGGTCAGTGAACCCACCTAAGATCACACTGCCAGTAAGAAGCAGATTCTCGATTGGAAAGCAGGCCAGTTTGACTCCAGAGCCTGTCTTAACTACTGGCTACACCTGAACAGAGAGAAGTCACCAGCTTCTCTCTTGTTTTTTTCGCTTAGCTCTGACTCAGCATGAAATAAAGTGGTATAATCTGCTGCTGTCCATAAAATACTGAATATCCTCTCTCCCTAGTTGTCTAGGAACCTAGTAAGTAGTTGTCTTTTGCTCCTGTTGCCTCTGCTCCGTTTCACTGTGGCTAGAATCTCCAGAAAGAATGAAACAAAGGAGAAAGAGATGAGACTTAGGATCTGACCATTTTGATATTTGTCAGTGTCCCTGGCAGAGGTGTATACAGGAAGAGTTAGCATGTCATGACTAGAAAGGGGAGGGATCTGAGGAGTGTTAGATTTCAGTGTTTCCTGAGGAAAAGTTCTTCCTGATGCCTAACAAGTGAGAGCTTTGAAAGCTACATTTGTCTCCTTGGACACTGTTTAATTGGAGACTGGATGTTGAGGCCCCTGCCGATGGAGACCTGTAGCCACGCTGTCACCCCACCTCCCGCCCCATTCCTGGCATCTGAAACCATTAATCCCAAACCTCCTTCTGCCTCCCAAATCACTTCCTGCTGGTTGCCGTGTCGGATACAGTGAGGCTCCAAGGTCTGTGGAAAATCCCAAGATGGATGCTTTCCTAAGGAGTAGCTATTAGTGTAGGACAGACACAAAGGTGGAAAAAGAGGCCCTTCAGCCTCCCACGTGGCCTGAGACCCTGCCGCCGCAGGCAAGCAGGCCTGACCCAGGAGAGGTGAGCCCTTATGCTCCCTCAACTTGGGTCAAGTCTGGCGGCACATTCGTTTCCCGTCTCTGCTGACCCTCAGGCCCTCGTTCTCTCTCAGGTTTTTCCACAGGAGCACTGAAGGTGCTTTCACCTGAATCTGTACCCCGGTCAGGTTTGACTAGCTTGGCTTGGGTTTCCTGCCCTCACAAGATCTGGTGAATGTTAACAGCCTATGGAATGGAGCCTGGTGGGTGGTGGTGTTTGAATTTTTACTTCGGTTCGTTCTTACTTGGCTTATTAGTCCTGGCTCCAGGATTGAGCTGACCCTTCCTCTTAGAGGAGGACTTGTGAGGGCGCCTTCCCTTGCAGAGCTGAAAGGTTTGAGGGGACCTGAGAGATGGTCTTGGCCAGCCTTACCTGTCAAAGGACTCCTAAGTCCACTTTTTTTCAGGCGGTATTTCTCAGTTTCTGCTTCACCTCCTCTGCTGACGGGAAGCTCATTACCTTACAGAGCTGCCCATTTCACGGCTGGGGGTTTCTGCCATCCCCAGGCTGTTCTTTCTGTTTGAGCCAAAATGAAATTATACTGTCAATCAGAATGAACCCAGGGTAATCGATAAGCTTAACATAAAAGGGAGTGTTTGCATCCTGAGAGTGATAGTGGGTCTTTTTTCTTTGTCCTTTCAGCTACCCGGCAGACAATAACCAAAGAGGGGCTGGCCTAGCTGGACTCAAAAGGTCCAGTGTGGTCAGCCCAAGCCACCCACCACCAGCTCCTCCTCTGGGCTCTGCACCAGGCCCCAAACCCGGGTTTGCTCCACCACCTGCCCCTCCACCTCCACCTCCGATGATAAACACTCCACCCCCACCCCCGCCTGGAGGATTTGGGTCTCCAGCAACGCCGCCACCACCCTCACCCCCGTCTTTCCCGCCTCACCCC
>SJYX01012000.1:0-33928 GCA_006410675.1 Oreotragus oreotragus | reverse complement strand
GCCCCCTCCTCCAGGGCCCCCTCCACCCCCTTTCAGTGGTACAGATGGCCAGCTGGCTGCACCTCCTCCACCACTTTCTGACACCACCAAGCCCAAGTCCTCCTTGCCTCCTGTGAGCGATGCCCGCAGCGACTTGCTTTCAGCCATCCGTCAAGGTAAACCCCCAGTGGTGGGTCCAGGATCATGGCGCCTTGTCTGGGCAGCTGGGATGACTGACTGAAGGGCGGACGGGGGCCCCTGTGCCCTTCCAGGGGAATGGTTTTTGCTGGGTGGAGAGAGATTAGGACTTCAGACCTCAGATCAGTCTGAAGAAAGGCTTCACTCCCAAAATGCAGAGGTTTGTATTTCTTTCCACCTTGGTTTAAAGTAATGGAGAAGGAAATGGCAACCCACTCCAGTACTCTTGCCGGGAAAGTCCCATGGACAGAGAAGCCTGATAGGCTATAGTCCATGGGGTCGCAAAGAGTCGAACACGACTGAGCGACTTCACTTTCACTTTTAAAGTAAAGGCTTCTTAACCTAGGATCTTCGAACTGCTTGGAAGTTTATGCTTTGTGTGTTCTTGTGTTCATTCTGTGCCCCAGAGAAAACCAAGAATCACTGTCTTGGAGGGTACTTCCTACTTCCTCATCTCAACTCAGACACTGCCTGTCCTTCACTTTTTTGTCTTTCCTAGCCTTCTCCACTCTTCTCCCCCACCTTCCCACCTCTTCCTCCCTCCCTTTCCCTCCTGTCTCCATGCCCCTTCCTCTCACGCTGCCTTCCTCCCTCCCTCACCGTCGTCTTCCCGTCGTGGAGCATTTATTCTGTCAGAGGCTGGCTCTGCTCCCAGGAGGCTAGAGTGGTTTCTTCTGTTTGATCCCCAGTGAACTGACGGGTTTTCTAGAGGAGACAACCTCAGGCAGCTCAACTCCATGAAAATCGATGACTTTGGCAGACTGAGTGCCTGCTAGATGGGGTATGGCAGCCACTCCTCACTCAAAGCCTTGTGAGAAGCACCATCCTCACCACTCACCAGCCTGAGAGCGTGGGAGCCTGGAAGAACGGCAGGCTCCCTTCAGACCCTCTTGTCGCACTGGGACCACAGTGTCATAAAGCCTCTCTGGCTTCTCATCGGCTTCCCCCTTTCTCCCTTTGCTCTCCTCCAGCATCCTTCTTTTTAGCTGTCTTTTTCAGTACCTACCTCCACCAGGGGCCACTCCCTCTTCCTCAGTCCTGGATGAATTCAGACTGACTCGCCTTCTTAACCCTTCTCTCTCTTCCCACCAGGCTTTCAGCTGCGCAGGGTTGAGGAGCAGCGGGAGCAAGAGAAGCGGGATGTTGTGGGCAACGACGTGGCCACCATCCTGTCACGTCGCATTGCTGTGGAGTACAGCGACTCGGAAGATGACTCCTCTGAGTTTGATGAAGACGAATGGTCGGATTAACTCTTCTGCCTGCCGCCTACTTCCTTTTTCTTTCTTTCCTACCTGCCTTCTTTGATACCTACCCCAACAGTCCCAAGGGGAAGAAAAGGGAGGAAAAAAAGAATTTAAAGGGGCCAGAGCCTTCCCTGAAGCAACCAAAGATATATCCCAAGTGCTTCCTCCAAATCACCATGTATTTCCCGTCTCCCCAAGGTCAGGCCCCATGGGGCTGCTGAGGTTCTGTAGCTGGGATGTTCCCTGTTCCCTTCAAGTAACCGTTGCCGACTGAAGAGAAGGGAAGACCCCAAGCACACTCCTTTGATCGGGTTTAAACTGGAGGTGGTGCCTTCCCCCAGGAGCCATTTTCTGTAGTCTTCCAGAAGCCTTGCCCTCAGCTGCTTTGCATAGTGCCGGCCAGCTTCTGGTCCTGAAGCCTGCTGGCCCCTTTCCCGAGCACCGAGAGGGCGGAGCAGCCGCAGGCCCGGTGCCTCGCCCCTCTGTCCTCATCCGCAGGGTGGGGCTGCTTTTTCCTAAGCCATCTCTGTGTCTAGATGCCCTTTATTCCAGGAACCATCAAGCCCCTAAAGGAATGTCTCACCCCTCTCTGCTCAGAAACGGTGCCTTTCTGAAGGTGGGGGTGGCTGCCTCCCTCCCGGGCTTCCTTCCCGGACTCTGCTGTTCCCTTGTCCCTCAAATACCCCTCCCTTGCCACCAGGTGCCTCCAAGCACCACAGCCCGGTTCTAACCTCTAGAAGCCATGACCAAACTAGCCCTGACACCCAGGGATTTGAGCCTCTGCCGCGGTTAGGAGCTGAGCAGAGACTCGGAGCTGCGGGACTGGAAGAAGACGGAAGTCTTTGGGTTGAATGACGCTGAAGCCTGGAGAGGGGAAGTGACTTGGCTCATGGTCACACCATTGGATGGGGACAGAGCTCAAGCCCGGAGTTCCTGATTCCGAGTCCCCTGTGCTTTATGGGACCAAATCGTGGACACCTGCTAGATTCCAGGCTCTGCGCTGCTCCAGACCTCCCTGCAGAGGGGAGTCCCAGTGAAAGGGCGCAGGGCCTGCGCCAGGCCTCTCAGTGCTGCTCACACCCTCGTGGCCACGCTTGTCGTCGTTTGCCCCCCCTTTCCCGTCACCAGCCCGGCACCTGGCCTTGAGAGCTGCCCTTTTGGGGGACCAGAGTAGTGAGAGGAGGAAGAGGGTAGGCAGTGTGACAGGTGCTGCTTTCGGTTCCTCTGCATCTCCTCCCCCGTTTGTTTCCCCAGTTTAAGCATAGGTCCTGCCAACGGTAGAAACTTCAGTCCCTCAGGCTGGCAGCGGCCGCAGGTAGCTGCCTGGGGAGGTGGGGTGGGGAGGCCTGGCAGCCGTGAGGAGGGCTGAGGCAGGACGACTCTAGGTCCTGTTTCCAGCTTCCCTCCTCACTGCACCATGATGTTCCCTCCCTCCCTCCTCCCCTTTTCCCCAAGCTAATACACAGGTGCTATTCT
The DNA here is from genome assembly GCA_006410675.1 of Oreotragus oreotragus. Taxonomy (NCBI): domain Eukaryota; kingdom Metazoa; phylum Chordata; class Mammalia; order Artiodactyla; family Bovidae; genus Oreotragus; species Oreotragus oreotragus. Next base: position 31,031 of record SJYX01012000.1, on the reverse strand, counting down.
TGAGGAAAAAATGCTGGTCAGCTTTGGCCAGCAGTGAGGTTTCTTCTCTTCTGTTGTGTAGCCTCTTAGGCTGAAACCGGCTTTTCCTGGCTTCTCCAGCTCTCCAGGCTCTGAAACAAAGACAGACAGGATCTCTCTCCCCCCCAGCACAGCACATGGTTCTAGTAATTGCCAAAGCCCTCATCAGCCCCTCCAGCTCGAGGAGAGTACGCAGTCATGGGGACGGAGCCGTTAAGAGGCCAGTGTGCCTGCCTGTCTCCCCAGATAGGGCGTCTGGGGTGCAGGGTGGGCACCAGGCTCCGGCACTGAGAGAGCCAGACCGTGTGCACTCCTGCCGTGCCTCCCACAGTGCGCTCTGGAAGCTGAAGGTGCTTTCTTCAGAGCTCTAAAATGGCTGTTGAAGGTGCCCCCCAGCTGTGGCCCAGCAGTGACCAGGGCAGCAGGCAGAGGGCAGCGGTTCTCCCAAATAGGAGTCCTGGGGCCTGGCTAGGCCAGGCCAGGGTTTGGGCCTAATGGCTTTGACTGAATCACCCCCACCCCCCTCCTTTCTGGAAAAGGGGGAGCCAGCACTGTGCTCCTATCATCCTGCTCTGACCTTGAAGGGGCGGTATTGGCCTGGCTTCTGGAATGGACAGAGCCTGCCGTGGAAGAGGGCTGGGGGCAGGAGGAGGTGGGGAGGGGCACTGCCTGCGGAAGGTAGGATTAGATCATTAGCTCAGTGACCTCCTAGGGTTTCGATGTGCTGTGTTCTCATCCTACAGCTGGTTTGGTAATGATCTGCAAGTCCCGGAGAGCAACAGCACAGCCCTGCCTGACGCTCTCATTAAAATCTATGCAGCCAAGCTCGGCGCTTTGTAGCAGCCGGCCTTGCGAAGCTTCCTCAGCTCAGGGGGCTGGGGACCCAGTCAGCCGAGAGGCCCTCTGGGCTCTACTTATGCATATGTGCACCAAAAAAAAAAAAGCTTCTTTAAACCCAGAGCCCTTTAAGATGATAAAGGACCCTGTGCAGGTAATTGTGTGTCTTTGGAATCATGTAATTGTAGAAAGCCAAGTTTAGTGATTATTTAAACTGGGCTGAGGCTGGTGAGGGTGTGGAGCAATGGCCCCTAAGGACTCTTGAGGGCTGAATGCAAGGAGCCGCCTCCCTTCCCTGTTCTGCCCAGCCCAGGGGACCTGCCCCCATTCCTGTGGCCCAGGGGCCCAGCTTCCAGTCGGCAGTGTCAGAAGTGACTTGTGGCTCTGCCTTGGTTGTGAGATGAGTACATTCCAAAGGAGCAGCCATGGGGAGGGGGCAGGCTCAGCGATCCCTTGGAGGCTCAGAGCAGCTGGCCTGAGCTCCAGCTTGCCTCCAGCGGAAGCTTGTGTGCCCCTCAGAAACGACCCTGGCCAATGTCACCGCAGAGCCGAGGCGGTGTTGTCACGGCTAATGTGAAATCTCTTCCCGTGGCGCCGATCCTCCGGCTCTGCAGTGCCAGCTTGGACAGACTGAGGTCTCTGTGGCTTTGGTGACCCTGCTTAAGCATTCCCACCGTGTCCCAGCTCGGCGCTCTGCCTGCCTCCCACTGCAGCCCCCCTCACCTGCTTGGGGAGGAGGGCAGTGCCCCCAGGCTAGGGGCTTTTGCAGGAGAGTTGTCAGGCTTCCTGGGCTCGTCAGGCTTTGAGCTCTGCCGGGGTCCAGCTGACCTGGGACACCAGGTGTTGCCCAGAGATGCACCTCATCCCGTGCCTCGGGAAGGGCTAGGGAGCAATTTTGGTATTGTATTAACTTTACTCAGTTAACTCATTTGAGAAACTAACCAGTTTTTACTTTCTGTGTAGAATGATGTATGTGTAGGAGAGTGAGCCGTAATGCTCCCAAAGTGCCTTGTTTTCTCTGATATAAATATATTTATAAGGACCTGGTCCGGTGGATTATTCTTGGGTGTGTTTGCCACATGAAGATGTTAGGGACTGGGCTTGTATGTCGTGGGGTACAGTCTGAAGATGGGGCCCACTCCCCTGAAGATGGGACAGGAGCTGCAACTGAGCTTTGAGCAGTGGGGCTGAGCCAGACCCCTGAAGTGACCCTTTCCTCTTTCCCCTGCTGCTCTCAGGTCCTTAGAAGAGAAGGACACCATTTTTCAGTCCTATGCCTCCAAGCCTGGGCTCATGTGAGTCCCTGCCGGGTTCATGTGTGTAGCACATTAGCACCCCAAGGGACCTGAGGAGTCTATGTAATTGTTTTATGTATACTTCCGAATACATAAATGCCAACATTTTAAATAATCTGATGAAAGTCTTTGTAACCACGCAGCCACCTCCTGGGGGGGCGGGGGCGGTGTATGTGTATCTGTGTAATGGGAGAAGCAGTTCCAAGGGGGCGACATTGATAGCCACAGGTGGTGGCCAGAGCTCCAGAGGGAGGTCGGTGTGGGTGGGCTCGGAAGGTGGGGGCCTCTGCCTCTGCTGGTGCCCCCTGTGCGGGAGGTGGGAGTGTTGATTTAGGAGGAGACCCGTCACGGGGGACGTGGAGGTCGCCTCAGCTGGCTGGGAGGGGTGTGCTGGGGCAGGGGAGGGCGAGGGGGCCCCCTCACATCAGGCAGGAGAATGCTGATGCTGCCTGCCAGCATCTGGCCAGCATCTTGTCTGCCTCTCAGACCCGAGCAACTTACCTTAAATAGAACGACTTACAATGGAATCCGATAAAAGGGTTAGGCTGCCGCATGCCCCCTCTCTCTCCTGCCTGGGAAGGCGACAGGTCTGGGTTTCTCTTCTGACCCTAAAAAAATGACCTATCCAGGAAGCAACGGTTGTTCCGAGCACAGCTGCTGTGAGTAGCTGTCCCCGGGGGTAATTGATGAGCGGACTCCCTGTTCTGAGCCCAGCAGACGGTGTGGGGTGGCCCCGGGAGAGGGGTGGGAGCTGGGTTGGTGACTCCTGGTCACGCCTGCTGTTGTGAGAGAGTCACCCACTGGCATCCCAAGAGAGGGGGCAGAAGTTTTGAATCGTCAGCAAGTGCTGCGCCAGCCACTCTGAGCTCATCGCTGGGGGTGGGGGTGCAGGGGAGGGGGCGCGGGAGCTGCTGGCCCCAGCGGAGCCCCTCGCCCCACCCTCCTGCTCAGGCCTGTGTTTAGTCAGCACTTGGCTTCCCGAGGTTGGTGACTGACAGGCAGCCAGACGCCCGCCCTGGGAGAAGACAAAATGGTGTCGGGAGCCGCCCTTGCTGGAGAATTGGAGGGAAGGAATGCGGTTCTGGGCAGCTGGGAGTCTGACTTAAATTCCAGCTCCTCCACTTGGGAGCTTCAGCTCTTTGGGCTAGTCGTGAGAAGAATGAGCATTCAACTACTACCTGCCCGAGACTGCCTCTGCTTTATTTCACCAACCAAGGGTCTCCCACTTGACTCTTGAGAAACAAGATTCGGAGAGGTTGAGTTGCCTGAGACCGCGTAGCCCACCAAGAGCAGAGCCACAGTTCGCACGGGGGTCTCGTGTTCTGCCCACCACGCAGCGTAAACCATTTTCAGAATCTTTCCATCGAGGATCATGGTCTTTGGTGTCAGAGGGGGCGTGTTAAAGGTTTTCTGTTACAGACTGCCCTACCTACCCGCTGGTGCCTAGTTTTATAAATCATGGTTAATTTTGCTCTCGCTTTGAAATAAGTGAGCTGGACTGGGGGCCCTGCTATCCTAGACCTTTAGAGTTAGAAGTACCCTGTGCCCTCAACTGCCTGGAACAAAGTGGTCTCCCTGTGTGTGGGCTGGGGCTTCCAACAGACACAGCTTCAGTATATGCACACACCTGTTCAGATGCGGGCATTTGTGCACACTCAGACATGGAGACACGTGCACACAGAATTCTATCTTTGTGCAAACAAGAGCACAGAGCAGCACACAGTTACAGGATCACAAGCGCAAGCAAACCACACACAGTCCTCAGGAGCCACCCCTCCTGTGCTGCCTCGGCCAGCTCCTCACTGCCCCCTCCTGGCCGCCTGGCGGCCAGGGCAACCTGGCACCACTTCCATAAGTGCTGCTCCGGTGTGGTTGTCAGCTAGTTCCCTCCTAGATCAGGAAGCTAGGAGATGTCTCAGGTGCTCCCCAAAGCCGGCCTTAGCCCCAGGAGAAGTGTCTTGTGAGGGGTCTGAAGCTAGAGGACCAAAAAATAAGCCTTTCACACCCAAAAGAATTTATCCCTGGTAGAATGCTCGGTACCATGATGGCAGGCATTCTGCAGAGACAGCCTTCCACTGCAGCAGGCAGGCATCCCCGCCCTTACCTGGGGGATTGTGCACACACCTGCTCATGCCCTGCGTATGTATTTAAAGAGATTTCCTGGCTGAGAAGTCAGGCCAGGTTTTCTAGCTCCCACCTTGCGGCTCCCTCTGGGCCTCAGCTCCCTCCCCTGTTCAGTGAGGAGTCGAACAGGATTAGGTATTCTGCCCAACACCGACCCCCCACCACAATTCGTGTCTTGCTGTCTTGGGAACTAACCTCTCCCAGATGTGTGCCTGAGTAAAGCACATCCATAAAGATGAACCCATGGACTCCTCAGGCAATCCCGGAAAGACAGCCAATACCAAGCTTTTTATTCCTAGTTTACAGTTGGAAAGGCAGACACACAGAGAGGTACAGCAACTTGCCCAAAGTCACACAGCAAGTTGGCAGCAGGCATGAAAGTAGAAGCCCTCTGCTTTCCAATGCCCCTGGCTGTCTGCAAGAAAGCAGGCCCAGAGCCAAGGAGACGGGAACTAGAAAAGCAAAGCCAGAACCTCTGTCCTGTCTGGGAGCCCTGAGGCTGAGGAGAACCCAGAGGGAGTACTGGGCTTAGGTACTAGGCAAGTTCCACCACTCCCCGCCCCCAACACACACCCCTCTCCCTGTAGACCGCAGGAACTTCAAACTCTCTGTTCCTCCGCAAAGCTGGTGGCTGGCTGTGGGAGTTATTATTCTGTGGCTATTTGGGGGTCCATCATGGTAGGCACACACATGCCTGGACTCTGGGTGTGCATGCACAGGTGTGGATGTATGTTCTTACATGCCTACAGGTATACCTAGGTGCATATTCATAGGCATATATAGCAGGTAAATTTGTGTTTGCAAGCAGGTATACATGTGACACATTTGGGCATTTAGGTGAAGTGTGTTTAGATGTACATATATCAGTGGTCTCTGACAGGTGAATTGATCAACATGTAAGATTTTGATTAATGGGGTTTTTCCTGAGTGTGGGTGTGTGCAAATGTTCACATGCATTTGTGTGAAGTGGGCTGGAGCATGTCCACCCACATGACTAGTGTGCGTGAAAGTGCGTGCAGCGAAGGCTCAGGTGACTGGATGCGTGTGAATCCTAAGTGCCCTTCCACGAGGGAGCGATGCCAGTGCCCCCCCCAGTCCTGGTATAGGGGCACCCTGCCTGGCTCCAGCTCAGCACTGAGCTCACAGCACCCCCGCCCTGCCTTGCATTCTATTCCCCAGACCCAACCTGCTTGGCCAATTTGCAGCCTCTCGCTCTCAGCTCCCGAGAAGGCCTGCAGCAAAATCAAGGGGCTGGTGGCCAATTAGTGAGGGGGTTAATCAGGGATCTGGGGACCCCCGGGGGGTGGGAAGCCAAGGGCAGACATTGGGGTTGGCAGGAGCCTGAGCTGCCTGTCATGAGGCTGGGGGGAAGGGAGGCTGAGCCAGCCAGATAGTGCTGGAAACCAAGGGTCTGCCTGTGAATTCATGACTGCTGAACACTGACAGTGAGGAACCTGTGTGTGTGTACACTGTGCAAAAGACATGCGTGTACACACATATGTACACGTACAAGTCCTTGAATGTAGTCCTGTATGCACATGTGTGTACATGACTGATGCCATCTGTATGCACACAGGCAGTTTTGTGTCTGTACATGTGTGGGTGTGCTGTGGTGTGCAGATGGGTCTGGGTACGCAAGCATGCCTGGACCTGTGTGCAGACATGTATATACAAGGCTGTGTGTCTGTGTGCGTATGTATTTGTGCAGGGGTATGTGCTTACATTTAGGTGTGTGCTTCTGCATGAGACCATGTGCACTGAGGTTGACATGGTCTGTGTCCATGTGATACATCTGTGTGTACAGGTGCTCATACCGCTGTGCAGACACACTGATCATATGTGCGTGTCTGGATGTGTGTGCACGTGTGGGTCTTCTCTCAACAGCCAGGAACCTGGACCCCCACATTGTGCCTGTGTGCACATGCCTGTGTGCACACATGTCTCCGCATGTAGAGAGTTGCGGGGTGTGGGGTTGGCAGGTTTCAGGCTCCAGGAGAAAATCTGACAGACGAGACTTGCCGCAGCCCCCGGCCCCAGGAGCCTGTTTTCCAGCCTGCAGAAGCCGTGAGCCCGTGAACTCATATTAATAGCTGCTGTCTCCTCACTTATTGCAGGGAGAAGCGGTCATGGCCCTGGTGGGGGCTGCCCCCACCAGAGGACCTGGGAAGAAGGGGAGGGGAGAAGGGCCCCAGCCCCACCCTAAGGCCTACCCCTGCAAGAAGGCAGGGTTCTAGGCCCCAGCCTTTGCCTCCTCCAAGCCAGGGAGCCCCCACTGCCCAGCTCACCCTCCTGGGCCTCGGTCACTGGGGGGAATCAGGCATGGAGTTGGACAACTGACTAAGGCAGAGAAGCTGGAAGGCTTGGCTACCCCCCACCCCGAAGAACAAACACAGGCATACACGCACACATGCATGCACACGTGATGAGCAGCCCCAGGCTGAGAAGTCTGAGCCTGAAAGAGACACAGACGGCTTCAGTTTGAGGGGCAGACATGTCCCTTTTCTCAGGGACCTTCAGTTGGAGCTGGGACACAGCCTTCAGAGGCCCCCATTCTGATGAGGAAGGTAAAACTTCTCTGTAAATATTTACTAAGGAGAAATGTGGCAAGGTGTATGAACTTCATCGTCACAGCCACAGGAGGGCTGAGCCGGGGGAGCTTCCTGGAGGAAACACAGACTTAGGGTACAGGGAGGACCTGAGATGTAGCTGCAGAATCCCAGGAGGAAGGAGAAGCCAGCGGGCCCCACCTTGCACACACACCCCAACCCGGGGACAGGCTCAGACACCCTCATGTGGGCCCAGAACTCAAGGCCGAGACTGAAGATGCAGGCTTCCAGAAATGTCTGAGCGCCACCTCACAGCTACACAGAGACAGAGGACTCAATGGCGTGAGGGTCCACCACAAATGAGGCTGGCCCTGCAGGGCCCTGGAGCCAGAAGCGAGGAGAGGGCTGAGAGCCAAGCCCACTGAGGATGGGATGGGGCCCTGGCCCTGCTCCTTCGGGACCTTGGTGGGTGCTCCTTGGGAGTGTGGCAGAGGCAGCCATGAGGCCTGTTCCTACACTGCCCCTAGGGATGCCCTGGAGACCCCCAAAACTCCCTAGCCCAGGACAGGGCTCCCTGCCCTGGTTTCCTTGCTTGCTATTTCTGAGCTGCTCCTGAAACCAATTCCCTCACCCAGGAAAGAAACAGATTGGGAGTCACAAGGACCTGGTTCAACCCTCAGGTCAGCTCAGCTCTTAACTGTGTGACTTTAGGCAAATCAAATGTCACTTTCAGTGAGGATTTTGAGGGCATCCGTATCTTTTTTTACTTTCAGGTCACTCCATATCGCTTGCAGTATCTTAGTTCTCTGACCAGGGATCCAACATGGGTCCCCAGCAGCAGTGGATAAGCTGAACCCTAACCACTGGACTGCCAGGGAAGTCCCAAGGGGCACCCTCATTTAAAGATTACATGCACTCCCTGTGCCCTGTCTCTGAGGATATATCACTCTGACGTCATATTTTAGTTCCTGTCTTTATTACTGTGTCCTCCAGTAATTTACACAGCCCACAAGGACAGCAATGAATAAATGAAAATTCATTACTCTCAGAGCCTCAACTTTCTCTTCTGTAAAATGGGGAAAGCAATAGTACACCCCCCCCCAACCAAAGGGGCCATGGTGATGTTGTGTGAGATGTTTGGCATGGGACAGGTGCTTCCTGACTGGGGACCTTTTCCCAGGGACCTTCCAGGAAGGTGGGGGGAAGAGGTAAGCCTCAACCTGACCTGGTGGAGCCTCCCCTCTTTGGGCCTGGATTGGCACTGTGTAGCTCAGCCCAGGCCCACCCTCCGCCAGCTGTGACCCAGCCCTGTTGGTATGCCCACTCCCCTTGAATTCCTGTGGCTACTATTGGGGAGGAGTCTTGAACATCAGGCAGAAGCTCTCTGGCCAGGGAAACAGTCTCCCCATCTGTGCAATAGGGGTGCTCTGAGGGCCCCACTTCCAGGCTTTGCCCATCTGGGTAGATGTTGGTTTGGGGTAGTCAGAACTTCCTCTTCAGCCACACCCCAAACCTACTCCTGCCTGTACCTGGTGAACAAGTTCTTTTTGGTTCCAAAACTGAAATTCAGAGTCCTGCCCAATTTTGTCCTCAAATGCCCGCAAGGGTACACACACTTACCTTCACTCACCTTTGCATAGAAAAAAGTCCTTCCAGCTCCTGAGTGAACAGACCCCATCCAACCACCTCCCAAAATGGGGCCACTGGCTCTGAAAATTAACCCCAACACAAGGCAGGGTCCAGAATGTCCTAAGCCTTTGGCTTGGGAAGGCAGGAGATGAGGGGGCATTGGCCAGGGGACAGTGCACAGGGCCTGGAAACAAATGTGCCTCTTTTGAATCCTGGCTCTACCATTTCCTAGCTGTATGACCTTGAGCTGACCACTGAATTTCCCTTGGCCTACTTTCTGGTCTGTAACATGGAGAAGTTCTTACCCATGCCAGGGGATGCTTGTTAGGCATACATGAGCTGATGGATGCAGAACGCTTAGTTCAGTGCCCAGCATGCAGAAAACACCTGTGAGTGGAAGAGGCTGCTGTTGTTCGGGACACCTACATGGCTTGAACACATTCTTCATGCCCAAACCCCAAACTAAAGCTGATGTAGGCAAGATGTGAGCAACCGAAACCCATGGGGGTCTAGCGCCAGGAGTTCTAGTCCCGGTGAGGTGGGGTTCTTGTTTGGGGATGCCTGGGTCTGAACAGAGGAACCCATCAGAATGGCATCCTGGGGTGGGAGGTGTCACCTGCCAGCCTTACTCCACCTGGGTCTCCAGTTTCTTAGATACCCCCATAGGTCCCCAGGCCTGGCCTAATCCTCCCATTCCAGGCTGTCACCCATCACACCCCACACCACTCCTTCCACGCACAGACAAATCTTATTTATCACAAAATCTTTTTTTTTATTGAGGGTTGGGTCAGGAACAGGAATAGGGATTGCACTGGGGACCCTACCCCAGATGGCAGAGGGCTCAGGTGTGGGCTCGCACCCTGCCTCCTGTAGGGCACCACAGGGTGAAACCTGACCCCAGGCTCTGGCTATGGTGCTGGACACCAGGCTGAAGTGGAGCTGGGGTTGCTTGGCCTGGTTCCGACGGCCGACCCGGCTGCAGTTCCCCAAAAACGGCCACCAGAGGGCAGTCGGCCCCCAGAGCAGAGGAATTCTCGGTTTCTCAGGTGATGGCTTCTTAAAAAAATAAAAAACCAGAGGCTGGTGTGTTCCCCCTGCAAACCCGAGGGGGGCGGGCCTGGGGAGAAGGCTCTGGTTTCTATGATCTCTTCGATAAAAAGTAAGCAAAAATAATAACAAAATACGTGGTTTCTCTCTTTCCCTTTTCCCCCTCTAGGAACTGAGGTCAGAAATGAGGGTGTTGGGGACTGGGAGTACCCTGGTATGGCCTGGATTTCAAGGTGTGGGTCTCTTTATTTCCCCTTAACACCCATAAATAAATTCATAAATAAATAATAAATAGATATTCTCTTTGTATGTGCACATATATACAGATAAATCTTTCTCTTATCTAGGCAACGGAGTAACTAACCTTTCTGACTCTAGCTCAGAAACACAAAAGTAAAGTGACATGGTCAAGGTCAAGGGAGGGGGAAGGTCAGGGACTTGGAATGGCACTGTGAAACACCCAGCAGCCTACTGGAACTCCAAGCCCATCTGGGCTGTGGGACATTTCTGAGTTGGAACCCTGACCACCGGAACATTCTAGAACCATGGAGCCAGCTGGGCCCTGCAGGGATCTGAACAGAATCCTGTGAAACACCCGAAGTCCTAGAACTCCAGAACCAGCTGGGTCTTGGGGTGTGGAGCTGGGGGTTGGAACAAAGCCCTGGAGGACCTAACATTCTGGAATTCTGTAGTGATCAGGGCTGGAGGGTCACCAGGATGAGACTAGACATCACTGGGGGAGCGGGATCGGAAGAGCGTCTTGGAAGAGGAACAGCAGCAGCAGACAGCCCACAGCACCTTCTGCACGTCCTGGTTGCGGAAGGCATAGATGATGGGGTTGATCATGGAGTTGTAGGTGGCAGGGAGCAGGGTGAGATAGGTGTAGAGGGGTGGGGAGTGGGCATCACCCAACAGGCAGTAGACGGTGAAGGGCAGCCAGCAGGCGGCAAAGGCGCCAAGCACCACGGCCAGGGTGGCAATGCCCTTTCGGGTGGCCACATAGTGGGAGGCAGGCAGCAGGTGCCGCTGGAGGGCAATCTGCTGGGCATGGCGGCAGACGATGCGACAGATCTGGGCATACAGCTGCAGCATGATGCCAAACACCATGAAGAAGGCAACGGCCAGGACCACCAGATGGTTCTTGGAGAGTGGATAGACCACGCCGCATGTGGCCCGGGCATCCAGGCAGTTCCAGGCCAGCACAGGAAGCAGCCCCAGGCCCAGCGCGCCCCCCCACACCAGGGCCAGCATCACATAGGTCCGCGTCACTGTTGTCTCTGAGTAGTAGGTGAGCGCATTGTACAGAGAAAGGTAGCGATCAACGGTGATGGCCAGTAGGCTGCTGATGCTGGCAGTAAAGGCTGTGGCCAGCACGCCAACCAGCACCAGGCTCATCACTGCTGAGCCAATGCAGAAGACAGCAGCAAAGTGCATGACCAGGCCCAGGCCCGCCAGCAGGTCTGCCACAGCCAGGCTGCCCACTAGCAGGAACATAGGGGCACGGAAGGCGGGAGTGCCCACGATGATGGCCACCACCAGTGCGTTCTCACAGGACACCAGTGTGCCCGAGATGCACAGTACTACGTCCCAGGCCGTGGGGGAGGGCAGCGGTGCGGCAGGGCCCGTGGGCCCCTCTGTGGACCCCGTGCTGCTCATGTTCACGTTTCCGGGGCCAGCAGAGAGCCAGGCCAGGGGGCTGCCTGCACCCCACATCATGGTACCTGTAGGAGAAAGGCCCTGTGAGAAGCTGGCAGGGCTGGGTGCTGGGTGGAGGGGTCTGGAAGCAGTGGGGGTCTCTCCTCAGGATACCTGGCTGAGTCCCAGGTTGCCCACCCCCTCCCATGCCCTGAAGTTCCTTCCAGGATACCCTTGTCTTCACCTATGCCCCTAGGCCAGCAGGGGTCTGGGGATCCCTGTGATGGGTCGCTCCCCTGTCCCTTCTAACTCACTGAGTCCTGCAGGTCTCTCTCCCACGTGTGTGACCGGAGAGGACAAGATGAAGGACTACCATAAGTGGATGGAGGCCCATAGGATCCCGGAGAAGCCGGGAAAGGACCAGGGCCGGGGGAGGGGACACCTCAAGACTGACAGCAGCTCTGCTCCCTCCCCACCGGGGAGGATGACGCTCAGTTTCTGAGGCTCACCAGACCCCTCACGATTCTCAGTATGGCCAGCCCCAGACTCCGCCCCCCAGAGAATGCTCGTGAAGCTCCCGCCAGCCCCCACCCTGCACTCCTCGGGTAACAACATCTGGGACCTCAGCCCCCCAACACACACTCGCCTAGACTCCTGCCCCCAGCTGGACCCCTCTTTCTGTCTGAATCTCTGGGTCTTTGGGACAGACACCCCCTGCTGGAAGCCAGGATCCTGGAGTCAGATCCCTCCTTCTCCTTGGACACCTGGATCTTGGGCCTGACTCCGCCTCCTGTCCGGACGTCTGGATTTCTAAGTCGGACACCTCCTCCTGCTTGGACGCCTGGTTCCTGGCCCAGACGCTTCCTGCCGGCCCAAACTCAGATGACCATCAGTCCCTTCAGGGCCTCGGGTCCTTGCAGGAGTGCTCACCCCACGCCGGGCTACCCAGCTGACAGTTCTTATCACCCAGACCCTGGGTCCCCTCCTGTTAAGCCCAGACTCAGAGTTCCTGGTCTCAACCTCCGACCCCAATCAACCGCTGGGAGCTTGACCGCTTGCCCAGCGTCCAGCATCCTGCGTGCCCTCTCGGATGCCTGGTACCCAAGGCGGGGCCCGCTACTCACCTCTCGGGACTGGGCGCGGCCGAGCCGCGGGGAGGCTGCGCTCGGGTCTGGGCTGCGCAGGGTGTGTGAGGACCCCGAGAAGCCCCCGCGGCCGCGGGAGAAGCGGCGTGAGTCACCCCGCCCTGCCCCGCCCCCGACCACCGCTTTGGTGACGTCAGTGGCCCGGCTGGCCAATGGGTGCGTCGCGCTGGGGCGCAGCGCGCGCCGCTCGGCATAGTAATGAGGCCTCGTGCCGCCCGCTCCCCCATTCATAAAAAGCGACCGTGGCTGCGGCTCCGCCCCCTTCTGAGTCGGCCCGCGCTGTCCTTGACGATGCGCCCTCTACGGGCCGGGGGTTTCGGGGTCGCTGGTGCGAGAGCCCTTGCAGTCTCAGGGAGGTGGCGGGGCGGGGGGGCATGTGTTAGAGGGAGAGGAAGAAAGGGGCCCCGGAGAGTTTGTGGAGGTGATGGGACCCTCGGGTGGCAGGGACAGGCTGACGGAATTCAGGTGACGGAGCCCGAGTGATGGGGGCTGAATGAGCGTCCCTGGTGAGGATGACAGGGGTTGCCAAGACGATGGGGCCCTGGGGTGATGGTGACAGGAGCACGAGGGAGCAGGGAGGTGGGTGGAAGTGACGGTGTGAGCGTGGTGACAGGATCTTCGGGGGATGATGGCAGTGCGACGCTGAGGTGGAGAAGGAAGCCCCCCGGGCAACCGTAGCCGTGTCAGGGTGACTCGGGCCCTGATGGGGTTCAGGGGTGAGGTAGTGGCGAAGGAAAGGGAAAGTGGAGGGCTGGGTGACAGTTCTTCAGGTCACCGTGACCCTGTCATAAGTGACCAGGCTGTGATAAGGGTCGTAGGGTCCTGGAATGAAGATACCAGGTGACTGTGGGCCCCCAGGTGAGTGGGACAGGGTAGAGGGTCTGGACTGACAGTGACCGGGCCAGCCCTCGTGATGTGATGCCGGGGCTGGCAGAAAGAGCTGGGCGACGTCAATCATGTCAGCCCAATAGCGCCCTCACTGCACAGGGATGGGTGGGCCTGGCAAGATTTCAAAACTTGAATTATTTATTCAAGGATCTGGAAAGCCAGCGGGGTAGGGGTGGGGGTGGGGGGGTCACTTCCCCGAAGCAGCAGGAGTCGGGAAGAACTTGGAAGCAGAAAGCCATCAGCTCAGTCCCCAGGGCGGGCCCCTCTCGGCCTCCCATCTTAGGCACCCTGGCAGGGCAGGGCACAGAGAAGGAACTCCCTCTTTCCCACCTTTTCCTGTTCCCAGGGAACCTCTCCCAGCTGACTTCTCCAGATGCCACAGATGGCCAGTTCTGGGAAAGGGGAAATAGCTGCCTCCTCCACCCTCCAACTCGAGCTCTGATCCTCATTGGAATCAGCCAGGCTGTGGGAAGGGGCTGGGGGGCAGGAACCAGGTGACGGCCCAGATCCCAGGCCCCACCACTAATCCTCCCAGCACAGAACCACTGCAGTGTCCACAGTCAGTGTGGGGCAGGGAGAAGGAGGGGGCCGGCCAGTGGCAGGGTACACGGGGAGGTCAGGGCTGGGGCAGATACTGTACTTCAGGTTGGACATGGTGAGTTTGGGGTGGTTAGCAGGTGGTGTGGTCAGCAGTTAGTTTGGGTGAATATCTTAGGCTCTTTGGGCCTGTTTTCTCTAGAGACAGGGACTTCCCAATTGGTCCAGTGGCTAAGACGCCACATACCCAATGCAGAGGGTTGGGGTTTGATCCCTGGTCAGGGGAACTAGATCCCACGTGCCGCAACTAAAGAGTTTCCATGCCGCAACTAACAGGATCCCACGTGTTGCAACTAAGACCCAGCACAGCCAAATAAATAAATAAAAGTTAAGAAAAAGAGAGACCATGTTAGTATCTTCTGCATAGGATTGTTGGGAGGGGCCTGGCACATGGTCAGCACTGGCTGTGCTGGCTGCGGGAGGAGGACTCCTGGGAGGCTTGGGTGTGCAGGGAGGGAGCAGAGAGGAGCAGCTTCAGGGAAACCCACCAGTGAGAGCACAGACTGGGCTTTGCTTGGTTGTCCCCTCTGCCCAGAACCCCTTTACTCCATTTGAGAGTCTCTGTGGGCAAGTCACTATCTTCCGGAGCAGGCTTTCCCAACCTCTACCCTAGACGACCACTCCCGCCCCCATCACTCTCTCCCTGCTTTCCTTGATTTATCATTTTTTAGAGCACTTAGCAGTCCTGAAATTATAAATTTATTGTTTTAAGAGAAAAGACATGTCAGCCCCACCAGGATATAAGTTCCGCGAGGATACAGACTTTGTTCTGGTCTGTGCTGGAGAACAAAGCCTGGCATGGAGGAGGTGTTCAGTAAATACTTGCTGACTGGATGACTGGACAAAAAGCCACATCCGAGAAAGAGAAGGAAAACACGGAGGGAGCAGTAATACGCACAGTGTCGAGGAAAGCAGGGCATCAAAGGGAATACAAGAACATCTTCCCCCTGGAACTCAGATGTTCACTTTTTCCCCTGTCAGAGCCAGGTCCCAACAACTGTCCAGTTGGTCTCAGAGAGGCTGCTGGGAGGTTGGCATGAGAGGGTGTATGAGAGGGAATCCCTTTGTGGTCCAGTGGTTAGGACTCCACACTTCCACTGCAGGGGGCATAAGTTCGATTCCTGGTCAGGGAACTAAGATCCTGCAAGCCATGTGGCTCACACACACACACAAATAGAGAGGGGAGATTACGAGAGACCATCTTCTCTTTGAGTGGCATGATCTTTTTTTATTTTACATAGTTTATTAATCCTCTCATGAGAAATCTGCACAATCACCACAGATAAAGTCACTGCAGGATCTTTAATCCTTCCTTCTGCCAGCGTCTACATTGGTCTTTGTGATCCCCCAAGCTCCGTCATTCTGTCCTTCAGTTCTTTTTCTTCTCAGGCAGCCCATGTCTTGCGAGGTGGTGTTGGTTTATTTTTCTCTGCATAACCCAAGGAATCGTAAATCACATCCAAGCCAGTTATCACCACCAAAATGGGTTCTGACTCCAAATATAAAGATGACATCTGGTGTGGTCTTGTATACTTTGGCTAGTTTTCCCCAAATTTCTGTCTTGGATATGGTTGCCCTTCCAGGGTGAAGAACATCAGTGACCACCTTTCCCCTGAAGTAGATGGTTGGTCAGAATTTCCTGATCCAGAGAATCATGGTGTTGGTTCATGATGGAGGCAATCCTCAGTCAGCCAAAGAGGAAAAGAGTGGAGTGACATCTCTAACCCTGAGAAACCCTGGAGGCCTAAGAGACTCAAGTAAGGCTGTGGAGTTTCTTTTTTGCTTGTTTTGGGTTTTTTTTTTTTTTTTTTGGCTGCGCCATGCAGCATGTAGGATCTCAGTTCCCTGACCAGGGACTGAACCTGCGTCCCCTGTAGTGGAAACACAGAGTCTTAACCACTGGACTGCCAGGGAAGTCTGAGGCTATGGATTTTCATGTGGGCACACTCTCTCATGCCCCAAAACTGCAAAACATCAACAGGACAATTGAGGCCATCACGGCCAACCAGGTCTGTTCCCCAAAGATCTGCTATCTAGAGGAAAAGGCAACCCTTTCTCTTCTCTCATCCTCAGGCCCCTTCCCTGTCTCCTAGATTCTCCTCGTCACTGACTTCTCCCTCCAGCCCTTCCCACCTGCCAGGTGCCAGACCAGAGCCCAGTACCTACAATAATCCTACGCCCCTATTTCATAGGTGAAGCCCAGAGAAGCCAGACAACTTGCCCAAATCACACTGTCCATGGCAGAGCTGGGATCTGAAGCCATTCTATTTAGAACCAAATCCAGTGTGCCTTCATGCTAGCCTAAATGTCACCATCTCCCCAGAAGGGGCTGGGAATGAAGTTTGACTAAGGTGGACAATACTTGTAGTTCCCCAGGTGACCACCAGATGGCTGTGAGCACTCACCTCCTGGTAAGACTCTTTCCCTCCACCAACCCTGTGGGCCTAGACTCTGAGGGAAGTGTGTGAGAGAGACACAGACACAAGCCCCCTGTCCAGGCTCCAAGAATCGGGCCATCATCAGTGTACACATTCTTACCACAGACCCATTCATTCGGCCAATATTCACTGATAGTTCCCCTGGGCTTGGGTTTGAGAGGGTGCCACAGACAGAGATGATGTGGCCATATCCCTGCATTTTCAACATTCAGTAAATATTTATTGAGTTTATTTACTATTTGCCAGGCACTGTTCTAGGCACAGAGAATATAGCAATGAACAGATATCTCCTCTTCATGGTGTTTCCATTCTGATGGGGAAATGGACAATCTACAAATAAACACTTAATATGATATTAAGTAGGGAACCCTTGAGGGTCTCACAGACCAGTGAGATAGGCAAACATGTACACAGTCACAACACGGTACAGTATGGTTATTTAATAAGCACCTGATTAGCTTTTATGGGTGCAGGGAGTTAACTGTAGATGAAGATAAACATGGTTTCTGCCTTCCTGGAACTTATTTATAGACTAGGAAACAACTGAGTAATTAAGTACATAGCTGACACATGTTCTGAAGAGAAAAGGAGACATCGTGATGTAGAATAACCAGGAGACCTATTTTTAGTAGGGAGGTCAGGGGCAAGTCAGCTGGAAAGAGAATAGAAGAGTTTCAAAGAGAGTAGAGCAGGTGCAAAGTCTTTCAAATCTTAAAAGATGCTGCTGTGAAAGTGCTGCACTTAATATGCCAGCAAATTTGGAAAACTCAGCAGTGGCCACAGGACTGGAAAAGGTCCATTTTCATTCCAATCCCAAAGAAGAGCAATGCCAAAGAATGTTCAAACTACTGGACAATTGCACTCATCTCACAGGCTAACAAAGTAATGCTCAAAATTCTCCAAGCCAAAAAAAAAAAAAAAAAAATTCTCCAAGCCAGGCTTCAACAGTACATGAACCGTGAACTTCCAGATATTCAAGCCGGATTTAGAAAAGTCAGAAGAACCAGAGATCAAATTGCCAACATCTGTTGGATCATCAAAAAAGCAAGAGAATTCCAGAAACACATCTACTTCTGCTTTATTGATTACGCCAAAGCCTTTGACTGTGTAGATCACAACAAACTGTGGAAAATTCTTCAGGAGATGAGGATACCAGACCACCTGACCTGCCTCCTGAGAAATCTGTATGCAGATCAAGAAGCAATAGTTAGAACTGGACATGGAACAACAGACTGGTTCCAAATTGGGAAAGAAGTACATCAAAGCTGTATATTATCACCCTGCTCATTTAATTTATATATAGAGTACATCATGAGAAATACCGGGTTGGATGAAGCAGAAACTGGAATCAACATTGCTGGGAGAAATATCAATAACCTCAGATACGCAGATGACACCACCCTTATGGCAAAAAGTGAGAACTAAACAGCCTCTTGATGAAAGTGAAAGAGTGAAAACCTTGGCTTGAAATTCAACATTCAAAAAACTAAAATCATGGCATCCAGTCCCATCACTCACGGCAAATAGATGGGGAAACAATGGAAATAGTGACAGACTTTATTTTCTTGGACTCCAAAATCAGATGGTGACTGCAGCCAAGTAATTAAAAGACACTTGCTCCTTGGAAGAAAAGTTATGACCAACCTAGACATCATATTAAAAAGCAGAGACATTACTTTGTCAACAAAGGTCCATCTAGTCAAGGCTATGGTTTTTCTAGTAGTCATGTATGGATGTGAGAGTTGGACTATAAAGAAAGCTGAGCAAAGAAGAATTGATGCTTTTGAACTGTGGTGTTAGAGAAGACTCTTGAGAGTCCTTGGACTGAAAGGAGGTCCATCCAGTCCATCCTAAAGGAGATCAGTCCTGGGTGTTCATTGGAAGGACTGATGCTGAAGTTGAAACTCCAATACTTTGGCCACCGGATGCAAAGAACTGACTCCTTGGAAAATACCTTGATGCTGGGAAAGATTGAAGGTGGGAGGAAAAGGGGACAACAGAGGATGAGATGGTTGGATGGCATCACTGACTTGATGGACATGAGTTTGAGCAAGCTCTGGGAGTTGGTGATGGACAGGGAAGCCTAGCATGCTGCAGTCCATGGGTTCGCAAAGAGTCGGACATGACTGAGTGACTGAACTGAACTGAAAGTCTTAGGAGGAAAGAGTTGATTGTTTGAGGGACAGAGAGGAAGCTAGTGTGTCTGGACCAAAGGAGCCAAGGGGAGAGGTAGGAGTTGAGCTCAGAGAGGCAGGCAGGGGGAAGATCATGTAAGTCTTGGAAAGTGGTGAGATGGAAGCCATCGGTGAGCTTAAACACGGAATAATATGATTTGTTTTACATTTTCAAAGGATTGCTCTGGCTGCTGAGTGGAGAATGGACTATGGCAGAAGCAGAAGCCCTACAGGAGGCCACTGCAGTCACCAAGGCAAGAGATGGTGAGGCCTTGGGTGCAGGAGGGCAGATGGGTTCGGATCTACCAGCTGGGACAAGTGCCACAGCACTTCAGCCTTGCTCTGTGATGGTCACCGAGGGCTTCCTGCAGGCGGTGGCCATTTAGTGTTGTCATGAAGGATTAGTTTGCCAGACACATGAGGTCAAGAGAGGAGGAGGACCCTCCAAGAGAGAGAACCACTACCAGATGAAGGCAAGGAGGTACAAATGACGCATGCTAGGGGGAAGGCTATTCTATTTTCTCAGAGATAAGATGCTGGGGTGAGCACAAGACAGCTGAGGCTTCTAGAGCCAGGAATCAAAGGGCTGTGAAAGCCAAGCTGAGTTGAAATTTGTTTCTTGGTCAAATCCACGTTTTCAGGACAGCTCTGCACTGTGAGGGGTGAGCTGGGGAGAGGCTTGGAGACTGAGAGAAAGTGTGAGATCAGCAAAAGAAAGCTGAGGGAGCAGGACCCAGGAGCAGGATCTGCAAGACTTTAGTCTGGGGGCAAGACAGAGGGAGGGGGTGAGGATGAGACCAGGGTTTCCAATCAGCTGCCTGGTGAGATGGGAGGAGCCTCCCTGAGGGGAAAGAGGGACTGGGCAATTTCCAGGGCCTGAGGCACACACTCAAGTGGAAATGCCCTGGAAGCAGATGAACCCTCAGGAGGCACAGTGGAGGGCAGAGTAGCCTCTGGCCTCACCAGATCCTGGTCCACATCCTGACCCCCTCCATTATAACTGTGTGCCCCTGGGAAAGCGATTTTACCAGAGGCCTGCCAATGGGAGATTACAAAACCCATGTTTAGAGGGTAGTTGTGGACATCAGAAAAGACCTGATAAGTTAAGCCTCTTAGTGGAATGTACATTCTGCTAGTAGTAAGTCGTTAACAGTTGCTTTGTTGCTGTTCAGTCCCTAAGTCATGTCCGACTCTTTGTGACCCCACAGACTGTAGCCTGCCAGGCTCCTCTGTCCATGGGATTTATCCTGGCAGGAATATTGGGGTGGGTTGCCATTTCCTTCTCCAGGGGATCTTCCTGACCCAGGGATCAAACCCGCATCTCCTGCATTGCCGGCAGATTCTTTACCACTGAACCACCTAACGAAATATTATTACAGGTGTGGCAGCTGGGGAGTGAGCATTGGGCTGGAGATAGAGATATGATACTTGTTGACTGAGATGGCCCGGAAGAGGAGAGGATAGGGCTCAGGACTGAACTGGGCCAGCAGCGATGAAGAGGGAGAAAGAGGAAAAGGAGGAGAGAAGGGAGAGGGGAGGGGAGGGGAGAGGTAGGGACGGGAAAGGGAAGCATAATGGAGGATGGGGCAGAGTGGAAGAGGAGCTGTCTTCTAAGGGACCTGAGAAGTGGCTGCAGAGGGAGAAAAGCCAGAAGAGGCAGAGGGGAAGGTTGCAGAAAAACCACTTATCCCAGTACCAGTGAGATGGATGGCTTGGCCAAAGTGTGTGGCAGGTCAGAGATAGACGCAGTGTATTGAGGGGCAGAAGAGAAGAGGATGCAACAGGTGAAACGATACAGGCTGCCAGAGTCTGGGGGCCTGTTCTTCCCTCCTGGTTGGAGGATGAACTCTACAGAAGCTCAGAAATCAGGAAATTGACCTCCCTTCAGATCTAGACTTTGCCACTAACTCTGTGATCTCTGACTCAGTTCAGTTCAGTCACTCAGTTGTGTCTGACTCTTTGTGACCCCATGGACTGCAGCACACCAGGCTTCCTGTCCATCACCAACCCCTGGAGCTTACTCAAACTCATGTCCATAGAGTTGGAGATGCCATCCAACCATCCAATGCTCTGTCAGCCCCTTCTCCTCCCGCCTTCAATCTTTCCCAGTGTCAGGGTCTTTTCCAAGGAGTCAGTTCTTCCCATCAGGTGGCCAAAGTGCTGGAGTTTCAGCTTCACCAACAGTCCTTCCAATGACTATTCAGGATTGATTTCCTTTAGGATGGACTGGTTGGATCTCCTTGCAGTCCAAGGGTCTCTCAAGAGTCTTCTCCAACACCACAGTTCAAAAGCATCAATTCTTCAGCACTCAGCTTTCTTTATGGTCCAACTCTCATGACTACTGGAAAAACCATAGCTTTGACTAGACGGACCTTTGTTGGTAAAGTAATGTCTCTGCTTTTTAATATGCTATCTAGGTTGGTCATAACTTTTCTTCCAAGGAGCAAGCGTCTTTTAATTTCATGGCTGCAGTCACCATCTGCAATGATTTTGGAGCCCAGAAAAATAGTCTGCCACTGTTTCCACTGTTTTCCCATCTATTTGCCATGAAGTGATGGGACCGGATGCCATGATCTTAGTTTTCTGAATGTTGAGCTTTAAGCCAACTTTTTCACTCTCCTCTTTCACTTTCATCAAGAGCTCTTTAGTTCTTCACTTTCTGCTATAAAGGTGGTGTCATCTGCATATGTGAGGTTATTGATATTTCTCCCATCAATCTTGATTCCAGCTCCAGCCCAGTATTTCTCATGATGTACTCTGCTGCTGCTGTTGCTAAGTCACTTCAGTCGTGTCCAACTCCGTGCGACCCCATAGACGGCAGCCCACCAGCTCCACCATCCCTGGGATTCTCCAGGCAAGAACACTGGAGTGGGCTGCCATTTCCTTCTCCAATGCATGAAAGTGAAAAGTGAAAGTGAAGTTGCTCAGTCGTGTCCGACCTTCGAAACCCCATGGACTGCAGCCTACCAGGCTCCTCTGTCCATGGGATTTTGCATAGAAGTTAAATAAGCAGGGTGACAATATACAGCCTTGACATACTCCTTTTCCAATTTGGAACCAGTCTGTTGTTCCATGTCCAGTTCTAACTGTTGCTTCTTGACCTACATACAGATTTCTCGGGAGGCAGGTTAGGTGGTCTGGTATCCCCATTTCTTGAAAAATTTTCCACAGTTTGTTGTGATCCACACAAAGGCTTTGGCGTAGTCAATAAAGCAGAATTAGATGCTTTTCTGGAACACTCTTGCTTTTTCGATGATCCAACGGATGTTGGCAATTTGATCCCTGGCTCCTCTGCCTTTTCTAAATCCAGCTTGAACATCTGGAAGTTCACAGTTCACGTACTGTTGAAGCCTGGCTTAGAGAATTTTGACCTCCGACTAGTCACACACCTTTTCTGAGCCTCAGTTTCCTCACCTGTGAAGTAGGGATAATAACGCAACAGAGTGTTCATGATCCAGCGAGGGAAGGGGACATCCAGGGACCTGGCCAGGTACTCGGAATAGTTCTGGACTCCGTCCTTTTTGCCAGAGCCCCGCCCCAGACCCCCAAATCCCGCTCCACCAGACCGCGCCCACAAACCACATCCCATCGGACCCCGCCCCTGACAACAAGGCCACGCCCTCCCACTCGCGTCACTAGCCCCGCCCTGTCGGGGCCACGCCCACCTGGCCTCGCGCGGGTTGCCCTGCTCTCGCTCCCTACACCCCGGCGGAGCCGAGTCCAGAGGGGCCACGCCACACCCGCTCTCCGCCGACCCCGACCGCCCCCCAGGCCCCGCCTCCGAGCCCATGGCCGCGCCGGGACCCCGCGCCTTACGGGCTGCGCTCTGTGGCGGCTGCTGCTGCCTCCTCCTGTGTGCCCAGCTTGCTGTGGCTGGTAACGCGTGCCCTTTACCCAACTGCTTGCCAGGAGCAGTCTGAGCTTGGCGGGGGCGGGAGGGGACTTTTCACTTGTGTGCGGGGCTCCTGGGGTGGGTAGAAGGGGGCTCCGACTGTCTGTGGAGCCGTGTATATAGGCTCCGGGTGTGAGGCAACTTCAGGTGTAGGGAAGCCAAGCGGCCCCAGGTGAATGGGATGGGGTGGCTCCTGATACATGCAGAGGGAGGGTGCTCTGGTGAATGTCGGAGAGCTTCTAGGTGTGTGTGCCCCTGTGTTTGTGGAAACTCCAGGCGTGCGGGGGGGCTTAGGGGAGCCAGGTGAGTGTATGTGTGCATGGGGTGAGCTCCGTGGTAGAGGGGAAGGGAGGGGTAGCTTGGGTTCCAAGTGTTGCACCCACCTCACGCCCAGGTAAAGGTGCTCGAGGCTTTGGCCGGGGAGCCCTGCTCCGCGTGAACGTCTGGCCGGCTGTCCGAGTGGCCTGCACACAGCTGCGGCCCTGTGAGCAGTGTGTGGAGGCGGACCGAGCACACAACCTGTCCGGCTGTGTGTGGGAGCAGTGTCGGCCGGAGGAGCCAGGTATGGAGTTAGGCCCTCCCCAAGGTTAGTGCCCCCAGTTCTGAACCCCAGAGCCTTGGCCCCGCTCCCTAAGCCGCTTCCCTGCTCCTCCCACCAGGACACTGTGTGGCCCAAGCGGAAGTGGTCAAGGAAGGTTGCTCCGTCTACAACCGCTCAGAGTCATGTCCAGGTAAGGGGGCTCCCTCCGGCCTAAGTCAGTTTGGGGGGAGGGGGCCGAGGTGTCCTCAGCCAGAGCCTGCCTCCAGTAGGGAATCAGCCTCTCCCAGAGAGAAGACTGTGCCCACCAGCACCTGGGTCCAGTGTCAGTTCTGCCTTTAGCTCACTGAGATGTCGCTTCCCCTCTCTGGCCTGTTTCCTCCTCTGAAAGTTGGTGCAGCTAGAGGATCTAGGACAAGCGTGTAGAGGAATTGAAGGAACTAGCTCTTCTATTTTAAACCGTAGTGAGGACTTTGGAAGTTCAGAAGGGAATGGGGGGAGGGCCTCCTTAAGGAGGCAGCGTCACAGATGATGATTAAACGTAGAGATGGAGAGAGAGGGCTGCGCTGGTGGAAGGAACTGTATGAACTAAGGCTTAAGAGTGTGCCAGGTGGGCCTGCAATGGGGTCTTGATGGGAAGTGGCAGGGGTCTGGTTTAATTACGGATTCCCTGTCTCTTCAGCTGTGCACCACCACCCAACTCATGAACCGAAGACAGTCACAACAGGTAGGTACTATCTGGGGCGACGGAAGGACAGGAGGTGCAGGGAAAAACAGTTGGGCTCAGGCACTGACATGCTCTGTGACCTCAATCCTGTGATTTCTCCCTCTGAGCCTGTTTCCAACATCTGTAAAATGGGTTGAAGAACACCTCACAAAGTGAGGATTTTATGAGAGCGTGTATAGCACCTCGTTCAGTTTCCAATGTATAGAAGGTGATCAAGAAATGATGGTTCCCATCCCTTCTCCCCAACCCCGGTTCTGAGAACTCAGGATGGCCCCCTTCAGGACCTGCTTGGTGCTGAGGGTGTATGTCAGGTTGCCAAGGAGATGTCCTCAGTGACTACCTACTGCAACCTCCCGGCCCAGAGAGGGTCACAAAGCAGGGTCGCTGCCGAAGAGAGGCAAGAACCCCACCTTTTGGTTCCCACTGCCCCTCAGGGTCTGAGGTCAGCAGGCTTGGCGAGGATGGCTGAAGAGGTTCTTGGTTAATTAAAGCCAGAAACATGATCTCAGGGGCTGAATTATTGATGGCTCCTCCTCCAGCCTGAGCCCAGCCGGGTCTTGTGCAGCTTATTTCTTCCTTCTTCTGCTCCTCTTTCCCTAGTCCCCTTCTCTGGGGCTCCCTGAGCTGCTGGTGGGACCACCCTTCACATTCTGATTCCCCTTCGGCAAGCTACACCCTCTGGGAGGTGGATCCAGCACCCAACTGGGCCCCTGTCACTGCCCTAGAATGCTCTTCTACCACCAGCCCTGCCCTGCCCTGGGCACCTGGCCCAGGGCCTGAAATTGAATCCCTGGTGGGAGTAGATGGCTAACGTGGCACAGCTGGGAGCCACTAGACGTCCTGGCAACTGTGAGCCCTGAGGCAGGGGTGGGGGAAAGGGTCAGGGATGCCGTGTAAGTCTGGCTCTGGCCTAACGGAGAGGTGACTGTCAGGCCTGGCACTCAGAGCCTAGTTAGTTCCTCCGACACATGTCATCGAGTCTTCATTTATCCCCTTGGTCAAGTGTGGGCCGCCGCGTCTTCCTCTCCTCCTTCCCTCTCTCCGGACCCCGGGTGGCTCCAGGGTCTTGGGACTTGGGAGTCCCAAGGAGACCACAGCATCTGCACCTGGGCTTTGAAGCTCAAGACCCAAGACGGAGTGGGCCTGTGAGCTGAAAGCAGTGTGGACGCCCAAGTTTTAGGTCCATCGTCACCCGGTGGGGCCCCGGTGGAAGAGGGAGGCAGGCAGGGAGCTCACTCACCATCTGGGACCTGCAGTCAGGAAGCCCAGAGAGGGTGTGAGAGGCATCAAGCCACAGAGCAACTCAGGAGCGGGGCCAGGGCCGACGCTATCCGTCCTTCCAGGCCACCCGTAGAATCTGGGTGGAACTTCTGAGCCCGCTGTCCAAGGCTCCCCTAGTGAGGACTGGGGGCCTCCCAGATGACCTGTGCCGGGTTTGGGGTGGGGCTGGGCCCCTGGCCTACAGTGGCCTGCTGTGGCCTCCACCCTGCAGAGAGCCCCTCGGTCCCTGAGGCCCACAGCCCCGGCTTCGACGGGGCTAGCTTCACCGGAGGCGTGGTGATGGTGCTGAGTCTGCAGGCGGTGGTCTTCTTTGTCTTGCGCTTCCTCAAGGCCAAGGACAACACCTACCAGACGCTGTGAGTACCTGGCCGCCGAACCCCCTGCACCCGCTCTCCCGTGGCCCCCCAGGTGGCCCTCACTGCCCGTGTGCCGTCTCCGCCATGGGGCAGCCTCAGGGGCCCTGGGGCCCTCTTGGCTTCCTCCGCGTAGGCCGCAGCGCATCCCCCCCTTCCAGTGTGGGGCTCTCTCGGCTGGGCGTTGGCTCGCGTAGAACTCAGCCTGGGCCCAGCGTCTGAGAGCCCAGCTGAGGCCCTCTGTCTCTGTCCCCTCATGCTGCCCACAGGGAGGAGAACCAGTAGGTGACAGCCCAGGCCACCTGCAGCTTGCAGCTCTGTGGTCGCGGGCAGGAGCCCAGGCCACATGTGCGGTTTGGTTTTCCTCTGAGAAGGGGAGCTGCTCTGAGGCTCCCGTGTGCTCTGGCCCCCATGTGTGCTGTGGGGTGGATCGCTGCAACCTCCATTAAAGTGTTTGCTCTTCTGCCCACTGCCTGCTCTCTGCGGGGTGCAGGGGGCGTCCTCAGCCCCGCTGAGGTGGGGCCACCACCCTGAGTGCCTTCTCTGTCTGCCCTCTGCAGAATCTGACCCCCTTCAGGCCTGGATTCCACACTCAGGGGAAAGAGGATGAAGAGGCTGCCCCCTCTTGGCCCCCTAAAGGGCACTCAGGGTGGGAAAAACTTTGGTCACCAAATTGTGGCCCCTGTGAACACTGAGCACACTCAGGACCCCATAGTGACATCCCTTCCTGTCCTGGGCCTGGTTCGTGCAGATGAGAGCATCCTTCAACCACCTTCTGCCTCATCCGTCATCGCTGTGGGCCCCCGCCTGCTACTCAGTCTGGGCCTGGCCTCTTCCCATCGACCCGGCTTGGACACTGCCCCCCAATAAAGGAGTTCTTTCCAGCACTGTGCTTTATGTCCCATGTTTTGGGCTGTGTGTGGATTGGATGGGGTGGGGGGTATGGTTCAGTGCCCTCTCTTTCATGGAAACTCAGCCTTAAATTAACACTGTCACCTTTTAAAGTATTTTTATTTGCAGGAATTCCCTGGAAGTCCAGTGGTTAAGACTTGGTGCTTTCACTGCCGGGGCCTGGGTTCAATCCCAGGTCGGGAAATTTAAGATCCCACTAGCCTCATGGCCTGGCCAAAAAAATAGTTTTTGTTGTTATGTGTTTAAGCCCCTCCTCCACTGCATTATAGAGAAGGGTGCAGAGACTCAGAAAGGGAAACACGCATGCTTAAGATCATGCAGAGTGGAATGGGGGCAGGGCTGGGAATTTAATCCAGGTTTTTCTGACTCCAGAATGAACAGAACTTCAGAACTCCTCTGCAGAGGCATCTCCAGTTTTTATTTTTATTTTTGGCTCCTAGATTGGATCTCTGCCCTTGTGCCAAGGTAGAGATACTCCTGGGACCCTCCCCAGGGTACTTCTGGCCTTCCTTGAATGGGCCCTCCTAGAAAGCGCCACCCATGCCCACCTCCCTCTCTTCACCTCCTCAATCCTGGGCCCAGAAGTCTTCTCCAATAACGTCTCCCACCCATGGGGCACTTGCTGGAAACCAGGCATGTGGCTGAGAGTCTGGCATCAGTGTCTGATTTAGTCCCATGATTGTCCTAGAAAGCTGAGAGGCAGTAGAGAGTCATAGGCAAGAGTTTAGCCTGTGGAACCCGACTGCTTTGTGGGACTGGAAGTTAATGGAGCAGCTTTGGGCTTCGGTTTCCTCGTCTATAAAGTCCAGTAACAGCTGTTCCATCTCAGTGGGATGTAGGGTAGGTTCAGAGCAGGGGCATGTGTTCTTCACTCCAGGGCACCCATTCACCCCTCCAGCTGTCCAAATGCCTGCATCTCTTCCTCCCCTCGAGGCCTCCTCTCCTTGCAGGATCTCTGGCTGCAGCTGGAAAGGCTTTAGGGCCCCTGGGCTCCACAGGGTGTTTCAGCTACTTCTTGGCCTCTCAGAGGGCTCACCTGCCTACCCATCAATGCCAAACACAGTCCATTCCCTCCCCCCGACCCCGACTCACTTCTATCAACACCTCTCCTCCTCTCAGACATCAGCCTCCCCTCCAGGTCCCTGCATCTGAGTCATGTGACCCAGCCTGCCTTGCTCTCTCCAAGCCTCTGTACACGTGGTTTCTCCTGCCTGTGTTGCCCTCCCCTGACTGGGATGATGCCCGTTCTCTCCCAGGCCAAGGAAAGAATGCCCCACCTCCTCCTGGCTTTACACCCAGTTAAGGACATTTCTCTAGTGGATGTTTTCTTTTTCAAATGTAGTAAATGCCTGCAAAGAGCAAAAGGACTACACGGACATTCATGTACATGAAGAAAGAGAATCACTCTCCCCAGCGTCCTGCTCCCCAGAAATAACTATGCTTAACAGGATGGGTCACACCTTTTTCTATGAATTTACAAAAGACATACCTACACACACTTGGGTTTTTTAAAATACAAAATGAGGGACTTCTCTGGTGGCGCAGGGGTTAAGAATCCGCCTACCAGTGCAGGGCATGCGGGTTCCATCCCTGGTCCAAGAAGACTCTACCGGCCTCAGAGCAACTAAGCCCATGTGCCACAGCTACTGAAACCTGCATGCCTGGAGGCCGTGCTCCACAATGAGAGACCCATGCTCGCTGCATGTAAAGACCACACAAAGCAACGAAGACCCAGCGCGGCCAAAAATAAAATTATTTTTTAAAGCTTTTCATTACAAAAAAAATACGAAGTGGACGAATGCTTTACATTTTATTCTGCAACGCTGCTCCTTTCGTTAGAGATCAGATTTGCCCCATGACTTATTCAGATGGTGATGGTTGATTTGCCTGCATCCTATCAAAGTCCAGCTGGGTTATTTCCGTTTTATCATAAACAGCATCATGATAAACGGGCTTGTCTTCAGATCTTGGCATACCTGTGGCAGAGCATGTGTGGTGGGGACATATTCCTAGAACTGGAATTGGAGCTTCTCAGCGTTCATCTCATGGATCCATCTTGTCTGGCAAGCTTGGCCTCCACCTTCCTTGACACTCTCATGAACCTGGCCTTCTCTACCCCCACAAGAACTGGACCTGGTATAGAGAAGGCCCTCAGGGAGGATTTGATGAGTGAATGAATGGCCAACGTTTTCCTCTCCTCTGTCACCGGAGGTCCCTCTCCAGCTCAGACCTCACCCCTCGCGTCTGGACCAAGTCTGCTGCCTCTTCTTCACTGGCCTCCATGCCTGCCCTGCATGGTCTGCCCACGTGATGGCCTATATTAGCAGCTGTTTTCTAGCCTCTGCCAGGGACTCTTCAGTGGACCGGAGGGTGGGCATGAAGTCACCTTGCTGACAATGCTTCTCTCTGGTTGGGGGCATGGTTAGGGGCTTGGGCAAAATGTCTGGCAGAGAGAACACAAATCATGTCCTGTCTCTGAGCCTGTTTCTCCTTGTTTATTCATTTATTTAACAAACATTAATGGGGCACCTGCTATGTACCAGCCTATAACCCAGTTTCAATAATATTAATAACAACCATCATCAGTGGGACTGTGTAAGGATGGGAGGCGATATACAAATAGCACCCAGCATGACTTGGGGGGTGGGTGGGCAGCAGGTGCCCACCAGATGGTATCAACGGTCATTCTTGATATGGTGACAAGGATCGGGGAAGAATTCCTAGTGGAGATGACATGAGAGCTGGACCTACACGCACAGGGGGAGCTTCACAGGAAGAGACGAGGAGGGGGTTCCAGATGAGCTAAGGTACAAAAGTAGAAAGACCCTATGTGAGTGCAGAAGTCTGAAGAGATGGCTGCAGAGTCTTGGTGGCCAGGATCAGAAGTTGGACTCCATCCTGGTTGGACCGGGCAGGAATAATGCCCATTCTCTCAAAGGTGAAGGAGGAAAAGTCCCCACCTTCTGCTGGGTGGGGTATCCCTCGGGAAAGACAATGGAGGAAGTCTTGCTTCATGTCCTCCTGCCAGCCTGGAATCTTTTCTCAGGGCCCCAGCAAGATGGGCCCTCTGTGGACCCCACCTTCCCTTTTCCTCCTCTTGTTTGGGGAGCCTGCCTCTCTGAGGACCCAGGACTACCCCAGCTGCCCAGATAGGGGCCCAGGGTACCCTCCCCACTCACCCACTCACCATCCCATCCTCATCCTCTCCCTAGGTATCCTTCTTCCACCCAGGCTCACTAGCCTCAAGGAGCAGGGTAGGAGTTTGATCATCTGGGTTCTACACACACACACACACACACACTGTATGCAAATAGATGCAAATAATGAAAAACCTGACAGCTAGAATCTGGGGGATGAAAAAAAAGTGCAGAGGGGTCTGGAAGAGACATACCCACTACCCCCATGCCCATCCTGGGCCCACCTGGCTCTGTGTCTCCCTGCAGAACCCAGGAAACTGGAAGCCAGTAAAGTTGTCCTCTTGCCCAGTTGTCCTGGAGCCCCAGGAAGTCCTGGGGAGAAGGGAGCACCAGGTTCTCAAGGTAAGAGATGCCTGAGATCAGGCAGGGGCCTGCTGAGGCAGCAATTACAGTCTGTGCTAAGAGACCATGGCAAAGGGGCAAGGAATCTTTGTGTGCCAGGCTCCAGGCTGGATGCTCAGCATCCTAAGACTGACCCTGTGGGGTAGGTAGTATCATCCCCATCTCGCTGGACTGCGGGGGAAGGGAGGTTCAGAGAGGATCAGTCATTCGCCCATGTACACAGAGCCAGGAGCCATGAAAAGCTGCAGCTGGGATCTGACTTGATTGCTTTCTGGCCCCTGACATGGGGCAGGGTGTAACGCATCTCTCTGTTTCTGGGATGTCAGGGCAACCTGGACCACCGGGCAAGATGGGTCCCAAGGGTGAGCCTGGGGACTGTGTGGAGCTAGAGGTCTCTTCTTTCTTTGCTCTGTCCATGGACCAGAGAGGGGGCTGCTTGGCTGCTGCTCAGGAATTGGCTGTGATTGACGTCTTGTAGAGGGGGTAGAAAGCTGGTGGAGCTAGTGGTAAAGAACCTGTCTTCCATTGCAGGAGACGTAAGAGATGCACGTTCGATCCCTGGATTGGGAAGATCCCCTGGAGGACATGGCAACTCAGCCCAGTATTCTTGACTGGAGAATCCCATGGACAGAAGAGCCTGGCAGGCTACAGTCCACAGGGTCACAAAGAGTCAGACACGACTGAAGCGACTTAGCACACATGCAGTGGGGATGGAAAGCTGAGAGGAGTGGGGAGAATCAGGAGAAGGGCCTGGGCACCCTCCCCTCTGGTGGTTCGTGAGCCTTCCCTTGGGAGTACTCAGACTTCAGAGCCAACATTCATCTTTTCTTGGGGCTGGAGATTCAGTGAACTTGCTGTGGGGACAGGAAGGTTGAGGCCACCTTCGCTGGAGCCCAGGCACCTAGAATCAGATGGTGCTGGGGTGTTGTTGGGTCAACAGGAGTGGCCCAGCCAGCCCTGGAGCCCCTCTTCAGGGGCCCAAAGGAATTGAGAGGGCTCCTGGAGTCCAACACGTGGCCTGTTCCATTGCCTGTGGGCTGGGGCTTGGGAAATAACTTAGGGGCCCCCATCAGCTCATCTCCTCTTCCCCAGGCCCTGGGAGCTGCCAGGAGACGCTGAGCCGGAAGACCACTTTGAGTGACTGGTACCATCTGTGCCTACCTGAGGGCTGAGCCCTCCCAGTCTTTTGTAACAGTTCAGTTCAGTCACTTAGTCATGGCTGACTCTTTGCAACCCCATGGACTGCAGCACACCAGGCCTTCCTGTCCATCACAACTCCCCAAGTTTACTCAGACTCACGTCCATTGAATCAGTGTTGTCATCCAACCATCTCATCCTCTGTTGCCTCCTTCTCCTCTCGCCTTCAATCTTTCCCAGCATCAGGGTCTTTTCAAATGAGTCAGTTCTTTGCATCAG
>SJYX01011999.1:0-15125 GCA_006410675.1 Oreotragus oreotragus | reverse complement strand
CATGTACTTTGGGATGTATATACCTTGTCTCCCTAGATACCCTGTGGTAGACGGAGATACCCCCCCAGCTCTCCATCTGCCATTGTGGTGAGATCCATGGGTACCACTTCCCAGGAGCCATCATCCCTCCCACAGGGCAGAGCATGAATTTCCTTTGCTATGGTCAAGTCACCAGCTTTCTCATTATCATTTTTTTTTAATTGTTTATTTTTGGCTGCACTGGGTCTTCCTTGCTACTCGCGGGATTTAGTAGTTGTGGCACATGGGCTTAGCTATCCCAAGACATGTGGGATCTTCCCGGACCGGGGATTGAATCTGAATTAGCAAGTGGATTCTAAACCACTGCAACACCAGAGAAGTCCTCTCATTATCATTTCTGTGATGTTCAGTTGCTCAGCCATGTCCCACTCTTTGCAACCCCATGGATTGCAGCATGCCAGGCTTCCCAGAGCTTGCTCAAACTCATGTCCATCAAGTTGGTGATGCCATCCAACCATCTTATCCTCTGTCATCCCCTTTTCCTCCTGCCTTCAATCTTCCTCAGCATCAGGGTCTTTCCCAATGAGTCGGCTCCTTGCCCAGAGTATCGGAGCTTCAGCTTCAGCATCAGTCCCTCCAATCATTTCTGTGGCCCATCCTTTATTAAGTATCAGAACACACAGGGTCAGCATTGTCTGCAGATGATTAGACACACCATATTTTGACGTATTATGGCAAAAGTGGGGAAGATATTTTCTACCATGATAGGATCTTACTTCTCTCTGTTATTTCTCATGCTATTTCCACAGTATCTGACAAATCACGGTCTGTATGAGAGATTAAGGTGGAAGAGAACATGTAAAGAAAGATGTCACCCTACCAAAGTCTGTAAAAGTACAGGCTTTTCAAACATGCCTCCCACATTTCATCCTTTGTAGCCCTTTCCCTTTGACTCTGTCCCTCTTGTACCTTAGAAGAAATTTCTTCTCAGAGGCTCCTGTGCTGTGCTGTGTGTCACTCAGTTGTGTTTGACTCTTTGCGACCCCATGGACTATAGCCACCAGGCTCCTCTGGCCATGGAGATTCTCCAGGCAAGCATACTGGAGTGGGTATCCATGCCCTTTCTCTAACTATGGAGTTTTCCCTGAGGCCCACTTCTCTTAAATTCAGCCCCCTGTGTTCCCACAACTCTTTACGCACACAACTGTAAAAATATTGTATTATATTTAAAATGCTTTGCACAAGTTGAACTTAGTTCTATTTTTAGAGGAAAAAAATTGTATTATACTTTGTGTTATAATGGCTTATTTACAAACCAACCTATGAACTCTTTGAGAATAGATACTGTCTCTTATTTATATTGAAATCTGTAAAGTATACATCTAGAGCTTGCCTTTGTCAGTTACTGATTTAACTAGTTGCTCATACCACTCCACCTGGTGGCCTTAATCTTGAAGTGCAGGAGCTTCTTTTAAGAGATGCAAAAGAGAAGGCAATGGCACCCCACTCCAGTACTCTTGCTTGGCAAATCCCATGGACGGAGGAGCCTGATGGGCTGCAGTCCATGGGATCGCTAGGAGTCGGACACGACTGAGCGACTGTCTCTTATACACATCTAGATGTGTATAAGAGACAGAAAGAGTCTTGGCAGGGGGACATAGGTTCTATTCCTGGTCCAGGAAGATCCCACATGCCACAGAGCAACTAAGCCCATGTGCCACAACTATTGAGCCATGTGCCCTAGAGCCTGCACTCTGCAACAAAAGAAGTTACTGCAATGAGAAGCCTGCATACAGCCACTAGAGAGTAGCCCCCATCTGCTGCAATTGGAGAAAGCCAAAGTACTGGTGATCCAGTACAGTGAAAAACAAACAAATAATAAATAGATAAAATAAATATTGAAAAATAATAACCAATAAAGGGAGACACTCACCATGAGAAGCTCTGGGGCACCTCATAGCATTTCCAGAAGAGGCTGTCAGGAAGGGCTTGTTAAAGAACCTGAGTTTGTGCTGGTTAGTTTCAGAGAAGATTTAAGAAAGCATACAATTGCTCTGGATTGGATCCTGCTGGAAAGCAGGAACAATTCCGTGATTGGGTACCTTACATTTTCTTTTACCTAGAAGGTTTAGGGAGCAAGGCTAAACTATAATTGGTAAAGAACCAGCAGTCACTCCTGTTAGCTGTGAGACAGGAATGTTTGGTTACTTGGGTGGTTTGCATTATCTTCTTGTTTTTATGGACGAGTCTTGTTCTGTCTCCCTGCATCACAGACACAGTGACCTCACCCAATATTACTGTTCCATGAAATTGTTTGTAATTAGCAGACGAACACCTTGGTCTGGCTCTGAATAGCAGACCAGTTAACAGCTACCACGGCTGCTTCTATTTCCATGTACTTTGGGATGTATATACCTTGTCTCCCTAGATACCCTGTGGTAGACGGAGATACCCCCCCAGCTCTCCATCTGCCATTGTGGTGAGATCCATGGGTACCACTTCCCAGGAGCCATCATCCCTCCCACAGGGCAGAGCATGAATTTCCTTTGCTATGGTCAAGTCACCAGCTTTCTCATTATCATTTTTTTTTAATTGTTTATTTTTGGCTGCACTGGGTCTTCCTTGCTACTCGCGGGATTTAGTAGTTGTGGCACATGGGCTTAGCTATCCCAAGACATGTGGGATCTTCCCGGACCGGGGATTGAATCTGAATTAGCAAGTGGATTCTAAACCACTGCAACACCAGAGAAGTCCTCTCATTATCATTTCTGTGATGTTCAGTTGCTCAGCCATGTCCCACTCTTTGCAACCCCATGGATTGCAGCATGCCAGGCTTCCCAGAGCTTGCTCAAACTCATGTCCATCAAGTTGGTGATGCCATCCAACCATCTTATCCTCTGTCATCCCCTTTTCCTCCTGCCTTCAATCTTCCTCAGCATCAGGGTCTTTCCCAATGAGTCGGCTCCTTGCCCAGAGTATCGGAGCTTCAGCTTCAGCATCAGTCCCTCCAATCATTTCTGTGGCCCATCCTTTATTAAGTATCAGAACACACAGGGTCAGCATTGTCTGCAGATGATTAGACACACCATATTTTGACGTATTATGGCAAAAGTGGGGAAGATATTTTCTACCATGATAGGATCTTACTTCTCTCTGTTATTTCTCATGCTATTTCCACAGTATCTGACAAATCACGGTCTGTATGAGAGATTAAGGTGGAAGAGAACATGTAAAGAAAGATGTCACCCTACCAAAGTCTGTAAAAGTACAGGCTTTTCAAACATGCCTCCCACATTTCATCCTTTGTAGCCCTTTCCCTTTGACTCTGTCCCTCTTGTACCTTAGAAGAAATTTCTTCTCAGAGGCTCCTGTGCTGTGCTGTGTGTCACTCAGTTGTGTTTGACTCTTTGCGACCCCATGGACTATAGCCACCAGGCTCCTCTGGCCATGGAGATTCTCCAGGCAAGCATACTGGAGTGGGTATCCATGCCCTTTCTCTAACTATGGAGTTTTCCCTGAGGCCCACTTCTCTTAAATTCAGCCCCCTGTGTTCCCACAACTCTTTACGCACACAACTGTAAAAATATTGTATTATATTTAAAATGCTTTGCACAAGTTGAACTTAGTTCTATTTTTAGAGGAAAAAAATTGTATTATACTTTGTGTTATAATGGCTTATTTACAAACCAACCTATGAACTCTTTGAGAATAGATACTGTCTCTTATTTATATTGAAATCTGTAAAGTATACATCTAGAGCTTGCCTTTGTCAGTTACTGATTTAACTAGTTGCTCATACCACTCCACCTGGTGGCCTTAATCTTGAAGTGCAGGAGCTTCTTTTAAGAGATGCAAAAGAGAAGGCAATGGCACCCCACTCCAGTACTCTTGCTTGGCAAATCCCATGGACGGAGGAGCCTGATGGGCTGCAGTCCATGGGATCGCTAGGAGTCGGACACGACTGAGCGACTGTCTCTTATACACATCTAGATGTGTATAAGAGACAGAAAGAGTCTTGGCAGGGGGACATAGGTTCTATTCCTGGTCCAGGAAGATCCCACATGCCACAGAGCAACTAAGCCCATGTGCCACAACTATTGAGCCATGTGCCCTAGAGCCTGCACTCTGCAACAAAAGAAGTTACTGCAATGAGAAGCCTGCATACAGCCACTAGAGAGTAGCCCCCATCTGCTGCAATTGGAGAAAGCCAAAGTACTGGTGATCCAGTACAGTGAAAAACAAACAAATAATAAATAGATAAAATAAATATTGAAAAATAATAACCAATAAAGGGAGACACTCACCATGAGAAGCTCTGGGGCACCTCATAGCATTTCCAGAAGAGGCTGTCAGGAAGGGCTTGTTAAAGAACCTGAGTTTGTGCTGGTTAGTTTCAGAGAAGATTTAAGAAAGCATACAATTGCTCTGGATTGGATCCTGCTGGAAAGCAGGAACAATTCCGTGATTGGGTACCTTACATTTTCTTTTACCTAGAAGGTTTAGGGAGCAAGGCTAAACTATAATTGGTAAAGAACCAGCAGTCACTCCTGTTAGCTGTGAGACAGGAATGTTTGGTTACTTGGGTGGTTTGCATTATCTTCTTGTTTTTATGGACGAGTCTTGTTCTGTCTCCCTGCATCACAGACACAGTGACCTCACCCAATATTACTGTTCCATGAAATTGTTTGTAATTAGCAGACGAACACCTTGGTCTGGCTCTGAATAGCAGACCAGTTAACAGCTACCACGGCTGCTTCTATTTCCATGTACTTTGGGATGTATATACCTTGTCTCCCTAGATACCCTGTGGTAGACGGAGATACCCCCCCAGCTCTCCATCTGCCATTGTGGTGAGATCCATGGGTACCACTTCCCAGGAGCCATCATCCCTCCCACAGGGCAGAGCATGAATTTCCTTTGCTATGGTCAAGTCACCAGCTTTCTCATTATCATTTTTTTTTAATTGTTTATTTTTGGCTGCACTGGGTCTTCCTTGCTACTCGCGGGATTTAGTAGTTGTGGCACATGGGCTTAGCTATCCCAAGACATGTGGGATCTTCCCGGACCGGGGATTGAATCTGAATTAGCAAGTGGATTCTAAACCACTGCAACACCAGAGAAGTCCTCTCATTATCATTTCTGTGATGTTCAGTTGCTCAGCCATGTCCCACTCTTTGCAACCCCATGGATTGCAGCATGCCAGGCTTCCCAGAGCTTGCTCAAACTCATGTCCATCAAGTTGGTGATGCCATCCAACCATCTTATCCTCTGTCATCCCCTTTTCCTCCTGCCTTCAATCTTCCTCAGCATCAGGGTCTTTCCCAATGAGTCGGCTCCTTGCCCAGAGTATCGGAGCTTCAGCTTCAGCATCAGTCCCTCCAATCATTTCTGTGGCCCATCCTTTATTAAGTATCAGAACACACAGGGTCAGCATTGTCTGCAGATGATTAGACACACCATATTTTGACGTATTATGGCAAAAGTGGGGAAGATATTTTCTACCATGATAGGATCTTACTTCTCTCTGTTATTTCTCATGCTATTTCCACAGTATCTGACAAATCACGGTCTGTATGAGAGATTAAGGTGGAAGAGAACATGTAAAGAAAGATGTCACCCTACCAAAGTCTGTAAAAGTACAGGCTTTTCAAACATGCCTCCCACATTTCATCCTTTGTAGCCCTTTCCCTTTGACTCTGTCCCTCTTGTACCTTAGAAGAAATTTCTTCTCAGAGGCTCCTGTGCTGTGCTGTGTGTCACTCAGTTGTGTTTGACTCTTTGCGACCCCATGGACTATAGCCACCAGGCTCCTCTGGCCATGGAGATTCTCCAGGCAAGCATACTGGAGTGGGTATCCATGCCCTTTCTCTAACTATGGAGTTTTCCCTGAGGCCCACTTCTCTTAAATTCAGCCCCCTGTGTTCCCACAACTCTTTACGCACACAACTGTAAAAATATTGTATTATATTTAAAATGCTTTGCACAAGTTGAACTTAGTTCTATTTTTAGAGGAAAAAAATTGTATTATACTTTGTGTTATAATGGCTTATTTACAAACCAACCTATGAACTCTTTGAGAATAGATACTGTCTCTTATTTATATTGAAATCTGTAAAGTATACATCTAGAGCTTGCCTTTGTCAGTTACTGATTTAACTAGTTGCTCATACCACTCCACCTGGTGGCCTTAATCTTGAAGTGCAGGAGCTTCTTTTAAGAGATGCAAAAGAGAAGGCAATGGCACCCCACTCCAGTACTCTTGCTTGGCAAATCCCATGGACGGAGGAGCCTGATGGGCTGCAGTCCATGGGATCGCTAGGAGTCGGACACGACTGAGCGACTGTCTCTTATACACATCTAGATGTGTATAAGAGACAGAAAGAGTCTTGGCAGGGGGACATAGGTTCTATTCCTGGTCCAGGAAGATCCCACATGCCACAGAGCAACTAAGCCCATGTGCCACAACTATTGAGCCATGTGCCCTAGAGCCTGCACTCTGCAACAAAAGAAGTTACTGCAATGAGAAGCCTGCATACAGCCACTAGAGAGTAGCCCCCATCTGCTGCAATTGGAGAAAGCCAAAGTACTGGTGATCCAGTACAGTGAAAAACAAACAAATAATAAATAGATAAAATAAATATTGAAAAATAATAACCAATAAAGGGAGACACTCACCATGAGAAGCTCTGGGGCACCTCATAGCATTTCCAGAAGAGGCTGTCAGGAAGGGCTTGTTAAAGAACCTGAGTTTGTGCTGGTTAGTTTCAGAGAAGATTTAAGAAAGCATACAATTGCTCTGGATTGGATCCTGCTGGAAAGCAGGAACAATTCCGTGATTGGGTACCTTACATTTTCTTTTACCTAGAAGGTTTAGGGAGCAAGGCTAAACTATAATTGGTAAAGAACCAGCAGTCACTCCTGTTAGCTGTGAGACAGGAATGTTTGGTTACTTGGGTGGTTTGCATTATCTTCTTGTTTTTATGGACGAGTCTTGTTCTGTCTCCCTGCATCACAGACACAGTGACCTCACCCAATATTACTGTTCCATGAAATTGTTTGTAATTAGCAGACGAACACCTTGGTCTGGCTCTGAATAGCAGACCAGTTAACAGCTACCACGGCTGCTTCTATTTCCATGTACTTTGGGATGTATATACCTTGTCTCCCTAGATACCCTGTGGTAGACGGAGATACCCCCCCAGCTCTCCATCTGCCATTGTGGTGAGATCCATGGGTACCACTTCCCAGGAGCCATCATCCCTCCCACAGGGCAGAGCATGAATTTCCTTTGCTATGGTCAAGTCACCAGCTTTCTCATTATCATTTTTTTTTAATTGTTTATTTTTGGCTGCACTGGGTCTTCCTTGCTACTCGCGGGATTTAGTAGTTGTGGCACATGGGCTTAGCTATCCCAAGACATGTGGGATCTTCCCGGACCGGGGATTGAATCTGAATTAGCAAGTGGATTCTAAACCACTGCAACACCAGAGAAGTCCTCTCATTATCATTTCTGTGATGTTCAGTTGCTCAGCCATGTCCCACTCTTTGCAACCCCATGGATTGCAGCATGCCAGGCTTCCCAGAGCTTGCTCAAACTCATGTCCATCAAGTTGGTGATGCCATCCAACCATCTTATCCTCTGTCATCCCCTTTTCCTCCTGCCTTCAATCTTCCTCAGCATCAGGGTCTTTCCCAATGAGTCGGCTCCTTGCCCAGAGTATCGGAGCTTCAGCTTCAGCATCAGTCCCTCCAATCATTTCTGTGGCCCATCCTTTATTAAGTATCAGAACACACAGGGTCAGCATTGTCTGCAGATGATTAGACACACCATATTTTGACGTATTATGGCAAAAGTGGGGAAGATATTTTCTACCATGATAGGATCTTACTTCTCTCTGTTATTTCTCATGCTATTTCCACAGTATCTGACAAATCACGGTCTGTATGAGAGATTAAGGTGGAAGAGAACATGTAAAGAAAGATGTCACCCTACCAAAGTCTGTAAAAGTACAGGCTTTTCAAACATGCCTCCCACATTTCATCCTTTGTAGCCCTTTCCCTTTGACTCTGTCCCTCTTGTACCTTAGAAGAAATTTCTTCTCAGAGGCTCCTGTGCTGTGCTGTGTGTCACTCAGTTGTGTTTGACTCTTTGCGACCCCATGGACTATAGCCACCAGGCTCCTCTGGCCATGGAGATTCTCCAGGCAAGCATACTGGAGTGGGTATCCATGCCCTTTCTCTAACTATGGAGTTTTCCCTGAGGCCCACTTCTCTTAAATTCAGCCCCCTGTGTTCCCACAACTCTTTACGCACACAACTGTAAAAATATTGTATTATATTTAAAATGCTTTGCACAAGTTGAACTTAGTTCTATTTTTAGAGGAAAAAAATTGTATTATACTTTGTGTTATAATGGCTTATTTACAAACCAACCTATGAACTCTTTGAGAATAGATACTGTCTCTTATTTATATTGAAATCTGTAAAGTATACATCTAGAGCTTGCCTTTGTCAGTTACTGATTTAACTAGTTGCTCATACCACTCCACCTGGTGGCCTTAATCTTGAAGTGCAGGAGCTTCTTTTAAGAGATGCAAAAGAGAAGGCAATGGCACCCCACTCCAGTACTCTTGCTTGGCAAATCCCATGGACGGAGGAGCCTGATGGGCTGCAGTCCATGGGATCGCTAGGAGTCGGACACGACTGAGCGACTGTCTCTTATACACATCTAGATGTGTATAAGAGACAGAAAGAGTCTTGGCAGGGGGACATAGGTTCTATTCCTGGTCCAGGAAGATCCCACATGCCACAGAGCAACTAAGCCCATGTGCCACAACTATTGAGCCATGTGCCCTAGAGCCTGCACTCTGCAACAAAAGAAGTTACTGCAATGAGAAGCCTGCATACAGCCACTAGAGAGTAGCCCCCATCTGCTGCAATTGGAGAAAGCCAAAGTACTGGAGATCCAGTACAGCGAAAAACAAACAAATAATAAATAGATAAAATAAATATTGAAAAATAATAACCAATAAAGAGAGACACTCACCATAAGGAGCTCTGGGGCACCACATAGCATTTCCGGAAGAGGCTGTCAGGAAGGACTTGTTAAAGAACCTGAGTTTGTGCTGGTTAGTTTCAGAGAAGATTTAAGAAAGCATACAATTGCTCTGGATTGGATCCTGCTGGAAAGCAGGAACAATTCCGTGATTGGGTACCTTACATTTTCTTTTACCTAGAAGGTTTAGGGAGCAAGGCTAAACTATAATTGGTAAAGAACCAGCAGTCACTCCTGTTAGCTGTGAGACAGGAATGTTTGGTTACTTGGGTGGTTTGCATTATCTTCTTGTTTTTATGGACGAGTCTTGTTCTGTCTCCCTGCATCACAGACACAGTGACCTCACCCAATATTACTGTTCCATGAAATTGTTTGTAATTAGCAGACGAACACCTTGGTCTGGCTCTGAATAGCAGACCAGTTAACAGCTACCACGGCTGCTTCTATTTCCATGTACTTTGGGATGTATATACCTTGTCTCCCTAGATACCCTGTGGTAGACGGAGATACCCCCCCAGCTCTCCATCTGCCATTGTGGTGAGATCCATGGGTACCACTTCCCAGGAGCCATCATCCCTCCCACAGGGCAGAGCATGAATTTCCTTTGCTATGGTCAAGTCACCAGCTTTCTCATTATCATTTTTTTTTAATTGTTTATTTTTGGCTGCACTGGGTCTTCCTTGCTACTCGCGGGATTTAGTAGTTGTGGCACATGGGCTTAGCTATCCCAAGACATGTGGGATCTTCCCGGACCGGGGATTGAATCTGAATTAGCAAGTGGATTCTAAACCACTGCAACACCAGAGAAGTCCTCTCATTATCATTTCTGTGATGTTCAGTTGCTTAGTCATGTCCCACTCTTTGCAACCCCATGGATTGCAGCATGCCAGGCTTCCCAGAGCTTGCTCAAACTCATGTCCATCAAGTTGGTGATGCCATCCAACCATCTTATCCTCTGTCATCCCCTTTTCCTCCTGCCTTCAATCTTCCTCAGCATCAGGGTCTTTCCCAATGAGTCGGCTCCTTGCCCAGAGTATCGGAGCTTCAGCTTCAGCATCAGTCCCTCCAATCATTTCTGTGGCCCATCCTTTATTAAGTATCAGAACACACAGGGTCAGCATTGTCTGCAGATGATTAGACACACCATATTTTGACGTATTATGGCAAAAGTGGGGAAGATATTTTCTACCATGATAGGATCTTACTTCTCTCTGTTATTTCTCATGCTATTTCCACAGTATCCGACAAATCACGGTCTATATGAGAGATTAAGGTGGAAGAGACCATGTAAAGAAAGATGTCACCCTACCAAAGTCTGTAAAAGTACAGGCTTTTCAAACATACCTCCCACATTTCATCCTTTGTAGCCCTTTCCCTTTGACTCTGTCCCTCTTGTACCTTAGAAGAAATTTCTTCTCAGAGACTCCTGTGCTGTGCTGTGCTAAGCCACTCAGTTGTGTTTGACTCTTTGCGACCCCATGGACTATAGCCACCAGGCTCCTCTGGCCATGGGGATTCTCCAGGCAAGCATACTGGAGTGGGTATCCATGCCCTCATCCAAGGGATCTTCCCAACTCACGGATGGAACCCAGGTCTCCCGAATTGCAGGCAGATTTGTTACCAACTGAGCCACAAGGGAAGCCCAAGAATACAGGAGTGGGTAGCCTATCCCTTCTCCAGGGGATCTTCCCAACCCAGGAATCGAACCAGAATCTCCTTTCTTGCAGCCAGATCCTTTCCCAACTAGGCTACCATTGTGCAGTTAATTCAATGTAAGATTCAGATTGAGTCCTAAGGGAATATTTCATTCACAGCTCTACATAAGACTGGTTGGCATCCACGGTTACTAGAGACCAAACACATCTAGTGAGACTCAGCTTGGGTCACTTTATTTTTTTTCTTTTAATTTTTAGTTATTTATCTGTGACTGTGCTGGGTCTTCACTTTTGTTCAAGAGGTCTCTCTAGTTGCGCTGAGCAGGGGATACTCTCTAGTTGCGGCGTACAGGCTTCTCGTTGCTACGGCTTTTCTCGTTGCTGCGGCTTTTCTCGTTGCTACGGCTTTTCTCGTTGCAGAACACAGGCTTCAGGCTGGGCTTCAGTAGTTGCAGCTCGTGGGCTTAGTTGTCCCGCAGCATGTGGGATCTTCCCAGTCTAGGGATAGAACCTGTGACCCCTGCGTTGGCAGGCAGGTTCTTAACCACTGAACCACAAGGGAAGTCCTTGGGGTACTTTTCAATGCTTATTCCATAATACTTATGAAGTCTATTTGTGAAAATTAATATGTTAATATCAGAGGGAAACGCCAGAATATAAAATTATACTTACTTAAAATGATACCTTGTGAAAATGAGGTAATTACACAGATAAATTCTATTAAAGAACATGGGGAAATGGAATATGTTCACTACTTTAAGCTGTGTCTGTAGATGCAGATTCAATCCTTAGGTCAGGAAGATCCCCTGGAGGAGGGGATGGCAACCCACTCCAGTATTCTTGCCTGGAGAATCCCAAGGCCAGAGAAGACTGGTGGGCTACAGTCTATGGGGTCACAAAGAGTTGGACACGACTGAATGCATGCACGCATCTATGCATAAAATAAAGGNTGTGTATAAGAGACAGATGTTCACTACTTTAAGCTGTGTCTGTAGATGCAGATTCAATCCTTAGGTCAGGAAGATCCCCTGGAGGAGGGGATGGCAACCCACTCCAGTATTCTTGCCTGGAGAATCCCAAGGCCAGAGAAGACTGGTGGGCTACAGTCTATGGGGTCACAAAGAGTTGGACACGACTGAATGCATGCACGCATCTATGCATAAAATAAAGGCAAAACTGAGTAAATCTGTGGGAATGGGCAGGTGTCTAAACATTCTCTAACTATGGAGTTTTCCCTGAGGCCCACTTCTCTTAAATTCAGCCCCCTGTGTTCCCACAACTCNATGGACTATAGCCACCAGGCTCCTCTGGCCATGGAGATTCTCCAGGCAAGCATACTGGAGTGGGTATCCATGCCCTTTCTCTAACTATGGAGTTTTCCCTGAGGCCCACTTCTCTTAAATTCAGCCCCCTGTGTTCCCACAACTCTTTACGCACACAACTGTAAAAATATTGTATTATATTTAAAATGCTTTGCACAAGTTGAACTTAGTTCTATTTTTAGAGGAAAAAAATTGTATTATACTTTGTGTTATAATGGCTTATTTACAAACCAACCTATGAACTCTTTGAGAATAGATACTGTCTCTTATTTATATTGAAATCTGTAAAGTATACATCTAGAGCTTGCCTTTGTCAGTTACTGATTTAACTAGTTGCTCATACCACTCCACCTGGTGGCCTTAATCTTGAAGTGCAGGAGCTTCTTTTAAGAGATGCAAAAGAGAAGGCAATGGCACCCCACTCCAGTACTCTTGCTTGGCAAATCCCATGGACGGAGGAGCCTGATGGGCTGCAGTCCATGGGATCGCTAGGAGTCGGACACGACTGAGCGACTTCACTTTCACTTTTCACTTTCATGCATTGGAGAAGGATATGGCAACCCACTCCAGTGTTCTTGCCTGGAGAATCCCAGGGACGGGGGAGCCTGGTAGGCTACTGTCTCGGGTTGCACAGAGTCGGACACGACTGAAGCGACTTAGCCGCAGCAGCAGCAACAATTTTTGAGATTCACTTGAAAACCTAGCCATCCAGTGATAGCTTTGTGACAATAGATTTCAGAGAGGAAAGATATCAGTGGCATTAGCAGTTGCCTTACCTATAATCTTTAAACATTTTTGCCCACCTACTTCTTAAAATTTATTTGAAAAAAACAATGTATTTTTAAGTTGCAATAAAATTTTTTCTATTTTAAATTTAAATAGTTGCAAAGTATGTTAGTTTAGAGTTTTAAATATATTTTA
Organism: Oreotragus oreotragus; assembly: GCA_006410675.1. NCBI lineage: Eukaryota > Metazoa > Chordata > Mammalia > Artiodactyla > Bovidae > Oreotragus > Oreotragus oreotragus. Next base: position 2,193 of record SJYX01011999.1, on the reverse strand, counting down.
ATATTTATATAAATAATAACAAATTATTATTATATTTGGATAGCATTATATTGTATTTATATAAATTTAAAATAATTAAAAAATAATTCTTTTAATTATTTCCAAAGGATAAATACCATATATCCATTTAATTCTAAATACCAGGACAACGGATATCCTCCAATATACATAAGTACATATATGTGCATTTTTTAAAATGTGACCCCAAGATCTGATAAAAATAATTTATTCTAAATTAAATAATTTTTATATAAATAATAACAAATTATTATTATATTTGGATAGCATTATATTGTATTTATATAAATTTAAAATAATTAAAAAATAATTCTTTTAATTATTTCCAAAGGATAAATACCATATATCCATTTAATTCTAAATACCAGGACAACGGATATCCTCCAATATACATAAGTACATATATGTGCATTTTTAAAAATGTGACCCCAAGATCTGATAAAAATAATTTATTCTAAATTAAATAATGTTTATAAATATTAACAAGATAATATCAATAAAGGGGCTTCCCAGATGGTACAGAGGCAAAAAATCCACCTGCTAATGCAGGAGATACAGTAGACATGGGTTCGATCCCTGAGTCTGGAAGATCTCCTGGAAGAGGAAATGACACCCCACTCTAGTATTCCTGCCTGTGAAATTCCATGGACAGAGGAGCCAGGCAGGCTACAGTCCATGGAGTTGCAAAGAGTCAGACATGACTGAGCACATACAAAATATCAATAAAAATAAAATGATTATATAGTTTAATAATACTAAGTAGAAAATATAAATTTTTATTAGAATTTAAAATTACTATTTAAAATTTTAAATTAAATTTAAATAAATTGAGTAAAAAATTTTAGATTAGTTTATATTTCCATGGACGAGTATTATAAATTGCTAGTGTGAGACAGTGTTTAGCATCAATTTTATTTCTTTTTCATGTTTTTCAGATAAAAATTAAGAAACATATATACAAGTAGATGGGAATTGAAGGAATTTTGTTAAAACAGTATCACTTTTTAAAATGCTCTTCTGACTTGAATACCAAAACTAACAGTGATCAAACTTTTTATCTCTTTTTTTGATGATTAGCTGATGAAGTGATTCACTGTACCTTTAATATTCATGAAAATGAAGTATTTGAAACCATATGACATGCAAAAGCATTTATTTCTAGTCTTTGGTGTCATTTCCTTTCTTAGTCTCTAGGACTATACAAAGAAGGATTAGCTTTAAGTTTTTCAGTACCTACTAATTACACATGACATTCTTTCCTGGAGAGACATCTATTTAACCCAGTATAAATGGAGAGATTAAGGAAGTTGAAATTTTGGTCATTTCAAACCATCATTTTTGGGGACTTTCCTGGTGGTCTATTGGCTAAGACTCCAGACCTCTTCTGCAGGAGGCATGGGTTCAATTCCTGGTCAAGGAACTAAGGATCTCACATGCCAGACAGCAAAACAAAACAGAACAAAACAAAATAACCCACTTAACAGACAAACAGAAAAACCAAAAAATCCATCATCGTCATATTTTTTTTAATGAAATACTCTTACTATGTAGTTTTAAAAGATTTTCTTCAGAAATTACAGAAAATTGTCACTAAAAAACCTACATGCTGAATCTAGTCCTTATTACCAATTAAGTCATCAAAACCAGAATAATATATCAGAAAAATTTCCCTTGATTTTCTAATTCAAATAAACTTTTTTTCGTTTGCATTTCAATGTCCTTCCTCTTACTTCTACATCCTAATTTTGAGAGATACACACAGAGAGGTAAAGACACATAACTTCTGTTACTATGAGAGAGTAAAACACCCCTCCCTACCTTCTTTATTCCTTACAGATGTTCTCTTTGCCTTGCTCTCGAACACTCTTCTTCAAAAGCAATAAATTCTACAAATACCAGAAGGTGGAAGACATAAGGGCCCGAGGATGAAAATAGTCAAAACTCTATTGCTCCACTCAACAGCATAGCTGTATTCAAAATATTTATGATATTGCCCCAAATCACTCATTTCTAGTACCACGCCTTGCTCTTAATGTAAATATGGCATAATATATGAAAAGACTAGAAGTCCTCCCAGGATGATTCTGCTTTAAGAAAAGAAGCTTTTGGCAGATTCATGTCAATGTATGCCAAAACCAATAGAGTACTGTAAAGTAAAATAAAGTAAAGTGGAAG
>SJYX01011998.1:70777-89343 GCA_006410675.1 Oreotragus oreotragus | reverse complement strand
CAGTAGTAGATATAATGGTCATCTGAGTTAAATTCACCCATTCCAGTCCATTTTAGTTTGCTGATTCCTAGAATGTCGACGTTCACCCTTGCCATCTCTTGTTTGACCACTTCCAATTTGCCTTGATTCATGGACCTAACATTCCAGTATGCAATGTTGCTCTTGACAGCATCAGAGCTTGCTTCTATCACCAGTCACATGCACAACTGGGTATTGTTTTTGCTTTGGCTCCATCCCTTCATTCTTTCTGGAGTTATTTCTCCACTGATCTCCAGTAGCATATTGGGCACCTAACGACCTGGGGAGATTCTCTTTTGGTATCCTATCATTTTGCCTTTTCATAGTGTTCATGGGGTTCTCAAGGCAAGAATACTGAAGTGGCTTGCCATTCCTTTCTCCAGTGACCACATTCTGTCAGACCTCTCCACCATGACCCACCCCTCTTGGGTTGCCCCACGGGCATGGCTTGGTTTCATTGAGTTAGACAAGGCTGTGGTCCGTGTGATCAGATTGACTAGTTTTCTGTGAGTATGGTTTCAGTGTGTCTGTCCTCTGATGCCCTCTTGCAACACCTACCGTCTTACTTGGGTTTCTCTTACCCTAGTCTCAATAATTACATGGATGGAGTGGAGACACCTCAAAAGAAATAACTCAGCATTTCTCCCCACCTGCCGTCTTGCTGTATTCTCTTATTATCCAAACCAGGAACATGGAACCACCCTCTACTCCTCCCTTTGCCTCACCCACCTCCCCCAACCCATATCCAATCCATCACCAAGCCCTGATGATTCAATTCCTAACCACCTCTGGAATGCAGATCCTCATCCTCACTTCTGGCCACTCTGCCACCTCTAAGGATTTGAGCTGAGATGCAAGCCTTCATTGTCTTTTGCCTGCACCTTTGGAATAACCCTCTAACAAGTCTTCCTACCTTCAATATGGGCCCCTCCAATTGGGTCTGTGGAGAAGGAAACGGCAACCCACTCCAGTATTCTTGCCTGGAGAATTCCATGGATAGAGGAGTCTGAAGGCTATAATCGATGGGTTTGCAAAGAATCGGACACAACTGAGCAACTATCACTCACACTCATTCAATCTGGTCTGAGTGATCCCTCTAAAACACCAATCTAACCATGTCACTCAGTCATTAAATCCCTTTATTGTCTCCTCCTTACCTGTCACAGCTTCTCCCAAAAAAATCTTTAAAAAATGACACTTCCACAAGTAGATCATCCATGGGCAAACCAAATTTCTTAGGGTAAACTCATGATGATATGCTAAGTCGCTTCAGTCGTGTCCGACTCTGTGCGACCCCATAGACAGCAGCCCACCAGGCTCCCCCGTCCCTGGGATTCTCCAGGCAAGAACACGAGTGGGTTGCCATTTTCTCCTCCAATGCATGAAAGTGAAAAGTGAAAGTGAAGTTGCTCAGTTGTGTCCGACTCTTAGCGACCCCACGGACTGCAGCCCACCAGGCTCCTCCGTCCATGGGATTTTCCAGGCAAGAGTACTGGAGTGGGGTGCCATTGCCTTCTCCAAAACTCATGAAATCAACCTTGAATATTTATTGGAAGGACTGATGCTGAACCTGAAGCTCCAATATTTTGGCCACCTGATATGAAGAGACCAATCACTGGGAAAAGACCCTGATGCTCGGAAAGATTGAGGACAGAAGAAGGGGACGACAGAGAACGAGTTGGGTGGCTGGCATCACGGACTCAATGGACATGTTTGAGCAAACTCCAGGAGATAGTGAAGGTCTCAGGAAGCCTGGCGTGCTGCAGTTCCTGGGGTCACAAAGAGTCTGACACAATTTAGCAACTGAAGAACAAAAATACTCAAGTACATGACAAACTGTGGTTCATGCCCATTTCTTACAAGTAGCATAATGTAACCCCTTTTCCTCCCTTAGTAGGTTGTAATAAGCCAGTAGATCCCAAAACCCCATCTGAGAACTTCTGACCCCACTATCTAGATCCTAGACTCCATCGAATGAGTACAAGGCCTTTCTTGATTGAATCTAACTCTTCGCCTTCATTTACTGTCAGTAATCTTATGATCCTTCAGATGTTCAATTATTTCACGCAGTTTCACTCTTTCTTGCCTTTGTCTTTGCTTGTACTCCTTCTGCCTGGAGTGTCCTCTACCTTAAATGTCATTGTCTGTCTTGACCTTCCTTGTCTGCCTGAAAAACTCCTATTTATCCTCTAAAACCCTGCCAGGCATCAATTGTTATCACTCTCACTTCTGTATATACCATTTCCATACCTGGTGTGTGTTTCTATCATTGCGTGGGTTGTGTGCATCATAATAACACGTTGGCATACTTCTTATCACCCAAGCCTTTGAGGGCAAGAACCATGTCTCACTCATCAGAGTATTTCCAATGTTTGACTTGTCCCTGACATACAGTATGTGTGCGGGAACTATCTGTTGAACTGATCAGAATCTAGATTTTTCCTTTGCTGTCCTTCTAGTACTAATGCATTTGAGTGCTTCATCATACTCATTTTAGTTCTTTCAGTTCAGTTCAGTTCATTTGCTCAGTCATGTTCGACTCTTTGCAACCCCATGGACTGCAGCATGTCTTTCTTCCCTGTCCATCACCAACTCTTGGAGCTTGCTCAAACTCAGGTCCATCAAGTCGGTGATGCCATCAAACCATCTCATCTAGTTCTTTATTATATACTAACACAGAGATTTCATATAGTCCTGTGACCTTACAAGTTTTGATAAGTTTCACTATAAATTGTAGTGGTTTCTATTTCATGTCTGACCTTACCAAGAAAACCTAGGTTCAAAAGAAACAAGCAAGGGTATTCCCAATACTGACGTATGACTAAAGAAACTTGTAACTTAGAAAGAGATTAGGAAGTGTGTGCCAGAGTGCCAGAATACATCACTATTCATTCAACAGTGTCCCCAGAACTGTATCTGGTAATTTCAGGGGTCTGTTCTCCCATGGAGGAGAGGAAACCAGCTCCCTCAAAGCCTTCCAACTCCCATTGTTCTAAATCCACAAGTACCAAGCCACCCTTGTGACTAATTTAGTTTCCCAGGCATCTTGATAACAGGGTGGGGTGGCTCTGGTATTTCAGCCACTGAAAATACAGGTTTCCCACAAGCTAATACACAGATATCCTGGCTCATGTCTCCACCTCTTATGTTTGGCCTATAAATACTAGGCCTCAGAAGTAGATTCAACTTGGGTTCACTAAAAAAACCAATGCTTTGTCCCTACAAGCTATCACTGTGTCACAGTGACCTTGTCAAGATACTTCTCCCCTTGGTGGCCCTGACAACCAACCGTGTTCTTCTACTCATTCATCACTCCCTTTTAATTTCATTTAAATACTATTTGATAAGCTCACCGTTCACAAAGCATTTCTACATTGCGTATCTTATCCTCTTGATGCCTAGAGTCAAATGTCCTCACCCCCACTTCATCTACAAGACTCCTGAGGCTCAGAATGATCAAATGACTTGTCCAAGGATCCACCTGTCCAGTAAGCTGTGGATTATCTTCCTTTGTCTGCCCCATAAATACCACAGTGGATTAAACCCAGGTTCTCTGAATCAAAGTTCTTTGTTCTTTCTATCCATCATAAATCCTTCCTGATTCTCACATCAGTCAGACAGGAAGCAGCTCTGATGAAGAGGTGACCAGAAAGAAGGGATAGATTCACCGATAGATACTTAAATGATACTCATGTTGATCTATGCCCTCTTTATTCCCTTTAGCCCTCGCTAACACTGGAGCTAGAAACATTTTTCCTAATAGGAACCTAAGAAAGTTGATCCTCAGAAAACTAACAGACTTTTTCATGGTTTCTTTTTTTTTCAGCTTTTGCCAGGAAGCTGATATTCCTTAGAACAAACATCTACTGAGTTATGTGGAAGCCAATAAGCAAGGTTACAACAATCAGAGAATCACCATCATCACCATCACCACCATTATCATTAAAACTCACTGAGGGCTTATTATATGCTAAACCATGTTCATTCATCATCTCATCCAGTTCTCACAGTAATTTCCACGAGGAAGGCATTATTATCTCCATTTTAGAGATAATAAAACTGAGGTGTAGGAAGGTCTATAAGTTACATATTATCACAGAGTTTGTTAATGGTGGTGGTTCAAACCCAAGAATATCTGATTCCAAACATTTGTGTTTCTGGCCACTATGTTATCCCATTGTATTACTTTAGCAGTGTGGGCTATATATCCACAAATGAACTTCTTACAGTAAGCAGAACTTTGAATGGTGGCCTAAAAGAGAGAGGAAATGAATGTCTAGCTCTCCGTTCCCACTCTTGGTCCTTGGGCTCCCTATAGCTAAATCTGTATTCTGACTCTAGTTGCTGTGGACCCCATGTTACTCACACTCCTCTCATTGTAGTAGGGCTCCTCTGTCCATGGGGTTATCCAGGCAAGAATACTGGAGTGGGTTACCACTTCCTCCTCCAGGGGATCTTCCTGACCCAGGGATCAAACCCATGTCCCCTGCATCTCCTGCATTGGCAGGCAGATTCTTTACCACTGAGTCACCACGGACTGTCTCTTATACACATCTAGATGTGTATAAGAGACAGTCTGGGGGGTGGGGGGGCTTCCCATGACAGAACCCTCCTCTAGGTCCTCAGCCTGCCTCTTGTTTGCAGAAAAACTTTAGCCTCTTCCTAGGCTAGCCTGCTAGCCCTTCCCCAGGTTCTAAAAATCAGTTTAGAGAAATGAGAAAATGCAAAAATAAAGAAAACAGTCCAGCAAGAGAAAATAAGACTAGTTCATCCATTAAACAAAGTCAAGGACCTTTAGTTCCTCCTCAAGGATTGTAGATAATACTCCGAGTCATATACTTTGAACTGTTCTACAAATACTGAAATCCCCGCCAAGTGGAAGTTTGACTATGTGCTGACCACAAGCATGGAGATCTCACATCAGTTGGAACCCGAAGGTTAATGATCTTGTCTCTCGATTACGTCACCACCAACCAATCAGAAGACCGTCCACAAGCTGATCACATGCCCTGCAACCCTCTCCCTCAACCTGTCTTTAAGAACCTTTCCCTGAGAACTCAAACCAGGGCTCTGTGACAACCTAAGGGGTGGGAAGAGGTAGGAGGGAGATTTAAGAGGGAGGGCACATATGTATACCTATGGTTGATACATGCTGATGTATGGCAGAAACCAAAACAACGTTGTAAAGCAATTATCCTTCAGTTAAAAATAAATTAAGAAACTCCAAAACTTTCCCAATTTTGCTGTTGGGGGAGACACTGCTTTGGGAAACATCTCTGATATTCTCCTTACTTGCTGCAAGTGATAAATCCTTCCTTTTCCTGGTGGAAAAAAAAAAAAAAAAAAGACCTTTCCCAGAAAGCCATCAGAGAGTCTGGGGCTTTTGAGCATTAGTTGCCCAGGCTCCTTGTTTGGCACCTACTGTAAACACTGTACTTTCCTTTGTCATAATCTGGTGTCAGCACATGGGCTTTGCTTCACAAGGGCAAGTGGACCCAAGTTTTCTTTGATAACATCATCACTGGCTATTCCACATAAACAATTGCTTTTCCAGTAATACTTTCCCCCTCTTTTCAATGCCAGATTCCTCTTTCCCGACCTGCTTGGTTCACTGCCCTTTTCAAATAAGCCCTCTCAGATGAGTAAAACCTGCTACCCTAGTCTATTTCTCATGACATCTTCACCCTCTGCGCAAGAGTTCATTCTAGCTAAATGCTGAAGGCTTAAAGCTCAATGTTGTCTGACCAGTGTCCCTGCCTTGCTCATGTTCATGTGCCCCAACCCCCGCCCCACCACCCCCACACACACCACAGGGCTCCAAGGTCATCTTCTCCCCACAAAACACCCATCCAGGATGGACAGTGCTGTGAACAACAGAGGTGGAGACACAGTGAGAATTTCAAATGCAGTTTATTGCAGCAACACAGGAAACGGGGAGTTTAAGACCTCTCCACAAAAGGCAAGTGGCTTACACCTTATGTACAAAGCCAAAGCAGCACAGAGCTTGCTGCGCGAGTTAGGATCCTAGGGAGCTGTCCAGAGCTTGTGTTCTGTCCATAGCAAAGAAGCCGTGGGTCTGACCAGCTCTCCTCTGGCTGACTTAAGGAGGTGCTTTGAAATGTAATGTGTGTAGCAGTGATTGTTGAAGTGTTTCTTGGGCAGAGTACAGAGCAGGGTCCTAGCTGAGGGACTGAGATTGTCACTGATTTAAAATTTTTCTTTGGAAATCAGAGCAGAAAGGACAGAGCTAGGGAATAGGATGAGCCAGTGTAACCGTAGCTTTTCTTCCTCCAGTAAGGCTGGGACACTCGGAAGCATATTTGGTAGTGATGGAGAGAGAAAGCTAATGGAGGAGAGAGGACCTCTTTATCTGGTCCCTCTGGAATAGCTGGTGGAAACAAACTTCACGCTGGAACTGCCACCGGAGGTCTTGGTGCTGGATGCCCGACCTCCAGAGGAGCTGAAGCTGCCTCCAGAGCCGCCACCACCGCCTCCAGAGCCACCTCTACGGCTCCCACTGCTGCCTCCTCCAGAGCCGTAGCTGCCGCCACCTCTGGAGCTGTAGCTGCTGCCGCCTCCAGAGCCGTAGCTGCCGCCGCCTCCAGAGCTGTAGCCGCCGCCGCCAGAGCTAAAACCACCGCCTCCTCGGCCACCGCCGCCACTGATGCTGGTGTGACTGGTGCTCACAGCTGCAGAGAACACTTGGTTATCATCAACCCCAACTCCCTTTCCAACCCAGCAAGACCAGCAAGACCTGCACCCGAGAAGAAGCCCTGAGAAATCGGTTTGTACTTACACACACTCACGTTCGGGACACACTCTCCAGACATCCTGAAGGAGAAAGAAAAGCATAATACTCATGATGCCAGCTTCACAGACTGCCTCCCCAGGCTCTCTCAGCCATCTTTAAAGAGTCTTCCCTCCTGGGAGTCCCCCAGTCTGCTTCATCTGAAACCTAATCCCATTCCCTCTGGCTTCCCAAACTCAGTCATTTTTCTCAGCATCAGTACTATCAGGGCAAAATCTCCATGTAAATTAGACAAGGTAAATACGCCCACCACATCACAAAGGCATTGGCTTTAGGTCAGATAACATTTGAGCCAGTCCAGGTGTGGCTCAGACAGTAAAGAGTCTGCCTGAAATGTGGGAGATCCAGGTTCGATCCCTGGGTCAGGAAGATCCCTTGGAGAAGGAAATGGCAACCCACTTCAATACTCTTGCCTAGAAAGTCCCATGGACCGAGGAGCCTGGTGGGCCCCAGTCCATGGGGTTGCAAAGAGCTGGACATGACTGAGCAAGCAACACACACACACTCAGGTGAAGAATAAATTGCTCTCTCTCAAAGAGTTCAGAGAGATGCAACAGCCTGCAAAAAAACAAGAGCTTGGGACTCTGGCTCCCAAAGTGAAACCAAGCCTTTCCTCCTGTGCTGTGTGCTTTTCCCTTCCCCATACCCAGGACAAGTTGCAGTCACGTGATTGCATCTTCAACAGCAACCAGTGTCCAAGGGAGGAAGCACATAGGAAGTGGCCAACTGCCCAGGGTCCCTTCTTCACCTGCTTTCCTCTCCTTCCAGGAGGGTCCTATAGGTGGCAATCTCCACGTCCAGGGCCAGCTTGGTGTTCATCAGTTCCTGGTAGTCACGTAGCAGGCGGGCCATGTCCTCCTTGGCCTTCTGCAGGGCGTCCTCCAGCTCATTCAGCTTGTTCTGGGCATCCTTAATGGCGTTCTCACCACGTTGCTCAGCATCACTAATGGCCTGTTGCAGTGAAGAGATCTGGAAAAGGAGAATCCAGCATATTACACACTCTCTGAATACCTAATTCCATCTTGGCCTTTCTGTCTCAGATTGATCTCTCCACCCTTGTGAGGCCAGCACTCTGGCTCCCAGAGAGTTACAGGACCTGCATTCCCCTGTCTTGAGATAATACATCACTGTGTCAACTTCCTTAAATAAAGGTGATACGGCAGCCTCTCTGGGCCCTAAGTTGAGACTCTTTCACTGCCTACAGACCTGACGTTCTTCCAGATGCCTACTCTCCTGGTTCCCTTTCCTCACCATCTTTTAAGTCTCACTTTGGGCCATGGGCTAGACCTCTCATGACCACTATATCTATTTCTTTACTAGGTCATTTTCATAAATTTCCCCAAGAAGAACCTAGCATCAGGGCCAAACTCTAGAAACCACAGTCACCAAAGAACTAGGGATAACAATACAACCTTCATATGGATTGTAAGCCTCAAAATTAGGAACATATCTTCCAATAACCTGGACATCCCAACCCATTCCATGTAACTGAGTAGTTGAAGGAGGAAGCAAGTACCTGCTTCTTGACACTGTCGATCTCAGATCTAAGTCTTTGGATCACCCGATTCAACTCAGAAATCTCCATCTTTGTATTTTTCAAGCTGTCTCCATGTTGCCCAGCAGTGATCTGGAGCTCTTCATACTAAATGTGGTAGATCAAGTCACTCAGAGGTGGCAGAATGCACCATGACTCATACACACAAATGGAAGAGAAAAACCACGAGAGCAAGAATAGACACTTGGGGAAAACTGAACAGGCATCGGCCCATTCACCTTGGTCTGGTACAGGGCCTCAGCCTCAGCCTTGCTCCTCTGGGCAATCTCTTCATATTGGTTTTTTACTTCATCAATGATGCTGTTCAGGTCCAGATTGCGGTTGTTGTCCATGGAAAGGATAACATTGGTATCGCTGATATGAGTCTGCATCTGAGAGAGCTCCTGCGAGGCATAACAGTTCAGTGACTTACCATGTTAAAACTAAAGAACAACTTGGGACAAGGAGAGGGTTTCAGGAGAAGAAAGGTATATCTCTGTTCTTCTGAATAGAAGTGGGTTTGGGCTTAAAGGCTCTCCATTTCGGTTAACCTGGTTGAAACTAGAGAACTTACTGCTTGGAAGAGTGTTTTGAGGAAATCAATTTCCTGAAGCAAGTTGTCAAGTTTGGCTTGAAGCTCCACCTTGGTGATGTAAGCAGCGTCCACATCCTGGAAGAACCAAGAACATCATGAAGTCAGAGTCTTTTCAGGGCGAGTCCCTCTCACCTGCTAGGAGGGGATTTTCCAAGAGGTCTTCTTCACTTCTTAATCCCTAGACTGCCCCACCCCCTTGGTATCACAAGTGATCTTGTCTGACTTTCTCACTGCCTCCTCACTCCAGGAAGTCCTGAGGGATCTAGAGAAGCAGAGTGTCTGGACAAGTCCACGTCCGTGATAATATCGGGCGGGGGAAATTTCTACCTTAGCTGTTCCTCAGGCCCACTACCTGATTCTCCACATTATGACCTCTTTCTGCTTAGGTATTGGACATCCTCCACTCTTACTTATTTCAAATGTGATAGGCATCCTACAGAATTGTCTCACCTTCTTGATGCCCACAAACTCATTCTCTGCATTTGTCCGCTTGTTGATCTCATCCTCGTACCTGCAAGGAAATCAGAAGTGAGGAGGAGATTCGGGGAGGCAAGGCCCAACATTTAGCTTTCTAGACTAAAAGTAACATTGCCTGTCATTGTCCTTGCCTGTCATAACCAGCCTAAGACATCTTACCTTCTAAGCAATAAAACCACTGAACTATTACCAGCGTCTGAGAAAACTAAGATTTCTGAAAATGCCAAACTGACTTTCCTCTAATCTATGAAAAAGTATTGTTACATGCTGTTCATAGTTTTAGCTTGCTACCTTCTGGAAATATTTTAGAACAAAAGCCAAGAGTAGCCCAGCCAGTCATCCTTACTTGCTCCTGTAATCTTCCACCAGATCTTGCATGTTCTTCAATTCTGAATCCAGCCGAGACTGGTCGCTCTTCAGTTGGTCCACAGTCTTTCTGAGATTGCTGATGTATGTCTCAAAGAAGGGCTCTAAGCTGTAGGTCCTAGTGGAGGTGTTTATCTGCTGCAGCAGCTCCCATTTTGTTTGCAGCACCTGGTTCTGCTGCTCCAGGAATCTCACCTAGAACACAAGACCCCATCACCCACTGGTACAGAAATGAGTCCTGTGACCACTGAGTTACCAAGGCCTACCACATAGCCAGGCCCAGCCACTTGGGAAAGAACTTCAATGCCTATTTTCCTGGCCATGGAAGAGGAAAAAAGTAGGAAGAAGATGATCAAGTTAGCATCATCTTCATAACAAAACCCAACTCACTGTGAACTCAGAGAAGCCTCAGTTTCTATGAGATTGGAAATGGCAATTAAAAGTTTCCATTGGAACTTTGGAAGGGAGTAGCTATCCAAATAGCAAAGCACATATAAAATTACTGCAATTGTATTTTGAAACAGATACTTGATACTTAAGAGATTTACCTTCCTTTTTTCTTTTTTTATTTTAGGTAGAGTACCATAAAAATCGTTTTGCTTTCCTTGCACATAGTTCAAAAGTATGTTGGGAAAATCCAAAAAGTGAATTCCAAATCTATTGTGTTGACATTATTGATGATCAGGTAAAAAATAATTTACATTCTTTTCTAGAGCAGATACTTGGAAATACAAGCACAAAAAATTATCCACCCTGGTCCAGTATCACTGGAAAATTCTCAAGGTGCAGTTCTCCTCTTCCGACAGCAAGAGATGCTTGACCTTGACTTACTGCACACTTTTGGCTACAATATCACCATGTGCTCTGTTTATACTCAAGTAAGTCCCTTTTTATGGTTAGGGAGGCCTTTCCAGAGTTCTGGTTGCATCCTAGACCTCATTTCTATTACCTTTATTCAACATCTGTGAAGCCAAATTCAGCTCAGGAGTTGAATTTAAAAAAAAAAAAAAAAGCACTTCATGGTGAGGTCAGACTGACCTTCCTTTATGTGGACTACAGACCTTTTTGCCCAAGAGAGAAGTTAGTCATCAGCATCATTGCAAACATACTTGTAATATATCTTTTGACGACAACTCCACAAACTATCCTTTTTACCATCCAACCACAGGCTCAAACTCAAAACACCCCTGGGCAGGGCCAATCCCACATGGAACAGGAGCAGCTCTCCCGGTGCACTGAGCAAATAGACTCACCTTGTCGATGAAGGAGGCAAACTGGTTGTTGAGGGATTTGATCTGCTCCCTTTCTTGACTCTTTATTTTTTGGATCTCAGGATCAATTTCCACATTGAGGGGTTGCAAAAGGCTCTGGTTGATGGTGACTTCCTGTATGCCACCAGGGCAGACAGGAAAACTGCCCCCACCAAAACCACCTCCGCCAAAACCACCACCTCCAAAGCCACCTCCAATGCCACCACCTCCAAAACCGCCGCCCCCAAAGCCACCACCACCGAAACCGCCACCCCCAAAGCCACCACCGCCATAACCGCCGCCATAACCACCCCCGAAACCGCCACGTCCACCTCCTCCAGCCACACTAATGGAGATGCTTTTGCTGCCACCAAGGTTAATGAGACTCCGACTTCCAAAACCACCACCAGCACCACCACCACACACTCCACCAGAAAATCTCCCACCGCCTCCCCCGCTGCGGCGCACAGAGCTGCTGGTGGACCTGCGCTGGTAGCTGACCAGCCCTGCAGAGCCAGAGCTGAAGCCCCCTCCTCCACCGCCACAACGGTACCCGGACCTGGAGCTAAAGTGTCGACTCATGTTGACGTGGAGAGAGAAGGAGCCACGTTCAGAGAAAGGAAAGAAGCTAACACTCCTCTACCTGGAGCACAGAGACTTCCCCTTATATACAGGCAGCCAGCTGGGCTTGGCCCTAGAGTCAGCGAGATGCAGCGCCTTTCCAAGGTTTGGCTCGCCTGCAGCCATACAAGATATTTACGAGCCTCAACAGTATGATAAACACTACACACCTAGCTCCCAGGATGGCTCTCAAAGTTGCTGCACACGCAAGATGACTCGTGTGGTAATCCTGTTATCAGGCAAAATCTCTCTTTGAGAGTTTGCGACTTAGGAAAATGAGACCCCACATCTGCCACCTGATGCTTCTTGGTAGGATGTCATAACCTCCTGTCACAGATAGGGAAGTTTCCATTCCTGCCTTGCCCGTGGAAGCTGCTCAGCACATTCTCCTGGAGCCTGGCAGGTGCAGCTCCCCACAATTGAGCTCTTCAGCCCATTTCTGAGATCTGCCCTCCAAACTTCAGAGCTCAGCAAGTGCTGTCTTTAATAAGTGAAAAATTACAAGAAGCTCTTTTATTAAGTGTAAACTTTATATGTGGGCTGCATTAATGTCAGAGAAGGAGGAACTATCATGGAACAGGATGGGTGAGTGGGTTTGTGCTCTGAAAGGACCAGGAAGGAGATGCTTGTTGTTTTCCAGCTTTCTGGCTTTTCCTTCTCCTCAGAGGTTGACCAGAGCAGGAACAGATCAAGGGCAGAATCAGCAAGAGAAAACAGGTGCTAATGGATGGCATGCAAATACCAGTCGAAAAACTATATGGCGGGAATTCCCTGGTGGTCCAGTGCTGAAAGCGCAGGTTTAATCCCTGATCAGAAACTAATATCCTACAAGCCACAAGGTATGGCCAAACACACACACACACACACACACACACACACACAAAAGCATATGGAGAATGAGATAAACAAACAGATGCTATTTCATACATTCTGTAAAACAAAGGAGTGGCTATGAGACTTGACGAGTGGTTCAGGACTCACACTAGACCGTATGAAAAGATGGATGTAGATTTGGAAGAGAGAACAATGATGGGGGTCAGGAAAGCTGGCCTGAGAGGTTTAAATTGCTTCTGGACAACAGTAGTGTCAATAGTAATAACTTCAGTAATAATAATGGAGTAATAATTATAATGGCAAGCCAGAGTAAGAATCGGAGAAGGCAATGGCACCCCATTCCAATACTCTTGCCTGGAAAATCCCATGGGTGGAGGAGCCTGGTAGGCTGCAGTCCATGGGGTCGCGAAGAGTCCTACATGACTGAGCAACTTCACTTTCACTTTTCGCTTTCATACATTGGAAAAGGAAATGGCAACCCACTCCAGTGTTCTTGCCTGGAGAATCCCAGGGACAGGGGAGCCTGGTGAGCTGCTGTCTATGGGGTCGCACAGAGTCGGACACGACTGAAGTGACTTAGCACCAGCAGAGTAAGAATAGCTAATTAATAATAATGTATCAATAGCTGGCCAGGTGCCAGGACTGGTCCACATGTTGTTTAGTTGCGAAGTTGTGTCCAACTCTTTTGCACCCCTGTGTAGCCCACCAGGCTCCTCTGTCCATGAGATTTCTCAGGCAGGAAGACTGGAGTAAGTCGCCATTTCCTTCTCCAGAGGCTTTTCCTGACCCAGGGATCAAACCCACATCTCCTGCATTGGCAGGTGGATTCTTTACCACTGAGTCACCACGGAAGAGCTTTATATATATCAACTTTCAAGAAATGCTTTGAGATAGATGCTACTATGCTACCCATTTTTAAAATGAGCTGAGACACAGAGATTAGACAGCCTGCCAAGTTTACATAGATGGCAGACATCATGGCTGGGATTTGAACAGGGGATGCCATGCTGCAGTGCACAAGCTCCTAACCCACATGTTATATGACAGCACAGATGCTGAATTTGGGGAGTGCTGCCCACTGTGTGTAAAATCAGATAGTCTGGGAAGCCATTCCCTTGCAGAGAGCTCCAAGGGCAGAAGGCCTATTTTGTCCCTTTGAGTCCATGGCTCCAGGCATGTGCATGTGCTTGGAAAACATTTCTCCAGTTTACTCTGAAAAGGGGAGATTCAGAATTTAGTAGGAGTTTTGCTGCCAGTTCAGTTCTGTCGCTCAATCGTGTCTGACTCTTTGCAACCCTATGGACTGCAGCATGCCAGACTTCCCTGTCCATCACCAACTCTCGGGGCTTGCTCAAACTCATGTCCATCGAGTTGGTGATCTGGATTTTGCTGCCATTCAGATGCAAAAGGACCCAGCATGCATTGCAGTAGGTCGGGAAACAGTTCCCAGGGGCCTTCCTGGAGAGCAGCACTTGGTTAGTCTTAATGGGCAGTAGTGGCACTGGAATCTGGGAAGACCTGGACCCTACACAGACTTTCATCCTGACACTTCTTAGAAGCCAGGCATGCTCCTCACCCTGGCATGTAAATACAGAATTGAAGACTCTGTGAGCAGTGGACTCTGACTTCAGCTGCCTTTAAGCTACCCTGAGTGGCATTGATCAGTCATAGACTCAAGTGTGAGGGCTCTGCTGGGGAATACAACCTATTTAGGAGGGAGGTTGTCAGTGAAGACCATCTCGTCCCATCACCCTATGGTTATGAACCAGGACACCCCCTCCAGCCTGCTCCTCACCACTGTGCCTTTGCCATCCTCTTTTCCCACAGTTTCTGCCCTACACTCCCCTCAAGAAAGTGCCCCTCACCTCCCCAGTGCTCCCCTTCCCCTCATCTCCACGGCACTGTTGTCGCAGACTCTGTCCCAAAGCTACCATTCTTGAGCTGCTACACCAGCCATCTCTTAAGGGAATGAGTAATCCAGATCTGGTCCCTCAATGGGAACAATGGGACTTGGGATGGTCTTGGCAGGGTGATGCCTGTTGCCTAATCATCTTTTAACAGGCAATCAAAATCCTTTTAGTTCAGCACACTCCCTCATGAGACATATCACTGCACAATCGATTCCTCCTAGCAGTTTGGAGGGGTGTGCACATGTGTATGTGTGTGTGAGTGTGTGTGTGTTCATGCTTACCTCTGCCAGCCCACAGCTGCTCTTTGCAGTGATCCATGCTTCCAACCTCAAACTAAGAAACTAACATAGAGAAGAATCAAAGAGGTGGATAGTCAAACAGTCCATAGACTATTTACAGAACTGCAAAACTTACACTAGCTGCTGATAGAAGCAACAGGAAGGCATAAAGTAACCATCAGCTTATATCTGCACCCTACACCTCACCAAGAATAGACGCAGACACGATTCCCACAAGAGTTCTGAGAGCTAGGCAGTCATGCTGTGTTCAAACCATTTTAGGAGACACAAAACTGAGACTCAGAGAGAGTCAGCATCTTAAATACTCCAACTCGGAAAAGACACAGCTGGGACCAGAAGCTGAGTTTTCTGGTTCTGATTCAAGTGTTCTTCCTCTGAAACTGGAGAAGAGCTCAAGGATGGGCTGGGGGAATTGGTTCCTATAAATGAGTGGGAAGAGAATCACTCCAAGATGCCACCATCTAACCTGCCTATCAAAAAAGTGAGAAGGCAGACCCAGAAATGTCAAAAAATTTTCCCACGTCATACAGTCAATGCCTGGGAATCCGCCACTTCCTGAATGAAACTTCCATCCTCTTTCCACTGCTTACTTTTGAGGTTGCCTCAAAAGACTGGAAACTGAAGTGCTGCCTGCTAACCAAGTTTGTGTCCTGCTGAATCCCCAGGATGGTGATGAGTGTGTGGTGATAATAAAAAGCAAAGATGGGAGAAAGATGATAACCACAAGCCCTCATTTCTGGCTTATTTGTGTTCCCTGCATTTATAAAAGTAAAGACAAAATGCAACCAGAAAGAAACACTAACCCTGACAGGTACCAGTCATGTGGTAGGAGCTCTAATTCATTTAAAAATCACAAAAAGTCCATGTGACAGGAGTTATTAGCACCATTTTTTCAAAAGAACATCATGGAAATCTGTTGTATAGCACAGGGAGCTCAGCTTGGTGTTCTGTGATGACCTAGAGGGGTGGGATCGGGTAGGAAGACAGAGGTTCAAGAGGGAGGAGATACGTGTGTACATACAGCAGACTTGCTTTGTTGTACGATAGAAATTAACATAACGTTGTAAAATTATCTTCCACTTTGAAAAAAAAGACATTTTATGTTCATAAATATGTGCCCATGTGGTAACTGACAAGGCCAGCTCATTAGACTCAAGTACATGAGTGCTTTCATCCATCCCATGGGTCTCATCTTGCCATTGGCCTGCCTCCACCACCTGCATCACCCTGACAAAGCTGAAAGCTTTATCACGCTCTTACCAGGGCTCACATGTTGACCTTGCCATTCGCTTGTTCTGCCCAGGCCAAATTCTCTTCTTCCCTTTTTCTCTGTACCACTCCATCTTCCAAGCCTACTTCTACTCTCCTCTGGAAGACCTTCAAGTTG
Source organism: Oreotragus oreotragus (assembly GCA_006410675.1). NCBI lineage: Eukaryota > Metazoa > Chordata > Mammalia > Artiodactyla > Bovidae > Oreotragus > Oreotragus oreotragus. Next base: position 73,244 of record SJYX01011998.1, on the reverse strand, counting down.
CCTTGGCAACTGTCTTCAAACTCCTGCCCATAGTCTAGATCTCACTTCTTCAGCATCTGGACCTGGATATCTGTTTTTGGTCTAGCAGACCTGAAGACAGATGCCTATATCTCGTCTGTTCCACTGAGCAGTGGACAGGCCCACTCCTCCAGGAAGTGTTCCTTGATTAACATCACTCAGCTGCTCCATTGGTTTCTTTTCCTTAGCTCAGTTGCTGCCAGATTCAAACGCATGTTGATGTATCAGTTGGCTCATTTTCTCTTGTGTGCATACGTGTTTGCTGTCTCCCAGTTGCTTTGTAAGCCTTCTGAAAGCAAGACTGTCCTCTGTGTCTTTGGGTGCCTTCTCAGCCCCATTCTTTCCCCAGCTTCCCACAGGATTTCCTGTCCCTGAGGGGTACCCCCAACAGTGCCAGAGTGCCGGAGCACCTCCAATCCCCAGGATCTTCACACACATTCCCCAGAACTGATCAACGGGATGAGGCTGTCACAGGCAGGCTGAGGGGAGAAGGAGGGGCAGTGTGGTGTTACTTTGAGAGCTTTTCGAGGGATGGGATTGAGAAAAGCATCAAAGAGAGACATGCAATGACAAGCCACCCAGTCCTGTGGGACTCCACCAGGGACGTGGGAGAAGAAAACTTCAGGGCAGTGGGGAAAGCTAAAGCCTGGAAAGCCTAAAGGAAAATCACAGACAATGGGGAGGCGGGGTGAGATGCTGAAAGCCGGCTGTCAGCATAGCAAGGGCCCAGGCTCCTTACACAGGGCAGACAGGTGAAGAGCTAGGGGCAGCCTGTTCCAAGACTGTCGCCAAAGGAGGCCCCCAGCAGTCACCCACTGGCAATGCTGGAGCAGAGCAGAGGTCAGAAAAGAGGAAGTTCAAGACGAGCATATGGAAGAAGAGAGGTAGAGATTGTCTTACTTTGAGGCACAGAGTCTACCTCCTGACTGCAAATTTCTAGCTGTGTGACCCTAGGCAGGTCACTTACCCGCTCTGATCTTGCTTTCCTCATCTATAAAATAGAGACTGTATCTAACTTACAGGGAAACTGAAGTGTAGTAGATGATAGAGAGAAGGAGCAGGGATTATCTCTCTTGCCTTCGCATTTGGAAGGACCTAGAAGAAGACATAACAATCAGGAAAAGCTCTGGAACAAGCCCCATGTTTTGCTGAAAACAGTGAAAAGACCTGGAAAGGAAGTTCAAATTCTTGAAATGAGGACATCTTGTGGGAGGAAAACAAAGGGAATCATGGGGTCCATAAATCTGTAATAGGAAGCTAGGGGCCCAGCACTACAGAAAGGAACGTTGAGTGGGCCTGAGCTGAAGGGAATGAGACCAGGCTGGCAATAACCCTCCCTGTGGGATGCCTGCTTTGTTGGGCAGGAATGATCCCTGGGGCCGGGCACACCGAGACAGGTGTGGAAGCTGGGCCACATCACTGCAACACCCCTAAAAACCCTTCAGGCATAGCACTGGGAAGTTCAGAACAGATCCTCCAAGCTGGAGAAGCTCCCAGCATCCCAAGTTACCAACTCAGCCTTGCAACGTAGCACTGATCAATCTGAAGACATACAATTTCCAGGACTGATCAGAAAGCTGACAAAAACCAGGGCAGTGGGTCTAACAAAAGAATGGGAGTTACACTGAGCTTGAAGAGGAACCGTCAGAACCCCTGGCTTATAATTTGAAGACACCTCCTGGGCCAAAGGGCGGATCACTGAACCAAAGACTTTCCCAGCCCAGAAACGTACGCCTTGTCAGAAGGAGTGAGAGCTTTGTTGAGCCATGGTTGCTCCTCCTCTTCACCATGTCTCAAGATCGAAATCTATGTAGATGAGGAGCTGGTGGAATTGCATTTAGATTCCCAGAGCTCCCCGCCCTGCCCCAGCCTCTCAGAGGGCGGGTCAGCTGGCACACTTTCCCTGGGAGTCTTGCTGCCCTGGGTGCCGTGCTCCCACCTGTTCGCCCCTCTGCTGGTGGATGGATGGGTCTGCTCGGCGTTCCCTCTGAGTATCTGCCTTGCAGGAATAGCATGGACCAGAAGCAGGAATGGCACACCTTATGGCCCGTGGAAGGGACTGCATGTGATCTCCACAGCACTTTCCCAGTGCCAGTGAGGGTCATCTGAGAGAATGCATGTGAAAGCATTTTGTACATAGTAAAGGGCTGTGGACCCATTCGTGTTTTTCACCAGGATGAGCTACAGATGAGAAGCATTTGCTCCTGATGGGATCTCTCCTTATCTCTAACAGGAATTATGTTTGTACCGGGAAACCTCCTCTGGTCTCTTTTAGTGCCCAGCCTCATTGCTCAGCCCCAGAATATCATGTGAAACTTCTCCTTAGAGTCCAAGATCCTTCCTTCTCCTTGGCCTGCACATCTCACTGCTTTGTGGGATCTCTGTTCCAAGAATCCTTGGATTCAGGCACATAGTTCCCTCCATCTGCACGCCCGCGCCACCCCCCCCC
>SJYX01011998.1:43041-70703 GCA_006410675.1 Oreotragus oreotragus | reverse complement strand
CCCCCCCCCCCTCCCACACCCCCACACCCAACCACGCACCCCCCCTGCACGCCCGCGCCCCCCCCCCCCAGCCACCCCAGTCTTCCATGGTGGGGATGGTCAGTGTTTCTGAAAAGAAAGGCAGGGCCATACCTTCTGAATCAATCCCAACTTCTGCCCAGAATGAGAAGTATGGGAAAGATGGCCTCGGGTTGGCCTTACCCTTGTGTTTTTTTCCAGAGCCAGTTTGGATTCCCTAAGAACATCATACACATCCTATACATGTGTATGATCCCAGGGATAATCAAATCCACACCCTGAAATAGGTCTGGTGATGCCAGAAAACAGTCCTGGTTAGAGAGCTCTTGGCCTTTCCATGACTTGATCCTTCCTTGGCATCTGACCTCAATTTTCGCAAATATAAAATAGAGAGTAGAATTCCTTTTTTCTCAGGCTTCATTGCACAAACTCTTAGGGCAACAAAGACATGAAATGCTGCCATACACACAACCCCACCCATCCTTCACTCCCTCACTCAACCTCCTGCCAGATGGTTAGCCAACCTCTGCTTACAATGTGCTAAATCCATGTGGCCTCTCTCACATCAGGATTAATTAAAAGATGCTTCTAATATTGAGCCACATCTGCTGCATTCCCACCTGTCCATCTTGGTCATTTCTTCTAGGCTGTTTCTACAGATGAGAAAAGGGAGGCTCTACACATTACGCTCTTCCTGGTCCCCATGCCTGTCCTTGAAGCCAGTGCACCCTACTCTCTCATGTGCCGTCACTCTCAGCTGAATACTTTCAGTCATGTTTCTACTCACTGCTGTCTATCCATGTCTTCGCATCCTGGTCTCTGTGCTCTTTCAACTTTTAAGTGTAGAAATTGTATTTGTCTGCTCCCTTTATCCCTCCCCTTGGGCAGCCCCTCTGCCCACATTTCCCTTTCCCAGTTCTTGCCCCACAGGCCTGCTTCCAAGACAGGTGAGATGGGGAGAAACTTCTCCAAGAGAATGTAGGGGTACACATGGGAGCACGATGTCTCATCAAAAGGAGTTGCAGTTTTCTTTGAATGAATCCCATATCCAAATTCCATCTGTATTCCTTCAGAGAATGAGAAAGCAGGTCACATCTTTTGCGTGACTCCTTTACACGGACTCAGAAATATCACAGAGGATAAAGTGATGGCTTAACCTGCTCCACCCTTGAATTTCTGCCTCTCTGCCTCCCTCGGGGACATCAGTTAAAGACACCCCTGACCGTAAGCTCTGCTGAGTTAATGGCCTCAGCTTCTCTCTCCAGTTCAGTTTCTCCTACCTGGCTGTCCCCTGTCACTCACACACACTTCCACACTTTCTGATCTTCAAGACTCTGAGCAGAGCATTCCCTTGTCTGGAGGGCCCCTCACAGCTGCTCTGACTCTGTTCCCCCATTTGTTCTAACTTTCCAGCCCTTCAAGAGCCTGTTGGGACCGAACTTCCCTTCCCCAGCATGTGCACCTCCCGTGGTCCCCACTGCTCCTGCGCAGTGGGTCTGCCTCTGTCTTCAATATGGCCTTGCTTCCACCCTCAGGCCAGGGGGTCCATAGGGGCCCACACTCCAATTTCCTCTCCCACTGAACCCTCCCCGTTTGTGTTGTGAGTGCCTTCAGATTCCGAAATGTGTTCATTCAGCATCACATTCCCAGTGCATAGGCCACACAATGGGGGCAAAACAAATTCCTCCTGAACAAACGTGTAACTGACTTTTCAAAGGTCAGCCACTTTAAGGATTATATTAGTATGATTATGTGTGCAAGGTTTTTGAGGATCAACCATTACTTATGCAATAAAAAACTAATATAAGCTGTAAACTTTACTTTTCAATTATGAATAATTTCAGAAGCCTGCAGAAGGTAAAAAAGGAGTAAACTCATGTGATCAAACAGCAGTTTGGAGGACACAGAAAATTTATTGTCGAGAAACCAGAAATGTCAAGCCCTTCAAGGTACAACCTTCAACCAGGAGATGTTGAGGTCACGGTACTTCCTAGGGAACCCACACTGAGTCCAGCAGATGCCTCAGGAGTGTCACTGACAGGGACATCGTGTTAGGACTCAGCGAACAAGCGGAGGTAAATCCAGATCTAAGCAGCAAAGCCGGCCGTCTCTCAAGGCCCACAAAGCCCCATTAGTTGGTCATACTTTCCCCATCCTGTCCCCTCCAGCATTTCTCAAGTATCTTACGTGACACCCAAAATAAATAGAGTCTCACAAAGAGAGAATCACAGAGAACAAGAGTCAGGAGGGACTTTGCAGTCTGGGAAGAGCACGATGCTGTACCTTGCAAACAACAGGCAGCTTGCAGACTAGTTCAGGGTTGAACCTTCCCAAGACCCAAGTGTGATTCTCAAACTCCTCAGGGCTCGGGCACCTGGAGAGACAGTGCTGGGCTGCACCTGGGCAATTCTCCAGAGAGTCGTTATGAAGCAGAGTTCAGGAGGGGCCACACTTCCAGAGAATGGAGCCCAAAGGAAGTCAGGACAGAATAGGACCAGACTGCGGTCCGTCAAGTCCCTCACTCACTGCTAGTTACAGTCCCCCCTGTAGACAAGCATTTCTGCTCTCTGGACACCCCGTCTTGGGCTGTTAACCCAAGGGATAATGTTTCCTGACACAGAGATTCAGAATCAGGACCAGACAGGACTTACAGGTGCCCGATGTGTAAATCCACACTCTCCAGCAATAGCAGTGGATGGGGATACAGACCAAGAGGCAGGAATCGACCCCTGGCACGGAAGTTCTCCTTAGCAAGCTGGCCTGCCTTGTCCTCAGCAACTCACCCAAAGACCTCATTTTCAAGTCCCCTAGGGCAGCGTTCCCCAACCTTTTTGACACCAGGGATTGGTTTCGTGGAAGACAATTTGTACCTGGACCGGAGGGTGGATGATTCTGGATGATTCGATTGCATTACATTTGTTGTGTATCTTATTTCTATTATTATTATATCAGCTCTGCTTCAGGTCATCAGGCTAATATGAGATCCTGGAGGCTGTGAACCCCAGCCCTAAGGAATGGATTATTATTCACAGGGAAGCCCAGGTACAAGAAGGGGAGCCTGGAGCGAGAAAAAGAACCTAGAGTGAGAAAACTAGTATACTTGACATCAACTCTCCATCATCCGCAAGTGTGCCCAAGCTGGGCCAGCTGAGGCATCTGACTTGAGAATGTGTCTGGCTGTGTTTGGACTACCGGTCAGTGCCCTCCAAACAGAGATCTGCCTTTTGGGATTATCCACCTGATTCCCTGTCTAGAGTGAAATTTATTGGCAAAACTGCTGAGACCCATCGGGAAAAGGTAAGGGGGCGGGGGTCAGGAAGGGCCTGGCGGGTGGGGGGCAGGAGGTGATGCTTGTGAGCCGCGAGGCGTTGCAGAAGCCTGGCGTTCCAGAAGCCTGGCACTCTACTCCAGGATTCGCCTGTGGGAGGTGCTGGTAGACGTTTGGATTATCTGCATTCGGGAGGCGCCGCCGCTTCCGCCCCCGTAATTGCTGCCACTTTTGCTACTCCCTCCGTAGCTCCCACCGCCGCTCCCATAACCGCCTCCACTGCCCCCTCGAGAGCCTCCTCCGTAGCCGCCCGAGCCCCCGCGTGAGCCGCCGCCGCCGTAGCCTCCACTGCTGCTGCCGCCTCCGTAACCTCCGCCGCCTCCGTAACCGCCGCCGCCGCTGTAACCTCCAGAGCCCCGGGCACCTGCGCCGATGGTCAGCTGGCTGCTCTGCACAGCTGTGGGGGCAAGGACAGCGCACAAGGGGGTCAGAGGACTGGGCAGGGCGGACCCGCCTGCACCTACCCTCAGAGCAACCCCCTATATCCTTCATCACTGGCCGCATCTGACTTGCCGAAAGCACGGATCAAAGTCTCCCCATTTCAGAAGTACTCTTCCTAATACCAAGGAATGTAAGGCGCATTTTCATAATTGCTACACCATGGAGAATTCTAAGCCACTACTAATTATTAGGCATCATAAAAAACAGAGGAAAACTAAGGTCGTATATTATTTTAACCTATTTCTCTGGGCTGTGCAGTTGTCCTTGCTTACTTTGCTTTGCGTTGCGTAGGACTGGACACAAAAATGCCCGCTGCCAGATTTCTGCTGACCAGTCTTCTCACGGGCCCTCCCTCCCCCAGCCCCAACCAGCCCCACTCCTGGGCTCTGCTACTTACAGATGCTCACTTGGCTCCGCAGCTCCCCTGACATCCTGTGAAAATCAAGGGGCACACAGTCAGCATTATCGGCAAAGCCTGAAGGAAAGCAATCATCAGCCAGGAGACATCAGGAACAGGGGAGGTGTGTTCGGAGCAGAGAGGTCAGGGAGCCAGTGCCGGCAGAGGGAATCTGAAGCATGTTCATGAAGCCTTTTAGCATTGGGGGTCACCACTTGGCTGCAGTGGCTTAAGGTGTACTAGGGACGTTGCACCGAGGAATAGGACAGCGATGACAATGATGCTGCCTACTCACATGTCCTCTGCTTCTGACTTGAACGTTTCTGCTCACCCTGAGCTACCAGTCTTCCCAGGAAAGCTGGGATTGTATAAATAGACACTCTCTAAATAATCCCACTGCTCCAGGGCTGCAGCCTGCCTGTGCTCTGGCCAGGAGACACGGCCCACCTGCTCTCCTCGCCCTCCAGCAACTTGCGGTAGGTGGCAATCTCCACGTCCAGGGACAGCTTAGCTCCCAGCAGCGCCTGGTAGTCATGCAGCAGGCGGGCCAGCTCCTCCTTGGACTGCTGCAGGGCGGCCTCCAGATCCTGCAGCTTCTGCTGTGCATCCTGGAGGGCCTGTTGTCCCCTCTCCTCTGCATCAGAAATGACGGTGTGCATATGCTCGATCTACTCGGGAGAGTCAAGGAGAAGAACCATGTGGGGCATGAGTTTCCAGAGCTTCATGAGGCAGGGCGTCATGGGAGGTAGAAGCTCTGATCAGCCACCCTGAGCATACATCTCACCTGCTTCTTGATGTTGCCAATCTCTGCCTGCAGCCTCTGGATGGTGAGATTAAGTTCGGAGATCTCCATCCTGCTGGTCTGCAGCTCGTCTCCATGTCTTCCTGCTGTGATCTGGAGCTCCTGGTACTGAGGGTCAAAGGCAGCATCGTGGTCAGCCTGCTGCTCATCACACACTCCTCCAGGAAGGAGTGAGTCTGCCTTCCCAGACCCTGACCAAGGCTGCTCTCCCCTAGGGAAGGCCCCAGCGTAAGCCTCCCTAGAGCTGTGATCCCCCATACACACGCTCACACTTGTACCAAACCTCCCTCATCTGAACTGTGACACCACACACACAGATATGCACACACACACACACAGATGCCTATATCTTGAGACAGAGATTCAGAATCAGGACCAAACAAGACAAACCTGCTTCTTGAAGCCCCCCTTTACCTCCTTTTTCCCTCATCTAAACTTTGCCCATACTAGACCCCTCTCACTTTTCCCATCCCACCATATTCCTTCCTCCCCTTTTCCAGAATGATTTCTCTAACACTCAGGGCCTTACTTCTTCAGAGTCCCTCAGCATGTTCCCTCTTGATTCGCATTTTCCTCTCTATCTCCATTTCTGTATCTATGGGCCCCATCAAGAGGACCTCCACCTGCATGCCATCGACAAAACCAGGCTCTCGATGACTGTTACAGAGGAAGCAGAGCGGGGTGCCTCTGAAGAAAACAAGGGGGAGACTGGACTCCAGTGCATCTCTACATTCTGCAGTCTTCACTGTTGACCATCTGTCTCTCCAGTCTGTTGTCAGACCCCATGGCACTCAGAACACCTGCCTGCAGGACAGTGGGATAGAGGCCAGCCACGATTGGAGATGGTCACAGGTAATCCACAAAACAGATCTCAAGCTCCAGGTGTTCAGAATTGAGTGACTGGCCTTTGACTCTTAACTGCCATGTTCGCCCTCCAGAAAGTTCCGAGTCCATTTATGTTAAACAAGTCACCAAGGGTGTGCCCCAAAACTTAGCTACAAAGATGTTTACCTGAAAACTGGAGACGTATTCTTACCATGCAATACCACACTGCTCTTAAAAATGATGTCAAATATTTAATGTCAGAGAAAGGTATTCACAAGTAATAAATGAAAGAGAAAAATATAAAAAGATATTTTTAAAGATATTATGAAAAAATAAGAAAACATCATGGTGGCTGAGAGCACAGATGTGTAGATGGTGCACCTGAATTTAATTAAATTCTGCCTCTGCTACTTCCCAACTAATAAGAGCCAAGGAAAACTGGTAACCTCATACTCTCTTATTGGTAAAACAATAAATGAATCTTTACCTCATAGCGTTGTTGTAAGGAGTAAATGAAATTTTTATTCTATAAAAGCACTTAGTGCAGTGCCTGATATGTGTGAATTTTCAATAAAGGTTAGCTACAAAGAACAAGTGGGAAATATGCTGACATATTCATAGTGGTAGTGAGGTAATCTTGAAATTTTCTAGAGCAAACATGTTTTGCTTTAGAAATAAGAAAAAGACAATACAAGTTCTGGGAGGTATGTTCGGGGTACCAGGCCTGGGCTGGGGATAGTGATGCTCACCTTGGTCTGGTACAGGGCCTCAGCCTCATCCTTGCTCCTTTGTGCAATCTCCTCGTACTGGATCCTCACGGCATCAATGATACTATCCAGATCCAGGGAGCGGTTATTGTCCATGGACAGGATGACGTTGGTGTCAGTGATGTTGGTCTGCATCTGAGACAGCTCCTGCAAGGCATGGAACACAGGCTGACTTCTTCCACTCCCCTCCCGGGACCTCAATTTCCCTCTATGCCCCCTCCCAAGGCTCTCTGGGGAAGCCTTGAGAGAGAAAAGCTCTCTGGGAAAAGCTCTTCGAATCACTGTTGTGTGCCCAGAGGGACCTTCACTAAAGGTACAGGCATCCGGATCTAGGCTCAGAGGAGAAGAAAGGAGCCTGAACTCAGAGCTGCCCATCATGCCTTTCTTGGACCCTCCATCCTGCCTTACTCTGGCTTGGCCGCCATCTTGAGCTGGACCCCCAGCCAGGCAGGCTTGTTTCTTGATATCACATGAGCCCCAGAGGCAGCAGAAAGGACTCCATGTGTGTAGACGCTCAGACTCGCTTTAGCATCTGGGCTCCACCGCTAACCAGCTGGGTGACTGAGCAAGGAACTCAGTCTCTCAGTGCCCCTGTTCTCTCATCTATAGACTGGAGATACCCAAGACCCAGTACAGCTCCCAGCACAGCATCCAGTCCAGAGAAGGCGCCTCCAAGTTAGACCAGGGTTAGGAGACGTGTGTTATCCCCACCTCTCCAGTCTTCATCTGTGTTCCCTTTAAGACCCACACTGCCCTCTCCCACAGAGCTCCCTGATGGCCCCATCTACTCCCCAGTGCTGATGAAGCTGTCTGGCTGGTTTTACCCCATATGTCCTGGTCATTAACCTTCCTTTCCAGACAGAAGCAGAGACTGTCTCACCATCTCCCACCTCCCACCTCCAGGGCCCCACCCGGAATCCTGAGCTTTGAGGGTTGAAATGATTCTGACTACAGGCCCGCAGACTTGAGGTGACTGGGGAGAGGCACCCAGGGGGTAAGGTTGGGTGTCAGACCTCCCCCTCTTACATCCCACCCCCCCTGACAGATGTAGAAAAGAGAAGGATTTCTTATGAGGACTGAGCTCATCATCTCATAGAAATATTTGAGATATTCACTTACCGATTGAAATAAATATTTCAGGAAATCGACCTCCTCAAGCAGAGTGTCTGCCTTGGACTGCAGGTCCGCTTTGCCCAGATAAGCAGAATCCACATCCTGAACAGCAAGCAAAGACAATCTGACTCAGTTGCCCTGCCACCAGCTGTCTGGGCAGCCCTGGGCAAATGGCAAAGCCTCTCTGTGTTTATTTCCTTGCCTGCAAATTTCCTCTCCTCACTCAAATAAGGAGCCAGCAAACCTGGGCTTTCCAGGCCAGAAGGAAGTGTTCATCAGCTCCTCATCCCTGCCAGTCATGCAAAACACCCCAGGTCCTAAGGCCCCCCACACAACACGCTCACATGCTGCCCATTAATTTAACTCCACTTTCAGGACTCTGGAGAGATTGAAAACTCAAAAACTTTTCAAGATTCACATTAGCAACACACTTTTGAGACTTACTGCTTCAGGGTCAGGGCCCCAGCATTTAGGAAACACCCTCGACAAGCTGGCCCCAAGCTCACCTGTCCACCCCTCAGTTCTACTGCATCCCAAAGGAGTCCCTGCCTCTTTTCAGCCTCCTGAACCCACAGTCCCCCTCTGGACACCCCCATCCCTCACCTTCTTCAGGACAACAAAGTCATTCTCGCTGCTAGTCCTCCGGTTGATTTCTTCCTCATACCTGTTGGGGGGAGGTCAGAAACACAGACAGGCTGCAAGGGCTGGCCTTGGCTCCCTGAGATTTTTCCCTGCAGTGGGAGGCTTGGAACCCAAACTTTCATGGTCCTGGACTCTGACTGTCCCCTGCCAGGGCCTGCCACTCTCACTGACCAGCAGCTGGAGCCACCTCCTGGCTCTCCAGGTCAGCAGAGGGCACAGCCCCACAATGTGGAAAATCCAGAGCCACATAGAACGTCCCCAAAATGTCCTTTTTATTTTAAAATCTTACCTTTGTACATTTGTCCAGTTTTCTTTTTTTTTAATGATAACCTAAATAACAACCACTTTTACTAAATTTTTTAAAAGAGAAAAAAATTTCACCTGCTGTTCTGCCCCCGTCACCTTCAGCGTGCATTTCATTTCCCCCTTGTTGACTCACACACATGTGACTCCTCAACGCAGTAAGCACATCAAGCTGATGTTAAGAGACACACCCTACACCCCCAGCAAGGTGGGGGGCGGGACTGGGGGGGAGGCTGCTCAGTTGCCTATATGGGACAGGAGCAGCTGACCTAGAATTAAGTAAGTCATGTCACTCCTACCATTATTACTAATAATAGCTAGTGCTTATTGAGTGCTTCATATGTGCAAAAACAGTCTAAGAACTATTAAGAATATTTTATCTAAACCAGTGGTTCCCCATATGTGGCTCCCAGTCCACCAGCATCAGCATCACTTGGAAGCATATTAGAAATAAAAGCCCTCTGGGCCCATCCCAGACCAATCTGATCTCAACAGGCTGGTGCACGCTCAGATTTGAAGGCCACAGATCTCCCCCTCACAACAGTTCGACAAAGAGGGTACTCACTATCCCTACTTTACTAATGTGAAAACCAAAGGCTTAGAAAGCTGACCTTGCAGGCAGTCAGAAAGTGGCTAAGCCCACCATGGAACCCAGGCTTATGTGACTCCAACATCCATGAAGATCCTCTGCTTCCCCTCCCCAGCCAGTACAATTGAGAGCTGACTGGCAATACCATCACTCCTGGGCTACCATGTGCAAAATGGTGCCCATGCAGTTGTGCAGTGGTGCAGAGCCTGCCTGGCTGCACCTGACGTCCAGGGCCCCTCCACGCCTCACCCATTCACAGTAAGCCTTGCCCCCTAAACCAGTCCCCTGCCTTGTTCCTCCCCACCCCTTTGCTCCTCCTGGAGCCTCACTTGTTCTTGTAGTCATCCACAACATCCTGCATGCTTCTGATCTCCGAGCTCTGGCGCATCTTCTCCGCTCTGAGAAAATCCACCTGCCTCTGCAGCTTGACAATGTAGTTTTCAAAGACGGGCTCCAGGTTGTTGGTCTGAGTCGACGTGTTTACCTGCTGCAGTAGTTCCCATTTCGTCTGGAGCACCTGATTCTGCTGCTCCAGAAATCGCACCTAAGAACAGAAAACCTCTAGGTTCACCCCCAAGCCGTGGGTCCAAGAAGCACTCCCACGGGTAGAAGCAGGTGCAGCCCCAGAGCATATCCAGACCTCAGAGAATCAGGATGTCCCTCCGGGGGCCAGAAGGCTCTCTTTTTCTAGGACCAGGATGCATGAATTCAGTATGGTTTCTGATGGTTGACCAATGACTGTAAGGTCAACCTGCCAAAAAATTACACTGATCTAACTCTGCTGTTGAAGGCAAGTCCCCCCCATCCGAGTGGTATCCTGTTTCCTTTGGCTCTATCAGCTCACATGGTAGAGTTGCCCATCCCCGCCCTCAGCTCCCCATGCCAACCTCAGGAAATGGTGACCCAGAGCATCTGAAACACCGGCACACCCACGGCTCATGGCTCTCTGTGGCTGAAATACTTCATGTGATTGAGGAGAAGAGAAAGTAAGAGGAGGGGAGGAATAATTTTGGCTTCGAATATTAAACTGACTCCTGAACACACTAGCCCAGGTGCCCCCATCCCGCGATCCACCACCTCTATTGCTGCCCAGTGTGTTTTTCAGGAAGGTCACCTCATTTAAATGTTCTCATAACCCAAACAGAATTTTTTTAAAAAAACATTTTTTAGCCATGTTTTTATATTGAAGTGTAGTTGATTGACAATGTTGTGTCCATTTCAGGTGTGCAGCAAAGTGATTCAGTTACACATATACATGTATCTATTCTTTTTCAAATTCTTGAATTAGGAGTTTGGGATTGACATCTACACACCGCTATATTTAAAATAGGTACCAACAAGGACTTACTGTATAGTACAGGGCACTCTGCTCAATACTCTGTAATAACTGAAGAGGGAAAAGAATTTTGGACAGGATTTTTAAAGTAGGTACATTTTTTAAGTTATGTGATTCGTTCTAGTGCCCCAAAGTAAGGACTTTGACGTTGCCTGTGTGCGAGTTGTGTGTGCACACTCAGCTGTGTCCAACTCTTTGCGACCCCATGGACTATAGCTCACCAGGCTCCTCTGTCCGTGGAATTTTCCAGGCAAGAATCCTGGAGCGGGTTGCCCTTTTCTCCTCCAAGGGATCTTCCCAACCCAGGGATTGAACCCGGGTGTCCTGCATTGCAGGCAGATTCTTTACCATCTGAGCCATAACTAATCTCATTACTGTCCAATAAATGCTTTTATAGGTATTTCCAAACCCAGGGATCGAACTAGTATTTGGGAAGCCCCCATGTTGCAGTTTCCTTCATTACCAAGAGGATGGAGAGCAGACCTCACCCTGTGTTCTCACTGCTTCTTCCCCCAAAGCTGCGCACATGAAGGCCAAGAACAGGTTCCAGAAAGCTGGCTGGCTGTGCAGATCCAGTCCTGGACTGTCCCTCCCATGATGATGATCAATTTTCGTCCTACCTCCACCGGCCGCCTGCAGGGGGAGCCTCCCCTCCCGTGCCTTAAGTGAGGACAGTGGATTTCTCCATGCTTTGCTCAGGTGTGTGTACACACACACACACACACAAATACATACCCACCCACATACACACAAACACACACGCACATGCCCTCCAGGAGCCACCCAGGAGTTGTGGGGGGTGGTGGGGGAGGAGGCTAACACACTCTCTCGTGTTGTCAGAGGAGAACCATGAAGATAGTTCTCCACAATGCTTAAGGCGCTGAGGGCGGACAGAATTCCCAGCCCTGAGACTGTCCGTCTGAGCAGCCAGCCCTTAGTAACTTCCTTTGGCTCTGACTCAAGGCTGGAATGTGCCCAGAGAGTACTCTTTCCCATGGCTTGTTTTTGTTAGCTTTATCAAAGCAAGAGATAAAGCAGCCGCCCTCACAGCTTGTCCACCTGGTTTGTGACATCCCCATGAGAAATCCCTGCCACCTGGCCAGCTGTCACTCTGGTGGCAATCCCAGGGAGGGGAGAGACTGGGTGCTCATTTGCAGCCCTGTGCTCTGCGTTGTGGGGACCAGAGGAAAGGGTCTTATGGTCCCACAAGGAAGCCTTATGTCAAACAATGAGGGGGCAGCGGGACAATTCTGAGCGCTAAGGAGTTAGCCAAGCCCCCACCCCAGGCAAAGACACTATGGCTTCCATTGGTCACCCAAACTGCAGAGTCAGAGGCTGACTTCAGGGAGTGCCAGGCAATTTTCATGAGATTTAGCCACTATAAAAATCACTGAAAGCCATCATGATCTTTCCCCAGGGGCCCCTAAACACTGCTGGGCTGTGTCCCAGCAGCAGTACTCAGGAGAAGCCCGGTAACCCAGATCAAACTTAACATCATGCAGAGTTAAGCTTCGTCCTGGATAAAGCACACCCCACTCGACCTCCTGCAAATGACACTCCAGTCACCTCCTAGTGCCTCCAGCAGCCTAGGCCTCCCCAACTCTTTGCCTTGTGAAGTCCTAGTCTCCCTTTAGATCTCAACTAGGGTGGCATCCCCTGGGGTCTCCCCTTCATAAGCCCCTGTTCATTTCCCCTGTGGCATCTATTGTGATTTCAGTCTTTTGCTTTTTAGCACATTCCTCCCCACAGCGGGATGTGAGCCCCAGGAAGGCAGGCTTTGTTCCCCAGTGGACACCAGGTGCTGAGACCCGTAGATACACAGCACCCAGCACAGAGAAGAACTTCATAAACACCATGGGCTAATGAGATGCTAGGACTTTGGCATTGCTGCAAGTGTCGACCATCCACCCTGCTCATTGCCCTGAACAGAGGGCTCAAGCTCAGCTGAACAAAGCCAGGGCACTACCTCTGTGGGAAGAACTGGGTCCCTCATCCTTTTTTCCTGGGATCCCTTTCCTTTGCCATTGATTCTTAAAAAAAAAAAAAAAAAGCCTTTGTCTCCATTCCCACTCTCTGAGAGCCCAAGTTTGACACCTGAAGGGTTGACTCCATTTTTTATTCAACACATATTTATTGAGCAGCTGTCAGATGCCAGACAGTATTCTGGGGCTGGAGATACAGCTATAAATAAAACAGACAAAATACCTGCATTCTAGGAGTTCACGATCTATTTGAAGAGATGACTATGCGGAAACAAATGTGAACTACACAGTTTGTTGAATGGCTGTAGGGGCCATGGAGAAAATAACACACCGATGGGGGGTAGGGATGCTGATATGGGGTACTCCTTTAACTAGGGAGATCAGGGAGGCCTCACTGAGACAGCAGTGTGTGAGCAAAGACCTGAAGGAGATGAGGGGTTCGGCTGGACCACTCCTTGGAGGGAGGAGTTCCAAGCAGGGGAATAGCAAGTGCAAAGGCCCTGAGGCAGGCCCAGGAGGATGAGGGATGTAATGGCATGCCAGTGAGCAAAAGGAAAGCAGGAGTAAAGTCAGAGAAGGTGTACAGGGTCACGTTGTCGAGTTGTACCCTGGTGAGCCAAGTTCCTGCCTCCACTCTGCTCACTAAACCTTGCAGTTTGAGAGTGGTTCTCCCCAGTAGCAGCAATGTGGCCTCAGTCTCACAGCTGCACGCCAGGAACTAGCAGCAGCTATGGGTTAGAGAGCCAGATCATACAGAGCCTAGTAAGATCCTGGCTACTATTTCTGATGAGACAGGACGCCAACAGAGGGTTCGAATGGAGTGATGTGGTAAGTTTTTAAAGGACGGCACTGGTGTGGTGCTGAGAATAGGCTGTACAAGATTAAAGGTAAAAGCAGGAAGATCAGATCAGAAGGTGGGGTCAGAAGCCACTGTGATAGAAGCCTTCTCTCTTCCATCCAGGCCAGAGCCCTCCTGGATAAGTGCTCTCCTTGTGGTCATCACAGTCCAGGCCCTTAGGGAAGGGCAGGAAACCATAGTCACTTGGACTTTGGCCTGTGCCCTCAGCCCCGTGCCATAAACCTGAACAGATGTCCTGTTAATGGTGGGAACCACAATCAAATCAGAGTCTCAGGAGATCAGCTGCCCATGGCCATTTCAACAATCCCCAACCCTGTCTTCTCCCTGCCTTTGATATAGCTTGACCTTTCAGTGGTGTCTCCTTCATCTGTCATCTCCTTGTTCCCATCAAGCCCTCTTAGTCCGTGCCTCTACCTGAGGTGTGATGATATTCAGCCAGACGTCTCATCCAAGGTGATCAGAAGCAGTCAGAAGCATTTTGTTCTGCTGAATTCCTCTTTGGCTGCCTCTGGACTGCAACATTCTTATCCCTCCACCCGCAACTCACCCACTGTGTCCTGGCCCCAGCTTTCACCCAGACATCAGAAGCCAGGTACACAGACCAGTGGTGGGCTTTGGCAACGGCTACCCTGCAGTCAGAGATAGGTCAAGCTCTGGCCTCAACACTGAACTCCTCTGAGGCCTGCGGGAATGTCACCGAGCCTGCAGGGGTCCCTGGATTCCAGGGTGCTTCCCATTACATCCCCAAAGGTAAAGAACTTCTGGGGAGCCTCCAGTGGCTTCCATGCCTCCACCACCTTTGGACAAAAGGAAATGCTGGTGGAAGGTCTCTTCCATATCTCTTCTACTAGCCCCTGCTTAGTGGTTTGGACCTGACCCAATCTAACCTGAGGTTTAGACTAGGGAGAAGGGGGTTTTTTTTGGCTCCATCTGGCCTATTCTTGGCCCTGAATGAGCTAAAGTGAGGAACTCAGACAGAATCCTATATAGCAGGGTATTGGCTTTGACCCCCAGCAATCCCCACCAGAGTCATCAGCTTGGTTCTGCTGCAGTGTGCCCACTCTGCTTCTCTCTCCCTGCTCTGTGTCTCCGTCTCCACCTTCCTCCTCCTTCCTCTCTTGGGCCATGTTCTCCAGAAATTGTAACCATTCGAAATTCCCTAAAAGCGTCAAACTCTCAGGCCTCCTGGTTCTTCTGCCTGGAAACTCGCTCTGCCCTGAGAACCTGTTTGACTCTTTCTCCACCTTCAAGACCTTTATCCGCCCAGAGCTCATCACACCCTCCTCTGTGCTATGGCGCAGAGAGCAATGTGTCTATCAGCACACTCCCACACTCTGTCACAATCCTCCTCCCTTTAGATCTGGGGCTCCTTGAGGGCAGGACCTCTGTTCTTGTCGCCCTGCAACACCTGGAGTGTCTGGCATACAGTAGATGCTCAGTAAATGTCTGTGGGCTGGATGACTGTGTAGGTGGGTAGGTGGGTGGATGGATGGATGGGTAGGTGGGTGAATGGGTAGATGGGTGAAGGGTATATGGATGAATGAGTACATGGATAGATGGGTGGGTGGATGAATGGATGGATGGATGGATGGAAAGTGAAAATGATAAGTGAGATCACATCATATATTTTGTCTGATGGATATTTTCATTCCTTGGATCTGCTTTCCTGCCAAAATGAAAAGACAAAGATGAACCCCTCAAGAAGTCAAAGTGAGGCCTAAAAGAAGTCAATGCTTTCTTAAGGTCCCAGGACACACACGCTGGAAGTGACTGTCACCACCGGAGAGAATGTGACGAGAGGCAGCAGGGTGCAAGGCCATTTGGTCCGAGCCCAGAGACTGCCTGCCCCTGGGGCACTCACCTTGTCAATGAAGGCAGCAAACTTGTTGTTCAGAGCCATGATCTGCTCCCGCTCCTGCATCTTAACCCTCTGAATCTCAGGGTCCACCTCCAGGTGAAGTGGTTGTAAGAGGCTCTGGTTAACGGTCACTTCTTGGATACCCCCTGGGGGACAAGAAGGACCAAAGCCCCCAAGCCCCAAATTGCCACCCCTAAACCCAGCACCCCCAAGACCACCTCCTCCATAGCCACCACCTCCAAAGCCACGACCCCCAAAACCACCACCTCCAAAGCTCCTGCCTCCTCCAAAGCCCCCTCCTGCTCCCCCACCCTGGCAGAAACCACTGGCACTCCTCCCCACTAGGCTGATGGAGATGCTTTTACTGCCACCCAGATTGTACAGGCTCCTGGAGGAAAACCCCCGTGCATGGCTCCCATACCCACCACCACCACTGCCGCACCTGCCTCGGGCCTGACACACAGACCTCACAGCCCGGCTCCCACCACCAGAGCCCGCAGAGGAACCAGCACTGTAAACCCGCCTGCTCCTGGAGCTGAACGCTGACTGGGAGCTAAACTGGTGGCTCATGGCTCCTGGAGCATCCAGAGACGCAGACAAGAGAAAGGGAATAAAGGGAGGCAGAGAACGAGGAGGGAAGGAGCTAAGACTCCTTTGGCGGGAGATCTGGCTCAGTCCCTATATATGCATGCATTTGCTGGGCTGGGCACCTTCTGAAGCCTGGGAGGGGAGTATTTGTGTTTAGTTTGCCTTGCCAGCAACATCTGTTTAAAATCTCACACCTATGAGTTGCAGAAATCGCACTGCAGACAAACTTCCCCAACTCGATTATTTATCATTCATCTCTTGCCATTTAGAGATTAGAAGGCAATACTCTCTGCAGGTCAAGTAGCTGGAAACTCCTATACAGTTTTCCCCCCAAATCTTGATATCTTCTTAAGAAACTCCACCACTGAGTTGTTGGTTTGGGGGTGTGTCCAGGAGATCTGGGGCAAATCTAGGGGGTGTCCAGTTGCCTTACAACCACAGCTGGGACCAGGGTGGGGACTTCACCAGCATTATCCTGGTGGGGCAACAGTAATGATCTTCCTACACCTGGTTCTGCTCCCCACTGTTACCATCACCCAAATCTTGATCACAGAAAAGCACGGTATTGTGGTCACTGAGTGTGAGTGAAAGCAGGGGACTCTGCCCAAGGCTGCCCACACTTTCTGGGTGCATCATGTGTCACTCCACACACTCAGGCTCCTCAAGTGCAGGACAGATGAGGTCCTGTGGCACCAAAGGCCTGTGGTTGTAGATTCATTGAGCATCTTGCAAGACTTAACATGGTCTTCTAGACCAAGAGACAAACTACCCTCAAATATCTCTTTTTTATTTTACTTTCCCCACCCCAGTCTCTTGTAGACCAATGCTTTTGTAAAACAGGATAAAAATGAATTACCCTTAATGGGAGATTTCTTTTGCACGCGTGCATGCTCAGTCGTGTCTGACTGTTGGCAACCCCGTGGACAGTAGTCTACCAGGGTCCTCTGTCCATGGAGCTTTCCAGACAAGAATACTGGGATGGGTTGGCATTTCCTTAGCCAGGGGATCTTCCAGACCCATGGATCAAACCCACACTGACCCGCATCTTCTGCTTTGACAGGTGGATTCTTTACCACTGAACCACCCAGGAAAACCAAAAGGAGATTTCCTTTAAGGCATATGAAATACAAGCCTCGTCTTTTAAAATTTTTAGATTAAACAGACACAAAACTGTTCCATTGCTAAAATGAAAAATATTTGCAATTTGTTTCCAAATGATCATTCTCATATTTTGTATGTATCTCCTCTCAAACCAGTAACAAAGCACCTGTGGACCATATTTTGGAAAGCACTACCCCAGACAGCAAGTGTGGGCAAAGCTCATTCAACATGCATCAGTGTCAGCCTATAGAAAAAAATGTGTGTTTGCCCTCTGGAACTAAATGGACGGTGACTTTCATCCAAAACTTATGACAATGACAAATATTATTGAGGGGGAAAAGCCCTAAACATCCAGACTCAGAAAAATGACTAAATGATGGCTTGCCACTTTGATACAATTATCTAAAATTATCATTACAGAATGATACAACATTAAATGAGGAAATATACAATGGTATCCGTGCTGCTGCAGCTGCTGCTGCTAAGTCATTTCAGTCACGTCTGACTCTGTGCTACCGCATAGACGGCAGCCCACCAGGCTCCCCCGTCCCTGGGATTCTCCAGGCAAGAACACTGGAGTGGGTTGCCATTTCCTTCTCCAATGCATGAAAGTGAAAAGTGAAAGTGAATTCGCTCAGTCGTGTCTGACTCTTAGCGACCACATGGACCGCAGCCCACCAGGCTCCTCCATCCATGGGATTCTCCAGGCAAGAATCCTGGAGTGGGGTGCTACTGCCT
Organism: Oreotragus oreotragus; assembly: GCA_006410675.1. Lineage (NCBI taxonomy): Eukaryota > Metazoa > Chordata > Mammalia > Artiodactyla > Bovidae > Oreotragus > Oreotragus oreotragus. Next base: position 53,016 of record SJYX01011998.1, on the reverse strand, counting down.
TCTCCGGTATCTCTGCTATGAACCCATAAACATTAAGAATGCCGAGAAGGCAGGTTTAAAAAGCAACATAGGAAGTGAATTGGTAATTAAACATTGTAGGTGGATTTTTTTTCCTATGTCCTTCTTTGTTTTTGTGCGATAAGTAAACACTTTTGTGAAAGCTGAGACTGAAGTCCCAGCTGCCAATATCTAGAGCAAGACAAGTGCTGAGGAGCACCAGCGAGTGGCATCCCAGGGCTGGGAGGGGCTCTGTGGGCAGCCTCCATGCCTTTCTAACTGCTTGGCAATTGTTTAGTGGACAGTCTCCAGTAGATTCTATGTAAAAGAGAAAGTGAGCTTAAAAATTTACAGTCACAGAGCTGGTTGCAGCGCCCAGCTCTGCTTTCACTGATCTTAGGCAAGTCACCTCCAGTAGAACCTCAGAAACTTAAAGAAATCAGAGTATCTATTCCTCACAGAGCCAATCCCATAAGGCAAGTGAAAAAGCACAAAGCACTGTAATACACTAAACAAACACAGATAGAGCTATTCTCCGATCCTGGCAGGTTGACCAGTGGCCCCTCTTTGCCTGGACTTTCAGTGCTTAAACAAGGACAGTCCTGGTCAAGTCAGGATGCTTGCCACCTTAGTCTGGGCACCTCAGGTCTACACACCCCTAGTCCTGATCTTAACCCCCTCAGGGAGCTCTTGGTAAGAAAGATAAGCCAAGCCTCAGCCTCTGGGCCCAAAAGACACAGGAGAAAACCAGTAGACTCAGGAAGAAAAGGGGAGCCAGGGATTGGGATGGGTCAGAGTGAGAGGGTGGCCTGAGGCAAGGATTCTGAGTCAGGTCGAGGCAGAGAAAGCACGATAAGTGGAGAAAAGATGATGGGACCCAGGTAGAAAGCAGCAGTGGTGTGGGGAAGATCCTTGGGTTGGGCATCTCAAAGTCCAGCCTGCCTCTGCCTGTTCCTGGTCCCATGACTTGGACACTTAGCTCCTCGAGCCTCAGTTTCCTAACCTGCAAAGTAAGGATAATCACCCTCACTTCACAGGGTGACTCTAGTGAATAACTGAGATCAAATCTGAAAACTCCAGAGAGTCATACAAGTGGGTTCAGGTACCTCTGCCCCCTCACCTCCACATAGCCTTTCCGGAAGGTTCTAGACCACGTGAGCCAACTTGTCACCTGCTGTGATGCTTTTTGCATCACTCACTTTCAACTCTTATTATGAAGAATGCCCATAATTAAACCTTTCATGTGTGTCTCTACCACCAACTAAACAGGAAGCTCGAGCTTATATTTACTCCCATACTGCACATGGGCACTTGGTCAACTGTGATGATAGAAGAGGAACCCCCAGAAAGCAGAGTTTAGAAAACCCCTTTGGTCTCTAGCTTTGACTAGCTGCCAGCATCCAGTGCCAACACCCCTGTATGAGAGCTGGCTGACCCCTGGTGAGCTACTGTCACTCCCTTGAAGGGCTGAGGCAAGGGGAGCTCAGCACATATTACTATCTGAGTCTTCGGTGTAGGCTGAAAACTATTCTACTCCCTCAGCACAAAAGAAAACTGGCTTAAAGTGAAACAAGAGAGATTTTGCTTGTCCAGAAGACTGACCTGGGGAAAATGTTAGATGGTGGATGAGGTTTCTAGGACAAATTGCTGACCCAAAGAAAAACCCTTCAATTGGTTAGACAGCACAGAGTAATGGATTCTAAACTTGCTACACATTGGAATCACCTGAGGAACTTCAGAAACCACTGATGCCTGTGTCCACCCATGATAACCTGTTCATTCATTTGGAGAGTAGTGTAGGCTTTGGAACTTTTCAATTCCAGGTGGTTTAAATGGGCAGACAAATTTGGGAACCATTGACCTGGAGGAAGCAGAAGGGTGATTGAGAATACTGAGATTCCAATCAGTCCGAGAACAAAAAAATAATCATCATAGCACTAATAGTCAACCTCTTACCAAGGGCTTTGCATGGACCAAGCACAGCACTGGCTCTGTAATGTGGATAATCTCATGACATCTGTAAGTCAACATTATAAGGGAGGTATTCTTATTCTTACCCTCACTCTACAGATAGGGAAGAGGAGACTTGGAGAAATCAAGTAGCTTATCTGAAAACTTACAGATGAAAGTGGTGGAATGGAGATTTGAACCCAGGCACTCCTACTCCAGAACCCACAGGTACTGCAGAAGAGGTGGGGTCTTTGGAGAGACAGGGTCCCCGCCTCCTCTCCACATCTCTTCTCACCTGCCATCAGTGCTGTCCTTAAATGGAAAGCAGAAAGTCAGTTGAGGGCTCCAGCTGGCCCTGCCTGTCTCCCAAGTACTGAAACCCAGGGATGCCAAAAGGGTGAGGCCCAGGGCAGTAATCAGCTAGCAGATCACAGCCTCTGGCAGCAGTGGGAGGCAGAGTTTAAGAGAAGCAGCTGGTGTGACTGGCTGAGGCAGCCCCTGCAAAACCATCCCCATCTCACCCTGCATCTCCTAGGTCCAGAGGGGGATATTACAGGACAGCAAGGAATTGGGGCAGGACATGAGGGCAGAGGCAGGACCCCTTGGGCAGAGAAAGGAGCAGAGGGAGTGTGGAGGAGCTGGAAGGCTTTGAGCAAACCCTGAAAATGTGTTTGCTTTTCTCATGACGGAGGCTGGGAGCTGAAACGAGCATAACAGAGGGTTATGAGCGTTCATCGAGTGCCTGAGTCTGGGAACGGATGACGAAGGGTCATACGCTTGGCCTTGCAGCATTCAAAGGCTTCCTTACGACCGTCTGTTTCCTGGAGCAAGGACTGTCGTTTCACGATAAGATTCTCTCTAGAGTTTTGCCAAAGTTATGCTGTGTCTTGGGGGGTGGAAACTGTATTTTATGCTTGAATGCTTTGATGTTTATCGAGAAAAGACTATATGCAAGTCTGCCTTATGCTCTGTTCCCTGAGAGTATAAAACTGTGCAGCTGGATAATAAACTTTGTCAGTCCACTGGAGGCTGTCCCTGAGTGTTCCTTTCAGAGCGCGGTTCTCCAAGCCTTACAGGGAGAATTTCAATACCAGCCCCTGGTTGGGGAGAAGGGGGAGAGATACAGTCCTAGTGCAGGTACGTGGGCCTTTAATCTTGAAATCAGAGCCTTGGGGACCCTGAGCACCAGAGGGAGGCAATAATGTGACAGGGATCAGGAACAGCAGCCCCTAGGATGGATTTGAAATTCCTAACCTGGGCTTCCCACACCCTCAGACCAATATTCTGCCTGTGTAGTATCAGACCTAGACAGCTGACAAGACCGTCAGCCCAGCACCTTAATTTTATGAGAAGGAAATACAAAAAAGAAAAGGACTTGGTCAAGGCTACAGGGGAAAGTTGGTGGGATAGCCAGAACTAGAGCTTGAATAGCCTCCATCCCAATCCAAAAAAGAACCAGAGGCCTAGAGAAATTCCTGGCAGCCTCTTGGCTCCTGAAGCCTGGGAGAGATGGGATCCATGAGAACTTGACCTTCAGTCTCCAACAGGCCCTCCTGCAGGGATGGGAAGATGGAGCCAGGCATGCGGGAACACCCATATGTTCTGCTGATTCTGAGTTAGAGTGAGTGTTTGGGGCAGCAACTAAGGCCTCAATCTCCTCCTGAAGCCCCAAATCAGCCAGAACCCCACTTCTGACATCCTTTTGACTAGAATGCCACCCTGCCCTGGAAACTAAGGACCAGTCTTTCTTTCTCATAAAATCTAAGAAGTGTTCTTGGGCCAGAAGCCCCCACAGGGCCTCAGAGCAGCCCTGTACATTCTCTTGGCCAAGGTCCAGAGATAATAGTGTTCTAGGCAAATTAACTCCTCCATCCAACATGCTGGAAGTCTTGACTATGTATACACCCATTTCTAAAGCTGGCAACTCTCTCTTGTCTCTGAGGGAGAAGAAGCATCTGTGCAGACATGGGCCTGAAGGGAAATAAGGCTGCTGGTTACATGTGGATTAAATTCCAAGAGAAACAGAAAGGCTCCTGCCATAAACAGGGGTTGTCTAGGCAGAGGATGCCATTATATGTTGGATCAGATTGAGAGACAAGAAAGACTCAAGGTCTCAGTGCTAGGTAGTGGTGGGGTGAGGATCAGAATCCCAAGTTCTTGAGGGAAATATGGTACTTATAAGCAATTGCAAGTAGTTAGGATGGATCACACCCAGGCAGCCTGATTCCGAAGCCTGGGTCTTACCACTGTACTTGCAGCTTCATGAGGCAGTTTAGGGCAGCTTTGGCATTTGGCTGCTGGTGTTTGAATTATTTCCCTCAAGAAAGTGAAGAAGAACTAAAGAGCCTCTTGATGAAAATGAGAGAGGAGAGTGAAAAGTTGGCTTAAATCTCAACATTCAGAAAACTAAGATCATGGCATCTGATCCCATCACTTCATGGCAAATACATGGAGAAACAATGGAAACAGTATCAGCCTTTATTTTTCGAGGTTCCAAAATCACTGCAGATGGTGATCACAGCCATGAAATTAAAAGACCCTTACTCCTTGGAAGGAAAGTTATGACCAACCTAGATAGCATATTAAAAAGCAGAGACATTACTTTGCCAACAAAGGTCTGTCTAGTCAAGGCTATAGTTTTTCCAGTGGTCATGTATGGTTGTGAGAATTGGACTATAAAGAAAGCTGAGCACCAAAGAATTGATGCTTTTGAACTGTGGTGTTGGAGAAGACACTTGAGAGTCCCTTGGACTGGAAGGAGGATCCAACCAGTCCATCCTAAAGGAGATCAGTCCTGGGTGTTCATTGGAAGGACTGATGCTGAAGCTGAAACTCCAATACTTTGGCCACCTGATATGAAAAGACCCTGAGGCTGGGAGGGATTGGGGGCAGGAGGAGAAGGGGACAACAGAGGATGAGATGGCTGGATGGCATCACTGACTTGATGGACATGAGTTTGGGTGGACTCCGGGAGTTGGTGATGGACAGGGAGGCGTGGCGTACTGCGATTCATGGTGTCGCAGAGTCGGACACGACTGAGCGACTGAACTGAACTAAGTTCATTTCTTTTTCTTGCCTCCGTTTCCTCATTTGTAAAGTGGAAGGAAGAACACTGCCTGCCTCTGTGAAGATTTGCTTTAAGATCTGTTACCAGAGTGCTAGCAAATAAGAAAGCATCCATTTTCACAACTATTATGATGCTGCACAACATACACACATACCCGTTAACCAAATTGTATTTTCCATCCATCTTCCCTTAACAAATGGGAAAGTCATTGTGAGCAGGAAAACATGTATCTGTGATATATTGTGGGGTTTTGTTTGGTCTTGTTTTTAAAAGAAGTTTAGCTTTTTTTTTTTTTTTAGGCTACAGTGCATGGCATGTGGGATAATATTAGTTCCCTAACCAGAAATCAAACCTGCACCCCCTGCCTTGGAAGCTCTGAGCCTTAACCCCTGGATCACGGGAGAAGTCCCTGTGATATATTGCTAAGCCTACAAAAGATACAGGAACGCTTTTCTTTAATCATGTACTTGGGAAAACATGGGAAGTTTTTAATCTGTTTGAAACAAGTCAAAAGTATCTCTTCTGTCCTTGGTCTAAAGGTGTTTACACTGCATCGCTGCCTGGGCTGGGCAGCGGGGTGGGGTGGGGGGGGGTTACCCAACAGTGGGTTTGCTGTTGAAAGGTGAGGCTACTCCCCCCTTGGAGCACAGGCTGCCGTGGGCAGTTGCCAGGCTTCTCTCTGTTGGCCTCAGACTATTGCAGGAAAGCTTTTCACTTCAGAGCTAGAACATTCACTGTCAGAGCTGCAGCTATATGTTGTGTCTTTTTAGGCAGTGAGCATTTGGCAGCTGTGTGTTTACTTAGCAAAGAGTTTCTGGGATCACCAGGAGGTGTGTCCTGTCTGTTTAATCCAACATTGTCAGTCATCTTTGCTGATGAGGACCACACTTTAAAGAGAACATACTCAGGCATACTCACATTTGTCTACCTGCATGTCCCTGGTTTGAGTTGAACCTCCCAGACCCTGCACTGAACATGTGTTCTACACAAGTCCTCCTGGGTCTGCCTTGATTATGTGCTGTACCTGGGGTAGGGGCCAGGGGTGACCTGTCACAGGGCCATTCAGGGTCTTTGACAGTTCTCCTAACTTTATATTTAAAGGCTCCATGCTCAGATGGTAAAGAATTTGCCTTCAATGCAGGAGACCTGGGTTCAACTCCTGGTTCAGGAAGATCACCTGGAGAAGGGGATGGAAAACCTCTCCAGTATTCTTGCCTGGAGAATTCCATGGACAGAGGAGCCTGGCGGGCTACAGTCTGTGAGGTTGCAAAGAGTTGAACACAACTGAGAAACCAATGCTTTCACTTTCACCTTATCATAGCAAACGTGTTAAAATACATATGCAATTTTGTGTTATAAAACACTCAAATTTTTACAATTGCTTTTGAAAATATATGACTATCAGCAACTAATTGAATTATGATGAGCTCTAATGAGTGGACAGTTTCAGACATTTCTGGAATGATTCAAAAGCAAGGAAATCTAACCTACAACTTTTTTTCGAGGTTAATGAAACTTTCATGAATTTAAAATCTGATCAATGAAGAAAGTTGGTATATGTCACGCATAGTCTTCAGTGGATAAAAGACACAGTCCCTCCTGTCTGGGAACTCTCAGAACTCCCTGGTAGCCTCTGGCTTCAAGCTCAGGCCAAGCTCTGTGTGGGAAAGAGACTGCGGTGAGCCACTGGCGGTGGATATCAAACCCAATGACCTTGGAATCCAGAAGGAAAAGTCTACCACTATGTCTGAATAAATGCGGTTTATTGCAGATACAGAACAGAAAATTCATACATATCTTGGTGCCAAGAGAGGAAAAGTACTGCTGGAAGGAACCCAAAACATCAGCAGGAGACTCGGGGGAGAGGGGGCGCCGAGAGGGGTGGGTAGCCGGGTGTGCACAGGGCTGGCTGGGGCTTTCCCACAGGAGCGTGGGACATGGGCCGGGGTGAGGAGCCCCTGGGCACTGCCCCGGGGCTCGGCCTTATGGGAGTAGATGGTTTTTCCGCCGGATCACCCCTCCCAGGAAAGTTTGGGCTGCTCTGCCAGCCGCAGAAGCTAGGTAGGGAAAGGGTCCCACGGATATGCGAAAGGGCATACAGAGCTAGAGTGTGCCGGCAGGTGAAGGGGGCTGGTGGGTCCAACACAACGTTCAGAGTTTGTGGTGGGACCGCTGGCTCTGGGAGGAGCTTTGTGTGACCCGGACCGAGCTGCGACCACTGCCCCCGCTGACGGCGCAGGAGCCCCCGGAACTGGAGACGCCCCCGCGCACGGCGGAGCCCCCGCCGGAACTGCCGTCCAAGCCCAGGCCCCCGCGGCTGGCCCTGCTGCCCCGGCCTCCGCTGCCCAGACCGCCGCTCCCCAGACCGCCGCTCCCCAGGCCTCCTCGAATTTAATATGAGAGAGTGTCGTACTTTTTATAATACTCGATAGTTCTCTGATATTCCAGATACTCATTTCTGATTTTTCTCCACACAATTATTTCAGTCATTGAGAAAGTGAGACAAATGTGACAGGGCATTCCACCTCACAAATTTCATAGGTGAAAGAACATTTAGAAAAGAACCTCAATAAAAGAATTCCTGGGGACCGATTCTAAAGAAAGTGATAGCCACTCTATGAGAAAGCAAGTGGTGAAGATGGCCTCAACTGTCCCCTGAAATCCTTACATATCTGAAGGTTAATGAGAACACATTTTTGAGGCCCAGTAATAACAAAAACAAAGAGAAATCATATGTGATTTTAAGAAAAATGCTGATAATTCTCTGTTGTACTAAGTATACACTTACAATACTACTCATAGTGATTTGACTGTATCCAAGAATGTACCTATTAAAAGGGCACTGTACAAAAATATTTGACATTTAAAAATCAAGAACCTAAAGGAAGTAAGAAAACAAGCAAACCAACATTTATTTCCTTAAAATATGGCTTCTAGGCTATTGTCTTCATGCCTTTGTAAATTATTATGCTTACATAATACTATCACCATATATAAATATATTTATTTTATTTCTATTACAGTTTTTTTACATTTCCACTATAAATCTGCCACCTTCCTCTTTAAAAGCCTCAGAACACACAGCAAAGAAACTTAGGGCAGCACTTGGGGAAAATTTAACTCTATTTCCTACCCTTCCGTGAGGCCTCTCTCTCACGAAAGTGACTTAAAAAATATGCTGTCAGACAGGGGCGTACATGCAATTCTGGGCACAGGACCAAGTAGACAATGAGGTCAGAGGGAACCGGCGCTATGAGCCATTGCAGATGAAACTGGCTAACATTTTCTAGGAAAGCCGTGGCTCTCCTTGTCTTCAGTCATCTAAAGGAGACCCTTCTTGTTGCTGTTGTTTAGGCACTGTGACCCTTGGGACCCCATGGGCTGTAGCCTGCCAGGCTCCTCTGGCCATGGGATTTCCCAAGCAAGAATACTGGAGCAGGTTGCCGTTTCCTTCTCTAGGGGACCTTTCTGGACCAGGGATCAAACCTGTGTCTCCTGCATTGGCAGGCGGCTTCTTTACCACTGAGCCACCTGGGAAGCCCACAAAAGGAGATCCTTACTCTTGCTAATCAGCACCGACATTTGGGCTGGCTCAAATCTCTCCCTTTTGGGGAGAAGGATGAATAACCAGTGGAAGGAAAGTGAAAAGGAACAGAAGAATAAAAATGTGTGGTATTACATGGGGTTAGGAGTTAATCCTGAAACTGGTATACTTGTAAACAGGATGGAACAACGGATAATAGATGTTAGGAGCCAGATATCTCATTCTTGGAAATGGAGGTTACAGATAAGCAAAGGAGGAAGCCAGAATGATTGATGTGGACTGGATTAGAGTCGGAGACATCAGTATGAACTCCTGTTTTGAATAGAGAGAGAGAGGGAGGGAGAGAGGAAAGATATAGATAGATAGATTATAAGTATATGTGTATACATGGTTTGGTATACATACTTGTATTTTCCATTCATTCTAGGGGCTAGAAGCAGTGACATCCCAGTGAGCACTCAGACTTTGGTTTCTAACAGCATGCTCCAATAAAAGGAATCAGACCTCTTTCCAGAAATGGCTGCTTCCAGGGCTGGGGCAAGGAAAATACTAGATAAGCCTGGAGCATTTTCCTTTTCAGAAAGGAAACAAGTGCTCAAAACACATTCTCATGAGAGAATGTCAAAGTTACATAGGAGCCAACAGAGAGTTCCATGGGCCAAAGACAGAACAATTTGGGCAATACCGCAGTTTTAGATCATCCAAATTGAAGAACAGTGAATAAATAAATAAGTATGGGATATAACATCTGTATGGAAGAATTGCAACTAATTTATACAAAGCTCCACTCTCAAGAAGATGGGTCTTAATTTCCCACTCCTGAAGTGTGTGGGTTTTACACGGTGACTTCCTCTGAAAGACTTCAGTATGGAAAGGTGGGGAAAAGGAGGCACTTACAGTGAAGAAACTGACAAACACTGCCTCAGCCCAGTGAGGGATGTTGACTTGATCACTGCTAAGTCATGTTGAGAACATGGACCTTTTATATGATGGATGAGAATCAGATCTCAATACTTATAACCCCACTGTATGCCTTTAAGACAATGAAATTTTTGTACCTTGTTTTATGTCCTTGGATATGTTCTAGTGTCTCTGAGCTTACAGTCCATGGGAACTTGAATAGAATATGTACCCTACTGTTGTGTTCAGTTCTGCTGCTGCTGCTGCTAAGTCACTTCAGTTGTGTCCGACTCTGTGCGACCCCATAGACGGCAGACCACCAGGCTACCCCGTCCCTGGGATTCTCCAGGCAAGAACACTGGAGTGCGTTGCCATTTCCTTCTCCAATGCATGAAAGTCAAAAGTGAAAGTGAAGTCGCTCAGTCTTGTCTGACTCTTTGCGACCCCATGAATTGCAGCATGCCAGGCCTCCCTGTCCATCACCAGCTCCCGGAGTTCACTCAGACTCACGTCCATC
>SJYX01011998.1:0-40945 GCA_006410675.1 Oreotragus oreotragus | reverse complement strand
TAGCTTTGTTCATAGTGATGCTTTCTAAGGCCCACTTGACTTCACATTCCAGGATGTCTGGCTCTAGATTAGTGATCACACCATTGTGATTATCTGGGTCATGAAGATCTTTTTTGTACAGTTCTTCTGTGTATTCTTGCCACCTCTTCTTAATATCTTCTGCTTCTGTTAGGTCCATACCATTTCTGTCCTTTATTGAGCACATCTTTACGTCAAATGTTCCCTTGGTATCTCTAATTTTCTTGAAGAGATCTCTAGTCTTTCCCATTCTGTTCTTTTCCTCTATTTCTTTGCATTGATCGCTGAAGAAGGCTTTCCTATCTCTTCTTGCTATTCATTGGAACTCTGCATTCAGATGCTTATATCTTTCCTTTTCTCCTTTGCTTTTCGCTTCTCTTCTTTTCACAGCTATTTGTAAGGCCTCCCCAGATAGCCATTTTGCTTTTTTGCATTTCTTTTCCATGGGGATGGTATTGATCCCTGTCTCCTGTACAATGTCATGAACCTCATTCCATAGTTTATCAGACACTCTATCTATCAGATCTAGGCCCTTAAATCTATTTCTCACTTCCACTGTATAATCATATGGGATTTGATTTAGGTCATACCTGAATGGTCTAGCGGTTTTCCCTACTTTCTTCAATTTAAGTCTGAATTTGGCAATTTGGCCCTGTTGTGTGACAACTGTATAAATCTTAATTACGTTGAATTGGTTCACAGCACTCTTCAGGTCTACTCTATTGCTCTTCTACTTCTTTGTATATTAATTTTATTGATTTTTGAGATATTGATATTGCAACTCCAACTAAAGTCTTAATATATCTACTTAAAAGATAATTGCAACATATAGTGGAACTATACATAATCTTGTTCTGTATTTTCCAAGTCTCCTGTAAGTATGTTATCATACCTTCATAATTTTTAAAAAAAGGAAAAAAATTACTATAACCCTACTGTAACCCATGAGAAGAACATTAGATAAGCCAAAGTGAGGGTCATTTACAAAATACCCGACCGATAAATAGACCTCAGGTCATTAAAAACAAGGGAAGCCTAAGAAATTGTCCCAGAACAGGGAAGGCTAAGGAGACATGATGAATGATTGTAAAGTGGTATCCTTCAAGCAATACCGGAACAACAATAATAACAAAAGGACCTGAGGGGAAAAACTAGTGAAATCCTAACAAACTGTGGAATCTAGTTAACAATACTGCACCAAAACCCTTTCCTTGGTTGTAATAAATGTATTCTACACATTTAAGAGATGAACAGCAGGAGAAACTAAGCTGGGGTATCTGAGAACTCTGTACTGTCTCTGCAGCTTTTCTGTACATTTGAAACTATTCTAAAATAAAAGGTTCCTTTTTAAAAATGTGGAGTAGTTAGCCTAGAGAGGATGAAGACTTAGGAGATTCCTAGCAGATAGCATTTCAGCTGCAGAGAGACCTTGCGGGGTGTTGTCAGTTTACCAACAGTAAAGATTTCTGCTGAGGGTTTTAGAAAGTATCAATAATCTAATATGGTTTAGACTTGATCATTTTTGTTCTCCAAAACCTCCTTTTATTAATATTTTCAACTCCCAGTATTTTACCACTAAGAGAATATTTCAGTTCAGTTCAGTTCAGTCGCTCAGTCCTGTCCGACTCTTTGTGACCCCATGAATCGCAGCACGCCAGGCCTCCCTGTCCATCACCAACTCCCGGAGTTCACCCAAACTCATGCGCATCGAGTCGGTGATGCCATCCAGCCATCTCATCCTCTGTCGTCCCCTTCTCCTCCTGCCCCCAATCCCTCCCAGCATCAGGGCTTTTCCAACGAGTCAACTCTTCGCATGAGGTGGCCAAAGTATTGGAGTTTCAGCCTCAGCATCAGTCCTTCCAATGAACACCCAGGACTGATCTCCTTTAAGATGGACTGGCTGGATCTCCTTGCAGACCAAGGGACTCTCAAGAGTCTCCTCCAGCACCACAGTTCAAAAGCATCAATTTTTCAGTGCTCAGCTTTCTTCACAGTCCAACTCTCACATCCATACATGACCACTGGAAAAACCATAGCCTTGACTAGATGATATTTACAGGTCATCAAATTGCTGTCTCAATAGTTTGTATTACCTAATGGATTCTAATGAGGTAAGAGGCATCTAACATCCTACAAAAGCGTAGACCATGGGCCCAGTTACTGATCCCAGTTACTGTGGAACCACACAGTGGCAATTCCCATGCACACGTGCTGGGTTAGTAGCATGACCTGCCTACAGAGAATGACAAATCTAGGAATAAATGTTTTAAGTTACCTGTACTTTATTTTTAAAGCACTGAAGTTCAATTATTTTCAACAATAAACTTCTCTTTGGGAATCAAAAGTAAACTTAAAAGACAAGTTTATTTCATGATCATGGAGGATACCTTTTCCAGCTCATCCATTTTTTCCCCTGAATTCATGGATATGGGAGAAGAGTAGTATAATTCAGGAACAGAAATCCCAGAGCTCACACTGGTGTGAAAGGTTTGGTGAGCAGAACCAACAGTGAACTAGTCACTGACTCATCCTGGGTTTCATGCTCTCCTGAAAGTGGAGATTCACAAGCACTTTATTAAGAGCAGAATTAATAATCACTAGTATTTACTGAGTATTCACTATGAGCCAGGCATTGTGTTGAGTACTTTACCTGCATTCATTAGCTCATGCCAGTGCCTACAATAGCTCTCAGATAAGTACCATTCATTGATCCCATTTCTGAAACAAGAAAACTATAACAGAAAGACTAAGCATCTAACTCAGTATGTGGTAACTTGTGTGTGTGCTTACATTCAGACAGAGTAAGATTAAATATGTATCTATTGACTAAATACAGAACTAGATTATGGATAAATAGGTATCTTCCAGGACTTCCTTGGTGGTTTGGTGGTTAAGACTCTGCACTCCTAATATAGGGGCCACAGGTTCAATCCCTGGTCAAGGAGCTAAGATCCCACAAGCTGCATGGCATGGCCAAAAATAAATGAAATAGGTATCTTTCTAGCAGAGATCCTGGGTGAGAAGTGATGTCTGCCTGCCTCCAGAGGTGGCCCTCTTAACCACTGTACTGCAAGATCTCCTTTAACTCAGTGCTTTTTTTTTTTTTTTTTCCTTTTTGGCCACACCCTGTAGCATGCAGGGTCTTATTTCCTGGACCAGGGATCAAACCCGTGTCCCCTGCAGTGGAAGTGTGAAGTCTTGTTCACTGGGCAGTCAGGGAAGTCCAACCAACTTCATGCTTTGATTCACCCTATAAAGGTCAGGGCAGTGATGGAGAGTAAGATAGGATTCTTCCCCTTACCAGACTTCACAGTAAGGTTCGGGAAGCAGGAGTGATCAGTAGTCAATGACACTAGCCAACTGAGAAGGTGCTAGAATAAAGACAAAAGCAGAGCAGTGAGATCTGGCTGGTGTGGCTTGGGCAATTTCACAGGGAGTGGGAGACTTATTCACCTGCTAATGCAGATGACTCAGGAGGCGTGGGTTCAATTCCTAGGTTGGGAAGATCCCTTGGAGAAGGAAACAGCAACTCACTCTAGTATTATTGCCTGAAAAATCCCATGGACAGAGGAGACTGGCGAGCTACAGTTTCTGGGATTGCAGTCAGTCAGAAATGACCAAGCAAGTGAACATGAATACATAGGAAACTTGAACCGGGACTGCCAAGAGCGTAGCCTTTGCAGGGGAAATCAAGGAAGAGAAATGCCCTAAAAGTGAAAAATCAAGGATGGCTGACCTTTTTAAGTAATGCCAAGAAAAACGTTCTCATTATCCCAGTGCTGAGCTCATCATCAGACACATATTTATGGGGGGGGGTGGGGAAAGCTAATTTATAAAGTCCTATCCTCAAACAAGTGAAATGGTAAAATGTGAAATTTTTAAAAAGAAACTAGCTATTTTTTTTTACTTTCTAGATATTAATGTATGTAAACTAGATTTAAAATCTGAATTTTATCAGTTAGATCTGTTGATGCAGAATAAAATTGCTTTTCATCTGCTGATTGTTCCTTTAAAAATAATTAGCATTAAGGTAATAATCATGGCTAAAAATATTTTTTTAATGTTTAGCCATCATCTTTTTAAGTTCAGCAAGAGTAAAAGAACAGAATGCAAACAAGTAAGAAAAGAATGTGAAAAACATTCCAATAATAGTTAAATAGAAGAGATTTGGTCCCTCTAGAGGAAGACTAATATTTATTTACTAGTTATTTAATTACGTACTAGACGATCATTTGCCTCCCAAGTTGACAATTTCCATTTCACTGTCACTATAGTTATCTAAATAGGTTTGGGGTTAAATCAGTATTCCCACTGTCATTGAAATGAATACTATGAAGATTGTTCAAAATAATGTTTGAGAAATAATAAGCACACAGCAAGTAAATGATCTGGTACATGAGCGCACCATCCAGATCAAGGTCTAGGTCATTTCCAGGCTTAGAAAATTTCTTTGTGCGCCTTCCCAATCAATACCATCCTCTCCATCCATGTTGTTGCTGTTCAGCTGCTCAGTCATGTCTGACTCTTTGTGACCCCATGGACTGCAGCACTCCAGGCCTCCCTGTCCTTCACTATCTCCCGCGATTTGCTCAAACTCATGTCCATGGAGTCAGTGATGTCATCCAACCATCTCATCCTCTGTCTTCCCCTTTTCCTCCTGCCTTCAACTGTCCCCAGCATCAGGGTCTTTTCCAGTGAGTCGGCTTTTCACATCAGGTGGCCACAGTATTAGAGCTTCAGCTTCAGCATCAGTCCTTCCAATGGTTATTCAGGATTGACTTCTTTTAGGATTAACTGGTTTGCTCTCCTTGCAGTCCAAGGGACTCTCAAGAGTCAAAAGCATCAATTCTTCGGTGTTCAGCCTTCTTTATGGTCCAACTGTCACATCCATACACGACTACAAGAAAAACTATAGCTTTAACTTTATGGATCTTTGTCGGCAAAGTTTCTGCTTCTTAATACACTGTCTAGGTTTGTCACAGCTTTTCTTCCAAGGAGCATGTGTCTCTTAGTTTCATGGCTGCAGTCACCATCTGCAGTGATTTTAGAGTCCAAGAAATATTCACATCTCCAAATAACCACTGTTATGACTTCCATCGCCACTTGTTTCACCTGTTCTAGAACTTCAACTTCTCAGAAGTATACAACCTACTCTGTGTTGTATGTGCCTTTCACTGAGCATTGTGCCTGAGAGGCTCATCTAAATACATAAGCATTTCAAAGCAGAGCTACCCGGGTCCAAAATGAAAGTATGCCATCTATCTCAGCAAGACCTCAGATGAGAGAGTACTTAAACATGATGAGTTTTTTCACAGCTCTTCTTTTAAGAAAGGATATCATTTCCACTTTCTTTATCTGGAAAACATAAATAATAACTCCTTTGCCTTACTAGATTTATGAGAAAACTAATAGACCGTTCTACCATCTTTTCAGGTTGCCCTGAAGCCATGCTAAATTAGAAGCTCACCTCAACAAGCTTAGGGATGGAGAAGCAGTTTATTTTCTGTAAATAATGACAGCTTTTTAGTCTTATTCTGCATCTGACAGCAGCAGTCATCTAAGCAGCGCAGTTCGGAGAAACACTGAGTCTAACATTATCCATTAAAGGATCAACTGTGTTATTACAGGAGTCTTCCACTCTCTTAAGTATATTAAAGGCCTATATATGAAGACACTGAGACCCAAGAAGGTTAGTGGCTTTCCAATCATTAACTAGTCACAGATACATAGTCTAGGTCATCTGATTCCTGACCAGGGGCTTTTCTCCCATTCTCCCTGCTGTCCTCATTGGCATATGATAGCTAAACTCATGGTGAACCAGCAGCACGTCCTAGTACCTCTAGACGAGCAGGAAGACTCTGTGTATAGAGCAAAAGGCAAAGAAGGCATCAGGATAATCAGGATAGGCAATAAATCTCAGTTAATGTTTGGAATTTTGAGCATCCAGTTGGGATGGCTCACTGTAATCTGAGAAGAGAACTGAGTCCCAGACTCAGCTCTGCTACTTAACTGGCCCTGTGACCTTGAGCAAAGACCTCAATATTTCATTGCTGAGATTATCAGATTCAGTTAAAGGGTCTCTAGGCTCAATAAAATTGATATACTTTTATCTCACATTTAGACCTGCTCTAAGTGCTTCATGATTATTGCCTTGTTGTCATCACAACCCTATAAAGTAAGGTGCTATTAGTATTTCCATTTTATAAATGAGGAAGTTGAAGTCCAGAGAGACCGAGCAGTTTACCCAAGGTCACAGAGCCCGTCAGAGAGATTTAAACTCCAGATGGTCTACCTCCTGAGTGTCCCTTGCACAATATGGGCCAGGGGCTTGTGGGTGGGAATACGGCTATATTTTAAGAGAAGGCAAGACATAAAGCCTGATGAATAATAATTCAAGTCTATGCCCAACTGCTTCTTTGGACTAATCTAACAAGTCAGGGCAGATACTGTTCTAGTCTCTGAAACGATGCCCACTGTCATCACAGTTAAGTTCATGTGGGCTGCAGGCAGTGTGTCCTCTTCGCTTATAATAACTACGGTCCTTTGATTGCACAGAACCCTTATTTAACACAGCATTAATTTTAGAAATTTGATACCATCAATTTTTGGACTTGTTTTTCTAACAGAGGCAGCCATTATTTTTAAACCCCCAAAGGGGAAAGCGACTAAAGACTTCCATCTGTCTCGCAAACACTGAGAGAGAATTTCAGAGTTTAAACTTGCGGGCCGACGGGCTGCAGAAGGGGCGTGTTTGTGCAGCTGTGTGACATCCTGGCACACTGACGTGAACAACAGACCCTAGACTTGCTTCAGGACATTTAACAGATTAAATAATGTCACTTGTACTTAGGGTTCGAAGAAATTCTGATTGAACAGGAAAAAGGTCACCTGGCAAAAGGGAAATCAATTTTAATATAAACAAAAGCATAGTAAGTTTCATATATCACTATTATTGCTGCAAGCAAAGGGTTCTAGAAAGAGTTAGGATGCCTGTGTTTAGGAATAGCAAGACGTGTGCTACAGAGAAACGAGAAAGGAACAAACCCACTTCCTACCTTCCTTCCCTTCCTGAGTCATCTCCTACATCAGCCCTCAGAGACCAGGATGGAGAGCAGCTCATGGTGTGTGGTGGGTGTGCTGTGTTTGTGGAAAGGTTTGACACACCTCCAGGGGGCAAACTGCCAAGTAAGAGAGAATCTCACCTCTAAGAGAAGATGGTGACTATTTCCTTTATGCTGAGCTTGTACTTGGGGAGGAAACTTTAGGAGAGAAGCTGGAAGACCTTAGATATAAATTATAAAATAAACTGTAAAATAAAATCTAACAACATCTGGGACTTCCCTGGTGGTCCACCGGTTAACTCTGCACTTCCACTGCAGGGGGCACAGGCTTGATCCCTGGTCAGGGTACTAAGACCCCACATTTCTAGTGGTGCGGCCAAAAATAAAAATAAATAAATAATACAAGAGACTTCCCTGGCGGTCCAGAGGTTAACACTTCGCCTTCCAATGCAGAGGATGCGGGTTCAATCACTGGTCAGGGAGCTAAGATGCCACGTGACTTGCAGCCAAATAATCAAAACATAAAACAGAAACAGTATTATAATAAATTCAATGAAGACTTAAAAAAAAAAATGGTCCACATAAAAAAGTCTTTAAAATTTTTTAAAAATAAAAAGTATGCTGAAGACAATTAAAATTTTTTAAATGTAACGATTTTGGATCCACTTTGCCCCAAACAAAATTATGAAAAACTTCCCAGTAGAGGATGAATATAATGAAATATTAAAATAACACATTAAATCTGGACTAGTAGCTTTGGGTCAAAAGATCCGTAAGAGTCTACTCATACTGTGACTAACCCTCTCTGCAGTCCAACAGTCCCCGGGGAGTCACACCAAGTTCTGTGAAGAGATGGGTGGCCACGTGTAAAATTCTGGAATATCCCCCCAAGGCAGAAATGAAACCTTATACAAGGGAAAGCAGGACACTAGGAGATACAAGCTGTAGGCTTATACAATGGAAGGCAGAAAGCTACAAGAATTTGTGTCAATTAGTCATGAAGAGTCCCCAGTGCACTCAGCTTTATATCCTTATCATTCAGTTAAAAGAGGGGACTGTAACAACCCAGGCATCTGAACTTGGACTGGAGAACTAGAAAGATGAATGCCTCCAACAGACATTGAGAAGGAAGTAGTAAGGAGGCCAAGGAGCTGCCTGGAAAAGACACAGGCAACTCTAGGGTCTGAACCTCTGAGGATGCGGTGGGATGTAAAGAGATGAAAGCTTAGAGAAAAGGTCTGTGGCTTGAGTTCAAGCACCTTGAACATTCAAAGGAAGATGTGAGTAAATACAGTACTGCTGCTGCCGCTAAGTCGCGTCAGTCGTGTCCGACTCTGTGCGATCCCATGGACTGTAGCCTACCAGGCTCATCCGTCCATAGGATTCTCCAGGCAAGAGTACTGGAGTGGGTTGCCACTGCCTTCTCCATTACAGAAACTGATTTATGTTAAAAAGAAAAAGACATTTATCAGTACTAGACATTAGCAAGAAAACAGAGGTGAAGTTAAAGAAGTTATTAGGGGTGGTTTTTCCAAATAAAAGCAGAGCTAAGTTGACCTCTTAGAGGATGATTACATGAAGGAGATAGTAACTTCCCTGGTGGCTCAGATGGGAGAGAATCTGCCTGCTATGCGGGAGACCTGGGTTTGATCCTTGGGTTGGAAAGATCCCCTGGAGGAGGGCATAGCAGCCCTCCAGTACTCTTGTCTGGAGAGTCTCCACGGACAGAGGAGCCTGGTGGGCTACAGTCCATGGGGTCACCAAGAGTCAGACACGACTAGGCGCAGACAAGACTGAGCGACTAAGACACCCACACAGCTTTTACTAGGAAAGGGATCTAACTAAATTGGAGCTAAAACCCAATTGCTTTTGTTTTTTCTATTTTTCAGGGATTACACATGAGAATTCGAATTTCTCATATTAGGAAACCAGCTAGAAAACCATGAAACCATTTTTTTTAAACCTGTTATATTCTTTCATAACATTATTAGGGGTATTGAGCTATGTGTTGCTACTTAAAATTTTTGATTCACTCAATACATTGCAAACTGGTAGAATTACAAGGCCCTTTGCATAGTACCCCAGTGTCTGGTGGCAAATATCTGACTACATAATGTAACATGCTCAATTATCAGGAACCATTCTTTAAAACAGGCAACCCACAAGTTACTTTTTAAACAGAAAACACCACCTCTTCTATCTCAATTCTCAATTGAGAATCAAATGGGATGCCAGTCTGTTAAAGCAGGCAAACACAAATCGAGAAATGATTGATACTTATGTTGCTCTATATGAAAACTTCCAGAGAAGTAAGCAAATGTTTTGTTAAATTCCAAGAACCTTGGACTTCTTTGGTACTGAGAGTCATCAGGTAAAGGAAAAACTTTATTTATTTATTTTTAATTCACACAGTGTATATGTGTGTGTTGAGAAGTTGGGAGGGTGCCGCTCCACCGTGTTTATGGGCTAAGAAAAAAGCCTGGAGGGAGAGAGAAAGTGAAGATCTGAGAGAGAATACACTAGAATGTGAGAACTGAAGGCCTGCAGGATAAGGGCAAGGCGTGGGTGGAGGGGCAGAGTCCGAACCTCACATGGTGAATATCAGGAAGTCACCAGAAAGTCAGGAAATGACAGCAGCAAAGACGTGGGAAGAGAAACTCAGCAGGATGGCACATATTTCAAATGAGAAATAACTTTCAAAAGCAAAGTTGACCTCTTAAAGGATGATTACATTAAGGAGGTAGCAGCCTCCCTGGAGGCTCAGACGGTAAAGAATCCACCTGCAATGTAGGAGACCAGGATTTGATACCTGGGATAGGAAGATTCCTGGAGGAGGGCAACTTAACTCCTCTTCCACGTAATACTAGAAGCAAAACAGGCAGGAGTGGCGGGCGATCAGGAGTGGATAGAAAGTCAGTAGTGAGGGGTGAAGGAACACTGAGCCTCTTCCACTGGGGAGAGTTGCCAAGGAGAGGTGGGTTTCTGATCAAACAAAAAAGAAGAGGAAGGAGAAGTCCACAAAGAGATGAGGATGTAGGAAACTCTGCTTCCTGTGGAATGGAGTCATCCATCCGTAATTAATTTCTTGAGACAAGGTAATGCACTGGGCTTTGAGTGAGCAAAAATGGACTGGATCTCTGCCCTTAGGACGGTTATTTATGGTCTCTGATGGGAGCTGACATTATCCTGGCAACATCCACTCCAGCACAGAAATACAGCAGGTACTGAGAGCACAGGGGGTGAGGTGGCTGAGGGGCTCCCAGTGAGGCAGGGCAGCACCAGTTCTTGGGACAGGCATAGCATGAAATGGTCTCCCAGTTCTGAGTTAAAATTCAGGATAAAGTTGTTTGAGGGGTACAGAGATTTAGCCCAGTTTCATAACACTACTTAAAAAGTAGAAACACCCTGTCTCAATTAAGCAGGAGACCACTGAAAACTCACTGAAAAGCAAAGGATTAACATTCCTTAGTTTGAACAACACCTAATTCTCTAACTACAGAGACAGAGACAAGAAAGGCAGAATTCCATTAGCTGTGTTTTGAAAGAATAATATTACAGTAATTATGCCTTCAAAGTTGATTTTAATTTTTTTCTCCAATATAGTCACTAAAGATATCCCAATTACAAGATGTTCTATTTCGGTTTCCTTCTTGAAAATGACATGTGTTAAGCAAGCATTCCAGAGAATGAGCTGTACCAGCAGGACTTGGATATAACACTACACAGAAAGCCTCTGAATCCAATTAGGGCACCATCAAGCCAACCAGCTGATTCCAAAGTCCTTTTCTGATATTATTTTTATTAAGATTTTCAATACTGGCCAGAAGGAATGTTGACTGTGTACTAGAATGATGAAAAAGGCCCATAACTGAGCTTCAGAAGTAGCTAGTTGTCACTCAAAGACTTCCCGGAAGCCACAAAATTATTCTTAACTACTGTTCTTATTAAGTGAGTAGGGGAAAAAAGATTGCCTCTTTGAAGAGTTAGGACATGAAAAAAAGAAAAAAAGGACCAGTCTTCCCTGCTATATCAGGAGTCCCATGATTCCCGGTGATACCCCCCAGCCTGAACATAAGCCACAGAAGGTACTTGATAAATATTTACAAAATGAATAACTAAGCCATGCACAAACGTTTGGCAATAATTTACAAAGCCTGGCCTATCTAGGCTGTGATTTATTTTAGCAGGTCTTTAGCTTTTTCACACAGGGGAAATTGTTTCCAACAGCACTTTCCTGTAGAATTCCAAATATTTTGAAAGATAATATAACAGACACTAACGTTTGAAATTAAGAAAATATCAAAGCCACCAGAAAGGGTGATTAACACTCAGAAGAATGGTACACGCATTGTTGACAGACTTTTCAGGTGAACAAACACTTGCTGCTCATTATGTAATTTTAAATAATGTAAAAAGACAATCATTAAAGATAAATCACTGAAAAAAGAAAACAGTTGGAATCATTTAGAGGTGAACTTATCTTTCAAGAACTTCCTACTGAGACCTCCCTGGCAGTCCAATACTTCAAATGCAGGTGGTGTGGGTTTGATCCCTGGTTGAGGAACTAGGATCTCATATGCCTCATGGCGCTCCTCAACTCCCACCAAAAAAGAACTTCCTATTTTCACACAGCATAAGTGGTGAAAATTATCAGTTTTTAAGAAGCTACTCATCCACACACACCACAATGGCATCGCTTTTTCCTTCTCTGAACACTACAAGCACATCAGGCATCTCACGTTTGCCAATCTTCCCAACCCAGGGATCAAACCCACATCTCTTGCATCTCTTGCACTACAGGCAGATTCTTTACAGCTGAGCCATGGGGGAAGCCCCAAGCAAATAGAAAGGAGCTATGAAAAGGTTTGGAGGGGAATAAATGATAGAAGTGGATTATTTCTGATCTGGAGCAATGGAAGCAATGAGATGTCTTTGAAAGCTATTTTTTCTGGTCTTCCAGAGGGTTCCAGAAAAACAAAAACATCTCCCTCCACAATAGACACCTGCATAGAGCCACCTGCAATCTCCACTGGTCTCCAGACAATTGCTGGGAGCTGCTGAAGCGAATGAGTACTCAGGGGAGATCCCTGTTATCCTCCAGCAGAAATGCTCTGGACTCAGGGAAGAAACAAAGCAAGAGAGCTGACATCACCAAGAAGAATGAAAGAACAAACCCAGATCTGGACTCAGCTCTATTTCCCAACAGGTGGGAAATTGCACAATTTATTTTTATGCTTAAACTTGCAAAAAATTTAAAGAGTTAAAAAAAAAAAGTTTTATTCAAAAGACAGGTTGCTTGCTTGGTTAATATAATACTTAGTGATTCATGTTGAAAACCCAGTTATAGAACTGCCTACATGTAATGGGGCTACAAGTTGTTCCTTTAGCTTTTGTTGTTGTTGCTGTTATAGCTGCCAAGCACAGGAAGTTGCATTTTACTCCTGTTTCCAAATAAACCTAATGTCAAAATCTAAAGAGGGAAAAAAAGTTCTGCTTTGTGACTCTTAACCTAAGGCCACCTTTAGGTTTAACACAGGCAGCTCAGTTCTTAAGGACTCTAGTTCACTGGGACAGGTTATCCACTGGACTGGCTAAGAAATCGCTGCAAAGGAGGCCTTTGTTTATTCTGCACCTTTCCCTATTTGAAAGTTAACCAGAACCTTGTGCCCATTCTCTTCACCCCTAGGAGCAGATCTCCAGCAAGAAAAATAAGGCTAGACTGGCACTGTGAGACCACAAGTAATTATTAATTAAATCCTGATCAGTTATTTCCATTGTATAAGAAGTTCATTCCTAAGCCTGAGGCTACTGAATTTTGCATCTGAAATATCAGGGTCTTGGGCCAGGTGAAATGTTCTCACTTTGAAAACACCACAGTGTTCTGTGACTTTTAACCTTCCTTAGATTGCATGTTTAGCAGCTTCTAATCTGCAAAATGCCTTAAAAGATGAGAAAGTGACAGAGTCACAGTTAGTGGGAGAGGGGGATGTATTCATGGGCTTCCCCAATAGTTCAGCAGTAAAGAATCCTCCTGCAATGCAGGAGACACAGGTTCAATCCCTGGGTTGGGAAAATCCCCTGAAGGAGGAAAAGGCAACCCACTCCAGTATTCCTGCCTGAAAAATCCCAGGAACACATTGAAAGCGATGAAAACACTGCATGGCTTTCAACTTCACCTCTACCTCTCCCCACTGAAAAGAGGGGAAAAGAAAGCTTCGTTAAAGACTTCTGCTCTGCCGACTGGATGGCGGCTTTGTAAATTAAAACATCATCGTTTGGAAAATGAGGTATAAAGTGTTCTGATATTCTGTGGTTGGATGACTCAAGAGGGGGTCGGTTTTCTAAAAGTGCACAGTTCTAGATTCTTTTCCAAATCTCCAGTTCGATTTTATCCTTTTCATGTTTTCTTTCCAAAAACTGGCAGCCAAGTACTTTCCAAGAGACAGAACACCAGTCGCGCACATATGTATACAATTCCGTTTTAGAAGACGTTAGGAAAATGAGGCTCAGCTCAGTCTGGCCCACAGGAACATTCGACGTGAGCTCCGTTAACTCCTTCTTCCAAGTTTCCATCCTCAGCCGGCTCCTCCACAAACAGCCTGGCACGTCAGCACAAGTAAACTTTACAGATGTAGAGGAAATTTTGAAAAACACAAAAATAGATGGAATCGGCAACAGCAATCCTGAATTGTCCCGTCACGTTGCCCCTTCTCAGCCCTGTGGTGACTACCCAGCTATGGTCAGAAGCATTTTTATTCTAGAAGGAAGGTCCGAGGCCAACTCAGCAGGCCCACCTCAGAACACCTCAGGCAGTCAATGGAGGCCTTCCTAGGAGAAGCTGAGAGACTCTTTAAAAAAAGCTTTTAAGAGAACTGACTAGAATTTACTTCACAATGGGCAAGGTACTGCAAACAGGCCCACCGTTGACAGGAAAGACCCCTGAAGTACAGAGGCAAAAATAAAAAGCTAAACGTTTCCAAAAAGGAACATATGAAAAGAATTTTTAAATGACTTCCTTTTGGAGTTTTCAGAATGTGCTGCCCACATCTCTGAAAGGCTCGGCCTTCCTTTTAGAAATACGTTTCAGTCAAATCTTTCTTACAATTCCTCCCACTCATTATTAAACACCTGTTTTCATCCAGTGCCCTGTTCTTTTACTTTGGTTCCTTCTTCAGTAATTAGACCACAGCTACCTCCAATGAAGTTCACAGGGGTCTTCCTGAAAAGGCAACAGAATTGAAATTCTGTGACTTTCCCTTAAATAGTAACTGACCTTCTGAAGCCTCTTTCTCTTCAAGTGTAACTACATTTAGCTCAAACGTGACTACTGTGGGAAATGAATTATTTTGCAGCTAATAATATTAATAAAATGTACGCAAGATTTTCTGGCAATGAGATTTCACCAAAATTGTACTTGGAAATGGAAATACTTGCTTCTGAACAGGACATGTTAATGAGCAAATCCATCAAGGCACTGGGTACAGAACATCAGTGTTTTTTAACTGGACGCTCTGTAATTTCCACCTCAAGTCAAGACAAGATACACATTGCTGGCAAAGAAATTTTGATCTGAAGCCACCCTCTGAATATTACTAATCTCCAAAGGAGCTTTCTCACAAGAATCTTCTGGAATACTTGTTGAAAAACCAGATTCCAAGACTCCTCTTCAAAAGATGCTGATTTTGCTCATCTAGAATATGGAGCCCTAAACTAAGTGTTTTTAGCAAGCATGTCGGTGATTCTCACAATTGGACAAGTTCATGAAATACTAACCTTTAATTGTAACATGTTAGGTTTCTGTTTGGACCAGTATCCCACATCCTTAAAATGCACAAAATACAGGAAAACTACAGTTATTCTAAACAGACCTTAAACATGTATCTTTTTTTTAAATGGTAGCAGATTATTATCGAAATAAACTCTGGCTGCTCAGAGGGTAAGGAATCCGTCTGCAACGCAGGAGACTCAGGTTCAATTCCTGGGTTGGGAAGATCCCCTGGAGAAGGGAATGGCAACCCACTCCAGTATTCTTGCCTGGAGAATTCAATGACAGAGGAGCTTGGTGGGCTACACTACATGGGGTTGCAGAGTCGGACAGGATTGAGCAAATAACACTTTCACTATTCAAACATATTTTAATAAGTCTGTTCAGCTATAAAACTTATAAACTTTCATAAAACATTTTTTACATTGTGATAACAAAACCAGGTCAAAGTCAAGTTCTTGTGGGACAATCATCCAAGAAAGTATTTTGAAATGAATAAAAATCTGCTAAACTTCTAAAAAAAAAAATAGTCTTCTACAAAAAGAGAAAAAGTTAATCGTGATGGATTATAAGTGGCAATGGGTGTTTGCACATACACAGCAAGTTTGCTTTTGCTAGATTTATGACCCACCCAAGCAATCAAGTATGAAGGCAGGAAAAACAGGTACTAATACAAGGTGTGTGGGGGTGGGGGGTGGGGAAGAGGACTTCCTTGGTGGTACAGTGGATAGGAATTCGCCTGCCAATGCAGGGGATACAGGTTTGATCCCTGGTCCAGGAAAATTCCACAAGCTGCAGAGGAACTAAAGCCTCAACTATGGAGCCTGGGTGCTGCAACTCCTGAAGCCTGTGCATCTGGAACCTGTGCCTGGCAACGAGAAAACCAGGCACCACAACGAGGAGCAGACCCTGCTCACTGCAACAAGAGAAAGCGGATGTGCTGATGTGCAGCAAGAAAGACCCAGTGCAACCAAACAAACAGTTAAAAAGCAGGGAGGGGACTTCCCTGGTGGTCCAGTGGTTGGGAGTCCACCTGCCGATGCAAGCAGCATGGATTCGACTCCTGGTTGGGGAAAGATTGCACAGGCCTGGGATAACTAAGCCGGTGTGCCACAATTACTGAAGCCCACTCGCCCTAGAGCCCACGCTCTGCAACAAGGGAGGCCACTGCAATGAGAAGCTCGCACACCACAACTAGAGAGGAGCCCCTGTCACCGCAACTAGAGAAGGTTCGCACACAGCAATGAAGACGGTGTGGCCAAAAATAAGAAAGAAAGAAATTTTAAAAAATAAAGAAAGAAAATCCCCAAGAGCTTTTCTCAAGAAGCTATCTGTGTGCTCAGCCAAAATAAGGAAATAGATGCAGGGAAAAAGTCATACATGGCTCTAGCTATCTGGAGATCCAACAGAAGAGGGAAATAGTAGAAATCCCCAGAAAGATGTGAAGAGAGATCCCAGGGCAACAGCCTATTTCCTATTTAGAGGAAATAGGACCCAAATTGGAACAAAGACCTCAGACAAACTTCTCAAAGAAGAACCTGAAAGAATAATGAAATTGTCTGGACATACTGAGAAGAGACCTATGTAACTGGGGGAAGGTTTGGGGATGGGAATACAGGATCCTCAGCCAAAACATTAGTAGGGAAAGCAAAAGCAGTGCAGGAAGGAAAAAGGAACCACGGTTTACCTCAAGGCTTAGCTGTCATCAGCTTTTACGTAGTTATAAGTGATACTGATCTAATCTAAAGGACAACACAAAAATGTTGGGAAGATGAGAATGTCATCAAAGGATGGGAAATGCAGGACTGTGGTGGGGGCAGGGGTGAGACAGTTTGAGAAAAGAATGTGTCAAGCTGAACAGCCAATAATTAATATTGTAAACACAGTATTTAGAGATTGGAGACAAAATACTAAATCAGTTTAAATGACTACATTTCTTGGATGCCACTTAACTTTCCAATCACAGCCTATCACTCTACTAATATATGACATGGTCAAATAGAACTATTCATTTATTCAGCAGTTTTTTGTGTCCAGACTCATCTAAGAATAAGAAGGGTCTTTCTTGGTGGCTCAGACGTTAAAGAATCTGCCTGCAATGTAAGAGACCAGGGTTTGATCTCTGGGTCAGGAAGATCCCCTGAGAAGGGCATGGCAACCCACTGCAGTAGTCTTGCCTGGAGAAGCCCATGGACAGAGAAGCCCTTCAGGCTACAGTCCACGGGGCTGCAAAGAGTCAGACATGACTGAGTAACTAACACGTTCATGTTCACAGGAATAAGAAGACACGCTGGTAAACAACACAGGTAAGTCCTTCGCTCTTGGAGCTTAGGTCCTAGTGAAGGGAGGCAAAGAAAAAACAAACACATAAACAAGATAATCTGAGTGGTAAGTGCAATGACAGAGCAGAGAAGTGTGACTGAGGGGTGGGCAGGAGAGGTCCCCGTGAAGAGGGTGATGCAGGAGCTGAAACAAGGAGCCAGCTTTGGAAAGAGCCAGAGGCAGAGTGTTTCACATCGCCTGGACTTACAGGAAGCAACTGCCAAAGTCATGGGTAAGAGTGAGCCAGGCTTGTGAGATGACGGGAAATGGAACTGAAATTGTTGGGGTTGATGGTGAGGGGCAAAGTGGTGGAGATGAAGTCAAGAGTTGGTGGTTTAGTCACTAAGTTGTGTCTGACTCTTGAGACCCCATGGACTGTAGCCCACCAGGCTCCTCTGTCCATGGGATTTCCCAGGCAAGAATACTGGAGTTGACTGCCATTTCCTTCTCCAGGGGATGTTCCTGACCCAGGGATCAAACTCGGGTCTCCTGCATTGCAAGAGGTCTCCTGCACTGCAGGTGGATTCTTTACTGACTGAGCCGCCAGGAGGTGAAGGTGAAGTCGCTCAGTCGTGTCGGACTCTTTGCAACCCCGTGGACTGTAACCTACTAGGCTTCTCCATCCATGGGATTCTCCAGGCAAGAATACTGGGTGGATTGCCATTTCCTTCTCCAGGGGATCTTCCCGACCCAGGGATTGAACCCGGGTCTCCCGCATTGGAGGCAGACGCTTTAACCTCTCAGCCACCAGGGAAGCAAAGTCAGAGGAAATCAGGGATCACATGGAATCATGTATGACTTTGAGGATGCCAGGGTGAAATCCAGATTTCATTCTAAATGCAAAAGCAAGTCATAGGAAGGTCTTGTGTAAGGAAGTGACATGATTTATGCTTTTAAAAAATTACTTTAGCTGTTGAAGTGCACACCTACCGTGGTTAGGCATGCAGTGGATGGACTGTAGAGAGAGACGGTGGATTGGACGGTGGCAGTAGACAGAGCAAGAGAGGTGAGTAGACCTTGAGATGTACTCTCAAAGAAGAGTGGGCAGGACATTCTAACAGATCAATATGAAGAGGAAAGGGAAAAACGCAAGGATGAATCCTAGATTTCTGGCTAGAATGAGTGAGCGATTAAGAGGTATTTTGCTGAAATGTAGAAAGTCAAAGGAAGAACCGGTTGGGAGGGTAAAATCAAGTCTTCCACTGGACTTCCCTGGAGGCTGCGATGGTAAAGCGTCTGTCTACATTGTGAGAGACCTGGGTTCGATCCCTGGGTTGGGAAGATTCCCTGGAGAAGGGAATGGCAACCCACTCCAGTACTCTCGCCTTGAAAACCCCATGGATGGAGGAGCTTGGTGCAGGTGACTATCCATGGGGTTGCAAAGAGTCTGGGCATGACTGAGCGACTTCACTTCACTTGTGAGATGCGCATTAAGGATTCAAGCAGATCTGTGAAACAGGTAGTTGTCTATTTGAGCCTGGAGCACGAAGAAAGGGCAGATTTGCAGATAAAAACTTGGGCATCACCCAGGCACCTCCCCCGCCAGGTCAGGTGTTCGTTCCAACTTGTTGGATTTTCGAAGTCTACCCCACGAAATCAGTAGTGCAAGCAGCAGGTAGATTCAGCCCTTTAAAGAAAAGCTCTCTTCATCTCTCTCACTTAATAAAAAGCCTTCCATCATTCTCACGACCGAAAACTTGGGCATCACCCAGGCACCTCCCCCGCCAGGTCAGGTGTTCGTTCCAACTTGTTGGATTTTCGAAGTCTACCCCACGAAATCAGTAGTGCAAGCAGCAGGTAGATTCAGCCCTTTAAAGAAAAGCTCTCTTCATCTCTCTCACTTAATAAAAAGCCTTCCATCATTCTCACGACCGCCCCCCCACCAAGTCTTGCACTCTTGCCTTCCCGCCCTCTCCAGCTCAGTTTGAATTCTTGTTCCTCTTCTGTAATTTTCAGCCTTCCAGGTCTGTCCCCACAGTTTTCTGGAGTCCCTTTCCCTTCCAGCCCCATTTCTGCACCTCTTCACTAAGTGTCTCCTTGGTTTGTATCCGATGGGCAAGGTCTGTGCCTGATTTATCTCTGAATCTTTCCCCCAAAGTTTAGCCTGGTACCTTACACATAATTACTCCAGTTCCAGAAACTGCTTGTTAGATGAAGGTGCCACTCTTTCTAGAAGGGAATGGCAACCCACTCCAGTACTCTCGCCTTGAAAACCCCATGGATGGAGGAGCTTGGTGCAGGCGACTATCTATGGGGTTGCAAAGAGTCTGGGCATGACTGAGCAACTTCACTTCACTTGTGAGATGCGCATTAAGGATTCGAGCAGATCTGTGAAACAGGTAGTTGTCTGTTTGAGCCTGGAGCACGAAGAAAGGGCAGATTTGCAGATACAAACTTGGGCATCACCCAGGCACCTCCCCCGCCAGGTCAGGTGTTCGTTCCAACTTGTTGGATTTTCGAAGTCTACCCCACGAAATCAGTACTGCAAGCAGCAGGTAGATTCAGCCCTTTAAAGAAAAGCTCTCTTCATCTCTCTCACTTAATAAAAAGCCTTCCATCATTCTCACCACCACCCTCCCCCCCCAAGTCTTGCACTCTTGCCTTCCCGCCCTCTCCAGCTCAGTTTGAATTCTTGTTCCTCTTCTGTAATTTTTAGCCTCCCAGGTCTGTCCCCACAATTTTCTGGAGTCCCTTTCCCTTCCAGCCCCATTTCTGCACCTCTTCACTAAGTGTCTCCTTGGTTTGGATCCTGTGGGCAAGGTCTGTGCCTGATTTATCTTTGAATCTTTCCCCCAAAGTTTGGCCTGGTACCTTACACATAATTACTCCAGTTCCAGAAACTGCTTGTTAGATGAAGGTGCCACTCTTTCTCCTCATTATCCCCTCACAAAATGAGTTGATTTGTAGGAATATCTCAAAACTCTCCTAGGATTAAGGCTTCCAGTGTTATATCTGACAGTAGGCTTACATGAATAAACACATCCAGTCCCTTGAAATGGAGATAAATGAAGGAGTAATTTACAAACATAAGTGATAATGGTCAGATCCGACTTTGAAGTCATATTATCTGCCCATTCCCTTCTGGGAAACAAAAGCTATTTCGGCTTTGGTTCCCCTGCTTCAGATGGGGGTGGGGTGGGGCAACCAAGAAGTGTTTCTTTTCTTAAGACTTTCCATCTCAACATCACTTTTCTATAAGTTGAGTCTTCACTAAATCTGACTCTTTATTTCCAAGAATAGAAACTCACAGTCAGTTACACTAAAGTCCCTAGGACAAGAAAGTATGTTGGAATCTTTCCTTTATTTAAATTAAACAGACTTAATTAAAGGATCAACAATTCAAGTTTCTTATCTCCTTCCCTCCTGCATTAAGTAAGCAAAGGATGAAGTCTGACTTGCCCATCAGTTGTTATCTTTTCAGACAGCTGAAGATAAAATAAATTTATATTAAAAACATCACTGCTGACAGTAACTGCAGCCTTGAAATTAAAAGATGCTTGATCCTTGGAATAAAAGTTATGACAAACCTTGACAGCATACTAAAAAGCAGAAACATCATTTTGCCGACAAACGTGCAGAGTCAAAGCTGTGGTTTTTCAAGCAGTCATGTATGGATGTGAGAGTTGGACCATAAAGAAAGTTGAGCGCCAAAGAACTGATGCTTTAGAATTGTGGTGCTGGAGAAGATTATTGAGAGTCCCCTGGGCAGCAAAGAGATCAAACCAGTCAATCCTACAGGAACTCAACCCTGAATATTCACCGGAAGGAGTGATGCTGAGGCTGAAGCTCCAATACTTTGGTTACCTGATGGGAAGTGCCAACTCTTTGGAAAAGACGCTGATGCTGGGAAAGATTGAGGGCAGCAGGAGAAGGGGGCAACAGAGGATGAGATGGTTGGATGGCATCACCGACGTGATGGACATGTGTTTGCACAAACTCAGGAGATAGTAGTGAAGGACGGGGAAGCCTGGCGTGCAGCATTCCGTGGGGTCACAAAGAGTCAGACACAACTGAGCAACCCAACAACAACAAAAAACCATTTAGGATATTACTCCCTGGCCAGACCTGACGAGCAACAGTCCAAAGAGAAGTAATAAGGTTCAGATTTGTGTTCATTTTCTTTTCCTCTTGACATTTTTCTTAGTCAAAGAAAAAAAACCTACAAAAGCAGGTTTACTATAGGGTATAGTAGGACCTATATTTTTTGTTTTCATCATTGAATTCACAGGAAATAGTAAAACTGGATGAAAACAGTCATTGACCTTAAAGCTGAGTCAGAGTCCATGACAGCTAGAGAAAAACTGATACACCTGCAGGTCAGCTATGGCTTTAATTCCAGAGGAGGCCCCGTTGGATGCTGCACATAGAAACTCTGGCCTTGATCATGTCCAAAGCAGAGGAAAGCCATGACTGTCACACTTTTCATAAATGAATTTCCTCTTTGTCTGCCTGTATAGATTTTTCTCCATGCACGTATTTTTAAAATAGAATTACATAACTTCAAATAACTTCTTTTTCACATTCTTACACTATTTATTATGAAAATCACCTTACAAAAATATTTTTACATCATTTTTAACTGGCCAGTTTTATTACATGACTATATCTCAGTTGGGATTCCCTTAGCGGTAAAGAAGCTGCCTGCCAATGCAGGAGCCATGGGTTCAGTCCCTGGGTCAGGGGGATCACCTGGAGAAGGAGAGGGCAACTCACTCCAGTATTCTTACCCAGAAAATTTCATGGACAGAGGGGCCTCGTGGGCTACAGTCCATGGGGTTGCAAAAGAGTCAGACAAGACTTAGTGACTAGACAAAAACAAATCTCAACTAATTAATTATCTTGTTTGACTTGGGGCTTTGAAAAACATTGCTCCAGTGAGCAAATAATTACTCCCTTTATAATATGTTTCTAAAATTGGAAGTACTGGGCCTGAGTATAATATGCACATTTTAAGATTTTTAATACATAATACCAAGCTGCTCTCCTGATTGCTGTTTTTAGTCAGTCGATCAGTCATGTCCAACTCTTTGTGACCTTGTGGACTGCAACACACCCAGGTTTTCCTCTCCTTCACCATCTCTCGGAGCTTGCTCAAACTCATGTCCATTGAAGTCAGTGATGCCATCCAACCATCTCACCCTTCGTCATCTCCTTCTCCTAACCTCAATCTTTCCCAGTATCAGGGTTTTTTCCAGTGAGCTGGCTCTTCGCATCAGATGGCCAAAGTATTGGAGCTTTGGTTTCAGCATCAGTCCTTCTAAAGAATATTGAGCGCTGATTTCCTGTAAGATGGACTGGTTGGATCTCCCCGCAGTCCAAGGGACACTCAAGAGTCTTCTCCAACACCACAGTTTTAAAGCATCAATTCTTCGGTGCTCAGCCTTCTTTACGGTCCAGCTCTCACATCCTGTACCAATTTCAACTGCCACAAGACAACATCTCCCAGAAATCATTCCTTTTAATCTTTACTAAATTCATAGGTGATCACTGGCATCCATTTTTTTTCACTGAACTGCTTAAATTTTACTCATCATATCAAATGGTCGCTTGCATTTCTTCTTTGGTTGAGTAAGGTGAGCAAGTTAACTCTTATGCTTCAGCTGTCCTCATCTGCAAAACGTAGATATTCCAGTATGACCAGTGTCCTTATAAAAAGACAGCTATGAAGACGACATAAGAACACCATGTGTTCACAAAGACAGAGATTGGAGTTATGCTGCTGCAAGCCAGCGGACATGAAAGACTGTCAGCAAACCACCAAGAGCTAGGGGAGAGGGAAGGAAGGATCCCCGACAGGATTTAGAGAGTAGCCCTGCCAAAACCCTAATGCTGGACTTCTAGCCTCCAGGACTCTAAGACAACACATTTCTTCTGTTTTAAGTCCAAGTTAGTGGTAGGTACTTCATTACAGTAGCCCTGGGAAACTAGTACACCAAGTAACTTAGAAACACATTCTAGTGTCTGCCCAGATGACTGTTTAGCCCCCGAGCACTTCTCAGATAGTTATCACTTGCCCCTGTCACGTCTGTCGGACAACTTGGTGCCCAATCACATGGGCTGAAGACCAAGGACAATATGTTTGCGATTGAGACCGCATGTCTTGGAGATACCTAAGAACACTGACTCACAGCGAATAGTTTATTGAATTTGCCAACACTGTGTTCACTTTCTGGGAAGCTAGTAATTGTATATTTTTGTTCATTTTTGAAAGGGCAGTGATTCACAGTATGAACTATGCTGTTTTCATGTAGCAGCATTTAGCTGTGCCTTACCTTGAAGGAAAAACTGTGAGGTTTAAACAACTATAGATTATCCATGAGTCTGTCCTTTTGTCTTGATTTCATTGCCATATTTAGGGAGACTGCAGCTTGTCCAAGTTTGGAAAATCAGTATGCTCCCTGGCTTAAAAAAAACTAAACCAGAAATATAGTTTATTCCATACTTTGCTAAAAAATAAGTTTTCACTAGGAAAATGACTGTTGTGTTGAATGAACATATGAAATATGATTTAAGACCTAATTTTCCTTTTATAGTATCAGAAGGAGAGAAGAGTCTAGAAGTATCACCAATCTCACAGGACACCTTGTTGTAACATACTTTCCCCCACTATCTGTTTCCCCCACTATCTGTTTGAGAGGAGGATTTATTCTCCTCCTCTCAAAGAATACCCTCTAAAGCCTGTGACTGGTGCCTGAAATTCTAAAAGCGATCCTGTTGTTGTTTTTTTAAATAATGGGCACTGCCTTCTGGCAGATATGATTTAAAAGCAAAACTGACAGTAGCTTTTTCCCAGTTCTTTTACAGTGCCAAGTACTGTGTTAAATGCCTTTACGGATATCATTGCACTAAACTTTATGAAACTCTATGAAGGGTAGCGAGGTATGTTCTGATGAAGAATTTTAAGCTCAAATTACGTTATGTTACAAGATCTAGTAAACGGCGCTTCGGGTTTATATCCAGGGCTGCTTGAATCACAACGTATTTCCATGCCCTACGCTCTTGTTTTCCCAGAGTCAGGGTGTGAAGGGCAAGAGCACGGGGCGAGACGGGAAGCAGGAAGGAGTCTCAGCAGAGAAGAGAGGGAAGAGGAGATTGGGGACAAAGTGCTGGCATCTTCTAATTTTGCCTAAGGCCTTCCTTGAACCATTTAGATGTGCTCTATTACGACAGCATGAATGGTATTACTGAGCACATGAAACGAGGCTAATATACTTGTGTATATAAAATGCACACAAGTCTTTAAAGACTTAATATGAAAAAGAATGCAAAATATCTCACTAATATCTTTATTTTGATTACATCGTGAGTGATAATAATTAGATATATTGCATTAGATAAAATGTCCTATTAAAAATTTAAGTGCAGATATTAATGGTAGTTACTCTATATGGATGTTGTGAGAATTAAAAAGTTAATTCAGGTAAAGCACTCAGAATAATTTCTGACTCATAGTGAATTCACAATTATGGCCAATAGATATTTTGAAAAATTTTTGTTCATGATCTCTACTCAGTTTTCTATTTGAGTGTTAACCTTTTTCTTACTGATTTCTTTCTTTCTTAGATTTTTAAGAGGTCTTACTAAATTAAAATACTAATCATTGTTTTCTATATACAATGCACATTTTTTGTCAACTTTATGATTTCCTTTTCAATTTGCTGATGGTTTTCTGCCAGGTAGTTTAAGGATTTAATATCATTAAATTGTTCACTTTAAATGAGAATAAGTTACAGAGATTAAATGTCAAATATGAGAAAAACAGCAAAGGAAAACATGTCTCTTAATACCTCCAGTTAAGAAAGAAAAGGATAGGTATGACTCTATAAAATTTTGAAGTTTTAACATTAAAAAACAAACAAACAAACATGAGGTAAGAAAAACACAGAAAAATATTCACAATATATTATATATATAGACTAATCTTGACATACAAATATTTGAGAAAAGAAAAAATAAAGCAAGGCTATAAATAAGCAGTTCAAAGAAAAAGAAATACAAACATCCTATTTCGCTTATAATCAAAATGAGATACCACTTTTTTACATATAGATTTACAAGGATTTTTTAAAAGTTAATTATGCACAATATTGTGGTCCCATATGGGTGGCTCAGTCGGTAAAGAATCTGCCTGCAATGCAAGTGACCCAGGCTCTATCCCTGAGTCGGGAAGACCCTCTGGAAAAGGGAATGGCAACCCACTTCAGTATTCTTGTATGGAGAATCTCGTGGATAGAGGAGCCTGGCGAGTATGGTCCATGAGTCGCAAAGAGTGGGACACGACTTAGCAACTAAACAGCAACAATTGTGCAAGAATGTTCACTGCACAAAGACAGCCAGACAAGAGAGTGAGTTGGGACTGAAGTCCTGCTACAGAACTGCTAGTTAAACCATATTCCTGCAGTACGGCCTCACCCAGAGGGAGTGACTTCTATTTCTCACAAAGGACCAGGTGCTTCAAGA
Source organism: Oreotragus oreotragus (assembly GCA_006410675.1). Classification (NCBI taxonomy): domain Eukaryota; kingdom Metazoa; phylum Chordata; class Mammalia; order Artiodactyla; family Bovidae; genus Oreotragus; species Oreotragus oreotragus. The sequence goes on along the minus strand of SJYX01011998.1, from coordinate 15,319 downwards.
GAGATCCTGATACGCAGTGCTGGTGAGAGGGCAGAAAAAGGAAATCTCATCTAGAGAGAAAATATACTGATACAGCTCTTAGGGAGTAATTTGGCAAAGTCTATCAAAATAAAACATATAATCTTTTAACCCAGCAATTTCACTGCTATGATTTTACTGGTACACAGAGTGCAAGAAGTTTGGATAAGGATGATCATTTCAACTTTGTTCATAATAATACACACAAAGCAACCTAGAAACAATATAAAAATACAGACAAAATATAAAAACACAATAGAGTTCTTTTTAAAGGAAATTATGATATATCCACATATTATAATATTGTTTATAGATTAAAAGCATTAATATGAAATATTTTCAAGTTACATTGCATGAAAAAAAACTCAGCCTCTAGAGCAGTAAGCATACTATTCTTGCTGGTATTTTGATAAAGATACATACATGAAGGAAAACTGGAGTGAAAAAAAGTTGTTCATGCTTAGTTATAATTTTAAAGGGACTGAGGGGCCTAGAAAGGAATAAAATTCACTTTTATCCTGTCTGAACTGTCTTGTAAAGTTTGACTTCTGACCTTTATGCATGTTATTTTCATTAAGAAAAACAAACAATCAATTTTTGTTTTATGATTTGTTCTAATATGGACTTCGCAAGGAAATGGATAAACATCCTGGGCAGGACAAAAATAAGTCTCTGATCAAACTACGGAAACACAGAGAGATACAGGTTCTACCATGGCCTAGGTATGAACTTATATACTTTATTCATTTGTTCTCTCATCTCCTAAAAGTGAGAAAAGAGGTTCTGTCTGCCCTTTCAACTCAAGGGGTAATGCAAAAACACCCAAGAGCTGATCTGTTGCACAGTGAGCATGGGGTGGAGCTGAAACTGAAAGAAATAATTACTAGGCTCAGATGCCATCCTTCCAACAACAGTGCCAGAGTAGCATGCAATTTTTGAAGTTAAAAAGAATAAAAATAATACAAAACTCTCATTCACATAATCGTTGGCTTAAAGTAGTCAGACTGCATTGAGAATATTTGTTGACTAATTCATATGCTCAACAAACTTCTTTTGTATCCAATCCATTATGCCCTGTACTTGGCAGTGAGATTACTATAAGTCTCAGCTCTTCTAAGGCATGAGGTTAGAGGGCACGGAAACCAAGCTACTTGGGGACACACTTGTTTAGCTTGTGCTTAGAAATAATAAATCTAATCCTCAATAAAATAAAAGGGAATCAAAATCAGCAACATATAAATAGGATTATATATTATATTCAAGTAGACTTTATATCATCCCAGGAATACAAAGTTGGTTTAACACCTGAAATTAATGTTATATGCCATATTAATAGAATGAAGGACAAAACCCTTATGATCATTTCAATAAGGGCAAAGAAAAAGCCTCTGACAAAATCTAATATTTGCATGATAAAGATGCTCAAAACTAAGACTAGAAGGGAACTTCTTGATAAAGGGCATCTATGAAAAACCCACAGCTAACATGACACTTAATGTTGAAAGACTGACTGCTTTCCTCCTTAGATGAGGAACAAGACAAGAATGTTCACTCTTGCTTCTTCTCTTCAACATTATACTGTATAAAAAGTGAGGGCAATTAAACAAGGAAAAGAAAAGACATTCAGATGGAAAAGATGAAGTAAAAGTATCTATTTGCACATGACCTTGTATATATATCTTGTGTATAATATGATCTTGTATATAGCAGTGCTAAAGGAGCCACTAAAGAACTATTAGGACTAAAAAACTGAGTTCAGCAAATTTACAGGCGACAAGATTAATATATAAAACTCAATGTATAAATCAATATATAAAAACGTATAGTCTATCACTGGCAAGCAACATTCTGAAAATGAAATAACACAATTTCATTTAAACTAGCACAAAATGATAAAAATACTGATAAACAATAAATTTAACAAAGGAATGACAAGCCTTAATACACTGAAAACTAATAAACATTGTGGGGAAAAAAATCAAAGATCTGAATCTAATGGAAAGACACTGTCCATGTCTATTCCTTGCCTTTACGGGTTGAAACACTTCACTGTTAAGAGAACAGTATCACTCAAATTAATCTACAAGTTCAACACAATCCCTATCATACTACACATAAAAACTAACTTCAAATGTATCACAGACCTAAATGTATGAGCTAAAATTATAAAACTTTTCAAAGAAAACTTATGTGTAAATCTTGTTGTTGGTTAGGCTCTGGTTTCCCAGCAAGGAAACCAAAAATGCGAACAACAAAAACAGATAAACTGGACATAATAAAAAATTTCAGTTGCAAATCATAGGATCAGAAAAGTGAAAAGGAAGAAAAAGTGAAAAGATGATTCTGAGAAGGGGAAAATATCTGCAAATCACATTATCTGATAAGGGATTTGTATCCAGTATACAAAGAACTCTTATAACGCAATAATAGGAAGTCAAATTGCTAATTAAAGTTAGGCAAAAGATCTGAATAGACATTTCTCCAAAGAGGATATACAAAAGGCAAGTAAGCACACGAAAAGATGCACAATGTCATTTGAAATCAGGGAAATGCAAATCATAATCACAATGAAATATAACTTCACACTTATTGGATAGCCATAATCAAAATATAATAACAAATGTTGATGAGGATGCAGAGAAACTGGAACCTTCATATACTGCTGGAGGCAATGGAAAATGGTACAGCCACTCTGCAAAGCAAGTAGTTCCTTAAAACATAACATAAATGTAGAATTAACATATGACCCAGCAATTCCACTCCTAGAAATACTGCCGTTACCCAAGAGAAATGAAAATATATTCAAGAAAAACTTTTACCTGCAGATCACGGCAGTACTATTCAGAGAGACAAGAAGTAAAAATATTAATAACCCCATTGACCAACTGACAGATGGATAAATAAAGTATAGAACATTAATACAGTGGAATATCATTAGGCAATACAAAACAAATGAAGCACTGATGCAGGCTACACACGGCAGACCCTTGAAAACGTCATGCTAAGTGAAAGAAGCCAGTCACAAAAGGCATGTTGTGTTGCGTGATCCCACTTACATGCATTCTTCCTACAGAGACAGAAAGTGGATGAGTGGTTAACTAGGTCTAGGAATGGAGGGTCGAGAAGGATGGGAATAGGGACTGATGGTTGCAGAACACTAAAGCTATTTTAAAAAATAGAAACGATGACTCTAATTGCATGCTTTCAGCAATAATTAATTATCACTGGTCTTCTTAGAGCCCAGAGAAATAGACGTGGTCCTCAACTGAAGGGTTCAAGAGGGTCTGAAATGGACAAAGAGAAGCAAGCTAACCTGTGGCCCACAGAGCTGATTTTTACAAAAGCCCAAGTTGAGTAGCAGCTGTAAACTATTCGACTCTGTGCTACTATTGACTCCTTAGACTCAGATTCTGTTAAGCATTTAACATGGGAATTTTCACCACTATAATCCCGAGCAGCCACTCTAGACTAAAACACCTAGTAGATAAGTGAGATCACATGGAACAAGTATCTTCACACCACTCGTGAAGCCACTGGCAAACAGCTAACAAGGAGTCAACAAGATTCTTGGAAGAGTAGAGGGTTTGGTGTTTTCAGACTCAGAGAAGAACACCAACGTGAATACAAAACCTCGATATGGCAACCACAGGTTCTGTTTTTGTTGTTGTTGTTGTTGTTGTTGTTTTTTCATTTTCATTTGGAATCTGATGTCAAAACTTCAGGGAAATGGAGTGATAATAATACACTTAGAGGACCTAAGCGGTTATCATTAGAAAATCGGACTGCTTTTAACCATCAAAAAACTTCAATCATAGCAACCATTGTCCCTAAACCAACCAAACAAAACTAAGAAACCCTCTACTCATGATGTCTGGATTGGACATGTCAATATATACAAGCTTTTAATCAACTAAACAGAGAACCTGTTATTTAATTATAACATCATTCCATGAGATATTTCTTTGAAATATCTTTTATGGTCAAGCATAATTTTTTAAGTTATTTTTTGTCTTAATAAACTGTCCAATCTCTTGACATGATTAATCAGTGTATTAGGAATTATAGCAATTTGGGTGTTTTTTGCTGTACTGGGTAAGAGTTAGGAGGGCTTACCAGGGGGCACGGTGGTAAAGAATCCACCTGCCAATGCAGGAGACACAAGAGAAACAGGTTCAGTCTCTGGGTCGGGAAGATTCCCTGGAGAAGGAAATGGCAACCCACTCCAGTATTCTTGCCCTGAAAAGCCCATGGACAGAGGAGCCTGGTGGGTTACTGTCCATGGGGTAGCAGACTGTAATAGAACTGAGCACTCACATAACCCAAGAGGTTGTGTTTTAGGATTCTACTCCGCATCTTAGCATCATTTATGTAACATTCTTTGATTTTTATAAAAGCAAAATTCGCTTTTTACATATTAACACTAACAATACTATGTGGCTAAAGAACTAAATTCAGAGCAGTACTCTATACCTATTGTACCAGAGTACTCATCTAATTCTATGTTTTGCCAGTGCAGAAATTTAAATATATAACTCTTTCTTCTTTTTTTTTTTTTTATAACTCTTTCTTGAAAGAAGTCACACTGCTTTAAAGTAAGACAAATGAGAGTAAGTCTTAATTGTGCAAAATAGTTTATACTAAGATTAAGATCCTAATCAACACTCCCCTCCAAAATCCCCCCAAACACTATCAATATGAAGTCTCTTCTGTTCCAACCTTGTCATGAACAGTATGGGAAGGTGTGATTTCTTCTGGACTCTGATTTCTCTCCTTTGCAGAGGGTTGGTTTTCCTGAGGCAAAATCTTATAATATTTCAAGAAGTGAAGTTCTGCAATCTAAACCAACCCAAGTGGGGTGAAGCTGGAATGGTAGAATCCTATCGAGTTAGAGACATCCTGAAGCTGATTAAAAACAAAAAAAAACAAACAAAACTTCATCTGCACCCTGTCATTTCCTTTCAGCAAGATCCCATTGACGTTTACTCAGTTTGCAAAGTGCATCAAATATCTCAAGAAATAACGTGAATGTTCCCTCTGAGGATTTTTTCATTCTTGACGGGAAAAATGTCAAAAATAGTACCTTTTAAACTTGTCTCATTGTCCAAGCACAAGTATCCCCATCAAAAGGTTGTTTGTCCCTACGCTACTGGAGAAACGCCAGACATACGTACCTTCCTTCCTTTTTTTTTTCAAGAAAATGAAAAAATGATACTTCAAACGGGCAATAGAGCTCAGAAACATTACACGTTTCCATAAAACTAGATAACTGAGTTCATGAAAAGTTTCCCCTAGTTTTACAGCCTGTCTAATAAAAAGTATCATTTAAAACAATTGAGCTTTTTTCTGTTACTAAGTATTCAACATTCTGCCTGGATAAGAGAGGGCAATCAGCACTCTACTCCGAAAAAACAAACCATAAATCAGTTGACAAGCTTGAAAGAATTCAGTTCTAGTCTGCTCAGAAGCCAAGTGTAACTACGGAGAAACCTGTTGGCGCGTTTATCTTGCTCTTTAAGTTTCGCGTTTTAAAAACAAAGCAATACGCGTATGGCGTTTCTCGTAAATTTCAGGCTCAGAAGTGATTCAGACCGACCCGAAAGCGAGGCATCTCCGACAGAAAATGGAGCCTGTGCCTTTAAGGTAAAATCGGCTGGATCCCAAAAGGCATTCCACTTTTCCACGACAAAGAGTTTGGGGGAGCGCTACCTCTCGGGTTTCTCGGAGGGACTCGGTCGGTGCGGGCAGAGCCCGGCTCGCCGCGGAGCCCTCGGCCGCGCCCGCTGCCCCGAGCCGGTCCCGCGCCCGCGCGGCGGGAGCGCATCGCGCGCCCGGACTCACCGCTGCTGGGCTGCGGGGACAGCGTGGAGACCGAGGTCTGGCCCATGTCTCGGGTCGCAGGGCCAGCTCCGGCGATCACGCGGCTCTTTCGGTCCTCGGATCATGGGTCCGCTCGCAGACAGAGTTCCAAGCGTTCATTTCCCAGTCGGTGCGGAGCTGCCCGCCGAGTCCCCGCACCTTCTCCCCCTTCGCGGGTCTCCCCAGTCCGGCCGGCCGTAGCCGGCGCGGCGGATCCTGCCCAGCGGATGCCTGTCATTCCTCTATGCAGATTAGCTGGGGTCAAGGGTCACGGGGGAGGAGAGAGGGGGAGTGGGCGACCGGGGCGGTGGAATGAGGGGGGCGAGGAAGTGGGCAGGGGAGAGGCTTGGGCTGGTCGGGCCTCGCCTGCGGGGTCTGTGAGCCCCGCAACCCCCCACCATCCCCCAATAGCAGAGAGTTCGGGCGACTCCCCGTTAAACTTAAAAGGTTCACTGGCAAATGATCCTTTAGGGCTGGAAGAAAAGGAATTAAAGTACTTAGTCACGGTACTTAATTTAAGAAAATTTGTTTCTAGAAAGTTAGTTCCTTCCTCTCATTGCTGTTATGTGTGCATTTTTTTTTCTCGTTTTAAAAATCTTCCTTTTAACAAATAGAATTTTGCAGTATTAGTGGCCTCAATCAGGTTGAACAGTAAATCTGAATGATGGGTCTATGTGTCAGATCAACAAAGGATACGCTTTGCTCTCTACTACCTACACTCTGCGATGCTCACCTCTCCTATAATTCAAAAGAATCACTGTGAGACTATGAAACTGTATGTTTAAAAATGTCCAAAAGGTGAAGACCACAGTAATTTATTTTAGAAGCTAAAATTCCATAAAAGTTAAACAATCCTACTGTAATGAAATCTTAACCTCTAACTTCTTAAAAATATGAATAAAAGTAAATACTTTTGGTATTTAAGATTGATGAGAACTCTAGATGCCACATCTATCTCCATCTATAGATCGGTAGGTAGAGATAGATATGGCATTAGGGTGGTGGTTACAGATATGTGATTCACTTTATGGAAATTCATTGAACCATATATTATGATTTGCACATTTTTATGAACCTATATATTTCATTAAAAAGTTTCTGAAGTGTATTGTTTTTTGAGGGGGCTGGGCTACGAGGCTTATGGGATTTTAACTCCTCTACTACAGAGAAAATCTTGGACCCCGGCAGTGAGAGTGCCAAGCCCTAACCACTGGACCAGGAGGAGATTTCAAAAAAAAGCGTGTATTTTAATTTTTAACTGATTTTTATTGAAGTATAGTTGATTTACAATGTTGTGTGAGTTTCTGCTGTACAGCAAAGTGAATCAGTTATGCATACACACATACTCACTCTTTTCCCATATAGGTCGTTATAGAGTATTGAGTTCAGGTCCCTGTGCTATACAGCAGGTCCCCTTTAGTTGTCTCTTTTATATACAGTAGTGTGTATATGTCAGTCCCAATCTCCCAATTTATCCCTCCCCTTCCCTTAAAAGTGTATTTTATTAAAAACTATACTTAAGTCACTTGCCATAGCTTTCACATTTGAGGTTATCTCAGGCTGTTGACTCGAAGAAGGTGATAGCACCTCACTCCAGTACTCTTGCTTGGAAAATCCCATGGACGGAGGAGCCTGGGAGGCTGCAGTCCATGGGGTCACTAGGAGTTGGACAGGACTAAGCAACTTCACTTTCACTTTTCACTTTCATGCACTGGAGAAGGAAATGGCAACCCACTCCAGTGTTCTTGCCTGGAGAATCCCAGGGAGAGGGGAGCCTGATGGGCTGCCGTCTATGGGGTCGCACAGAGTCAGACATGACTGAAGCGACTTAGCAGCAGCAGCAGGCAGTCGACTGTGAACTATTAAAAATCTATATAGTATATAATTATTACAGAAACGCAAATCAAATGAGATATCACCTCACACAGGTCAGATTGGCCATCATTAAAAATTTACAAACAATAAGTGCTGGAGAGGGTATGGAGAAAAGAGAACTATCCTACACTGTTGATGGGGACATGTAAATTGGTATAGTCATTATGGAGAACAGTATGGAGGTTCCTTAAAAAACTAAAAATAGAGCTACCATATGATCCTGCAATCCACTCCTGGGCATATCTTCAGAGAAAACCATAATTTGAAATGATCCATGCACCCTAATATTCACTGCAGCACTATTTACAGTAGCCAAGACATGGAAGTTATCTCAATGTCCATTAAGAGAGAAATGCATAAAGAAGGTGTGGCAGATATAGACAATAGAATATTGCTCAGCCATAATAAACAGCAAAATAATGCCATTTGCAGCAACATGGATGAGTTAAGAGATTGTCATACTAAGTGAAGTAAGTCAGAGAAAGACAAATATCACATGATATTGATTATATGTGGAATCAAAAAAAACTATTGCTGGGAGGATGGGAGAGGGAGTGGGAAAGAGAAAATAAATTGGGATATTGGGACTGACATATATACACTAGCATATATAAAATAGATAACTAAGAAGAACCTACTGTATAGCACAATTAATATTCTGTAATGACCTATATGGGGAAATGATCTTAAAAAGAGTGGATATATGAATGTGTATAACTGATTCACTTTGCTGTTCAGCAGAAACTAACACAACTTTGTAAATCAACTATATGCCAATAAAATTGTTTTCAAAATAAATCTGTATAGTATATCTATTTTATAAAATAATAAATTATTAATGCTTTACACATGCAATTTTTTCCCTAAAGTTTGTATTATTAAGATCACATAGAGCCTAGTTTTGTTTTTTGAAAGACGTTTGCTTATCTGTCTCATCATTTAAATAAATTGCCCTATTTTTTTCATACCCAAATAGCCCACCCTCTATTGTGGGGAAAACTCTTTCCCTTGAATAGTATGATCAATTATCTACTTCCTTTTTCCTAATTCACTCTTAAGAAACCCTGATATTTTTTTTGAATAGCTACAAAGCCATTTTCAAATTATTTAAAATGTTGGCATTTATGTAATCACGTGTACACATAAAACAATTACACAGAGTCTTCAGGTCTCTGGGGTCTAATGTGGTTCACACATGAACCTGCCAGGGACTCAGATGAGACCAGGCTTGGAGCACTGGGCTTTGGAAAACTCCTCCTAAGAACCTGTGAGAAGTTGGGTGACAAGGAAAGGGTCACTTCACGGGTTTGGCTTAACCCCACTGCTCAGATCTCCACTTTGAGCTCCTTTCCCATCTTTACAGAAGGGGACCCATTTTCAGACTGTATCCCCACTGCATACAAACCCAGTCTCTAACATCTCGATGCAGCAAATGCATCCGAGAATCACTGGACCAGGTCTTTATAAACATATTTATATCAGAGAAAAAAAGGCACTTTAGGAGCACTACAGTTCACTTGCCTACACATTCATCATTCTAGACAAAGTAAAAAATGGTTAGTTTCTCAAGTGAGTTAACTGAGTAAAGTTAACACAATAACAAAATTGTTCCCTAGTCCTTCCAGGGGCTTCCTTGGTGGCTCAGAAGATAAAGAATCTGCCTGCAATGCAGGAGACTCGGGTCGGATCCCTGGGTTGGAAAGATCCCCTGGAGAAGGGAATGCAACCCACTCCAGTATTCTTGCCTGGAGAATCCCATGCACAGAGGAGCCTGGCAGGCTACAGTCCATGGGGTCACAAAGAGTCGGACACAGATGAGCGATTAACACAAACACAGCCCTTACAGAGGCACTGAATGAGGTGCATCTNTATTCTTGCCTGGAGAATCCCATGCACAGAGGAGCCTGGCAGGCTACAGTCCATGGGGTCACAAAGAGTCGGACACAGATGAGCGATTAACACAAACACAGCCCTTACAGAGGCACTGAATGAGGTGCATCTCTAGGTGAGGCCTGGTGCCAGGCCAGCTGGACCTTGGTAGAGCTCAAAGCCTGATGCCCAGGAAGCCTGACATCTTTCCTAAGCAAAAACACCTAGCCTAGAGGTGCTGACTTCTCCCCAAACCCCAAGGGCAGGTGAGGGGGGCTGCAGTGGTAGCCACGCTGTGAGCAGAGCCAGGAGAGGCGGGGTGGGAATGCTTAAGTAGCGTCACCAAAGCCAAAGGGACCTCAATCCATCCGAGCTGCCACTGCAGAGCTGGCGGATCAGTGCCACAGAGAAACCCTGATTTTTTGTTTGTTTGTTTTTTCAATGAATTTGAGGATTAACCAAACTGTGAGTTCTAATTAGGACAATGAAATTAATCCCAACTAAATTTCCTTATGGAAAGCTGGTGTGTTTGGGCACACATTCTGCCTAGAGGGTTCGGCAGGGAGAGAAAGCAACTACAGCGGCTCTTCTGTTTCTGCCTTTAAATCGCCTTAAACCAACACCCATAAAAAGGCAGATTGTGTGTTCTCTCAGTCTAGGTGGAGAAAAGGAAGCTTCTCACTCCTTTTTCTATCGATAGACCCTAACTGAGGGGAGGCCACCGATCAGAGACAATATACAGTAAATTCTGCATATTAGAATACGTTGTTGTTGCTCAGTCACTAAGTACCGTCAGATTCTTTGGGACACCATGGACTGCAGCCGCCAGGCTCCCCTGTCCTTCACTATCTCAGATTCACGTCCTTCGAGTTGGTGATGCTATCTAACCGTTTCATCCTCTGCCACCCCCTTCTCCTTCGCCTTCAATCTTTCCCAGCATCAGGGTCTTTTCCAATGAGTTGGCTCTATCTGTTTGGTGCATTTACATTATATGTAAATATAACGATTTTCTTTGAAATTGACAAAAGCTAAACTTTGAGGTACAATGTTATTTTTGCTGTCATTACTCCTCCTTGAGAAACAATAATGTGTTTCCTTTTATTTCTTCTCCAAATTTGTATTTCAAACATCAAAGGGGTACACTATAGCTCTGGTCTTTCAGGATTTGCTAAATCCATCTATATTTACTTTATTCAAAACCTTTCATGATTTGCTAGTTAATATAATCTTAGCCTCATCTGGGATTCTTATAATCCCTCGATCGGGTTACACACTTTCCTCTGAAATTTTTCCAGTTCCATTACATTATCCTTGAAGCATGTCAACCAAAACTGCAGGAAGTGTGCATCAAGATCTCTTTAATAAGGGTGGGACAATTTATTCTATTTTGTTTCCAGTGCTTCCGATGAGGCATGGTGTTTTAACATCCTTTTTATCACACTAACAAGTTATATTAGTGAACATAGAAGAAGTCTACAGAAATCCCTAAATTTCATTTATAGGTCAAAATATAAAGGTTAGAATCTATCATCTAACAAGCGTATGTTAAGATGATCTTCGCCCAGTTGCCTTTTTCTTGTTTTATTACAGCTCATCTGCTATTATTGAGCCAACTCACAATTTTACTAAGAGCTCTGGGTGTTATTTCCTTGAATTTAGAGTTTAACTGTGCAAATGTTTGTCATCTGAAAAAAAAAAAAAAAAGACATTTCTCTGTGTGTTACCTCTTTCCAGAGAATATATAAAAGTGCTAAAGAAACTAGTGCCAACATTAACTCAGAGGAAACTATCTGTTCACAAATCTTCAGCATTTATCCCATTGGCCCTGCTCTTCAGGCTATATTTCTAAACCAGTTTCTCATCCAGTGATATCCTGGCAAATGTTCAACAATTGGTTTGCTATTTTTCTATGATATAAATATTCCTATAATGACCAATTCAGTGAATGGTCAACTGGCTTGCAAGATTATATCACCTTGTTTGCCAAATTTCTGGAAATATAACAACTGGCCTATATATGCTGTCTTCAGCATAGCACCATTTCATCTTTCATAGCATGTGGTCACCAAATTATATCATGACTGACTGTGTGGAACAGTGTATGTTAAACCTTCCTAAAAATATAGATTGACAGCATCTACTGATTTTTTCCACAATACAGTCTAAATATTTTCCAACCCCTGAAAGATCTTCTGTAATTTTTTTCTTTATTTTTGGAAAGAAATTAAATTGGGTGGATTAGAGAGAATTTTCTCCCTGAAACTTGTTTGCCTTTTGACAGAGGTTGCTCTTCTTGAGGTTTTCAAGCATTCTCCCCTATAACTGCTTGTTAGATTTCATTGGCTTGTCCAAAGTAGGGGTTATTAAGTTCATCCATCTGGGGTACCCAAGTGACACGTGCACTTTTCATGGGTGGAAGTCACTCATTACATTAGATAAAAGTTAAAAGCAGACGTAAACTTAAACTTTAGCAATCTGTTTGTGGAAAAGTCCTTTCCTATTAGGTCAAAGTCCAAATTGTAGACATACAATTTGGTGGCCAGAGAGACAGTTTACAATAATTACAGTCATTATTACTGAAGACTGTAACTCAGGTCACTGACAGGCTTTTCTAGTGGCCAAATCTAGCTTGGAGCAGGAGAAAGAGTGAGATCTACCCTCAAAGCACACATGCCTTGAGAACTCATCCTGGGTGTCTTCTCTCCCACATGATGTCTGCTAGGACCCCATTTTGAGGCACCGGCACGTGGGCAGGGGCGCAGGGCTGGGGAAAGGGTTAGGCAGAGCTCAGAAGACGAGACAGTTGATCAGAGCAGTGGTGCTTCAGGAAGAATAGTGGTTGGTGGTGGCCATGTACAAGTAGGTGAAGCTCTCTTAACTGGTTACACTTATTCCTGGACTTGGAGAAGGAAATGACAACCTACTCCAGTGTTCTTGCCTGGAGAATCCCATGGACAGAGGAGCCTGGTGGGCTACAGTCCACAGGGGTCGCGAAGAGTCGGACACGACGGAGCATATCACAACATTCCTGAACTTGGCCATGAAGATCTAGTGAATGACCGACACTTGCCTGAGTAATGGGAATTACAGACACAGAAAACCTTCTCCTAGTGGGAAGGAAATGAAATTCAGTAATTAAAACTTAGTAAGGTGGTGCAGTGGTAAAGAATCCGCCTGCCAATGCTGGAGATGTCAGAGACGCGGGTCGGATCCCTGGGTTGGGAAGATCCGCTGGAGGAGGAAATGGCAATCCGCTCCAGTGTTCTTGCCTGGAGAATCCTGTGGACAGAGGAACCTGGCGGGCCATACTCCACGAGGGTGCAATGAGTTGAACATGACTGAGCATGTAGTTTTCTAGATACAATGGTCAGAAGAAACAACAGACACTCACAGATCATCTGAAAGTATCAGTTAAGTAATTGATTTTCTTCTGCCTACCATTATCAGATTTATTAAAGAAACAGAAAACTGTCTTTTCTCCCTTTCTCTGATGGAGGTGCTAAAGGGCAAAATTTTAAGTTAGAAGGCTATTTTTAACACAAGAGGTTCTAATAATCCTGTAAAAAAAAAAAAGTATATAACTCAGAAACTAAACAGTGCTGTGCAAAAGTTTTTAAGCATTAAGGTAGGTTTTTACTAGAATATCTTCCAGTTTTAAAAAACTTTGTGTTACTCCAAAACTTGGCTACATTTTGTGAAAGTCATTTTACTTAGAAACATATAACTACTAAGAAGCAAATAGAATGTTATAATTTCAGTTGAAATTCTCTATATACAACCTGTATTTACTTTTTTTAAAATGTTACCCTATAGCAACTGTCACCAAATGCTTCCTATAACTTTTGTTTGGACAGTTCTGAGAGATTTTAGTTTTAACGGGGTAATAATATACACAGACAAAGGAGAACTCTGGCTAAGAAAAGAATGACCACTTTAGACATTCTAGTTATATTCAGCATCAATAGGAGAGAAAACCACATTCCAGAAGTATTAGAACAGGAAACAAACCTGTAAGACAGGCTTTTCTTTCCTATTGTTCTCATATTTTAATATGATTTATTTCCTGAGTTTTCTTCTACTGCTTGTTCAGGCTAAAAGGATTAACAAAATACCTACTCTGTTTTGCCCTGAGTCTCTGCAGAGGGCGTGGTGTGTCACATGTGTGCTTACTTAGTGATTGAGCTGGATGGTTGGAAGATTTACTCTGGAAAATAAATACCTCGAGGGGTGGTGCTGGAATTTCCTTTTCCAGAAACTTTCCCTCACCCCCGGAGAAAGAGTGGGGACTCTTTGTAAGTTTGCTACACTTCGTTTTACAAGAAAAACAAAATACTTATCCACAGCATTTAAAACTCTGACAACTGTATACAATTAATAATCTTTAAGTTGCTAACAAAAATCTATAGAGAATATTCCCTCAAGACATCTTGAATAATTACTGCCCAATTTAAAGAAATTAATTGCTTAAAATAAGTTCCAAATCATTGTTTTATTAACTATCATATCCATCCTTAGAACCTAACAAAGTGTGTGGCACATAGAGGGCACTCAATACACACATGATAAATCAAAGAATAAGCATTTATGTGATTTCTCCAATTATAGCAGCTTGAAGCATGGATGAAAAAATACAGCTAGGAATAAGTGTATGATTTTGGTAATATTATATGGACTGCATAGCAAGACAATATCAATTTCTGTCACTGACTGGTAAATTTCCTTTTATATGCCATTCTACTCATAATCATCTCATCCTTTAGCTAGAATTATCTCAGGATCTCCCATGGGTCTCACACCTCTAGGGCATAGGACATGAGGATAAGTGAAGGACAGACCATACCCTGGAGTTCAAGGCAGACCATACCTGTTCAAGATCAGACCATACCTGGAGTTTTTATATATATATATAATATATATTATAATATATTATATATATAATATAATTATATTATAAATACATTATATATATATATATATATGTGGTAGAGGGTGAGTGTTGGGTCTTACAAGTAAATGACTATAACAGTGAGTACTGTGATAGAGGTGTGTTCCACCAAGAGTAAAGCATGAACACTGCATGGCTACAGGGAAGGCTCTGAACTTTATGAACTGCTAAATCCACATCTTCCCAATACAGAGTCAGCAACTTATTCTGAAGANTTATATTATAAATACATTATATATATATATATATATGTGGTAGAGGGTGAGTGTTGGGTCTTACAAGTAAATGACTATAACAGTGAGTACTGTGATAGAGGTGTGTTCCACCAAGAGTAAAGCATGAACACTGCATGGCTACAGGGAAGGCTCTGAACTTTATGAACTGCTAAATCCACATCTTCCCAATACAGAGTCAGCAACTTATTCTGAAGATGAGCTAAAGATTGTCAAGTGCTTCCTAATTAAATTCTGATCATATGCAGTTAATATGAATTGTAGTTTTTTTACTGCTTATAGCTTTTGAGGAATAATTTACATACTCTAAATTCTACTATTTTAAGTAAATAATGAGTTTTAGTTAATATATAGTGCAATCAGAGAAGGCAATGGCAGCCCACTCTAGTATTCTTGCCTGGAAAATCCCATGGATGGAGGAGCCTGGTAGGCTGCAGTCCACGGGGTCCTGCGTGAAGAGGCGGACATGACTGAGCGACTTCACTTTCACTTTTCACTTTCATGCACTGGAGAAGGAAATGGC
>SJYX01011997.1:0-16537 GCA_006410675.1 Oreotragus oreotragus | reverse complement strand
CTAGACTTGAACACTGAAAACTAGAAAATATCATTGGAACATTGAATAAAATACCCCAAGTTCATGGACTATAAGATATTAAGATCTTCCAAACTTCTTCAGATGGTAGTACTTTACAAAACAGATTCAACACAATTCCTAGAAAAAAATTTGGCTCCATTTTTCACAAGACAAACTGTTCCTAAAATGCATACAGACACTCAAGGGATCCAGAATAACCAAAGCAATCTTGAAAAAGAACACAGCTGGAGGTCCCCCTTCTTGATTTTAAAACTTACTACAAAACTGTCATAGTCAAGACTGTGTTATTGATATAAGTGTAAACACAGTTGTGTGAGTGCGTGCTAAGTCACTTCAGTTGTGTCTAACTCTTTGCTACCCTATGAACTATAGCCTGCCAGTCTCCTTTGTCCATGGGACTTTCCAAGTAAGAATACTGGAGTGGGTTACCATGCCCTCCTCTAGGGAAGCTTCCCAACACAGGGATCGAACCTATGTCTCTTATTTCTCCTGCAATGGCAGGCAGATTTTTTACCACTAGTGCCACCTGGGAAGCCCAAACATAGATTAATGGTATAGAAATGAATCCAGAAATAAACTCATACATCTACAGTCAATTGATTTTGACAAGGATGCCAAGATAGTTCAGTGAGGGAAGAAAAGTGTTTCCAACAAATGGTGATGAGACAACTGTTATCTACACGCAAAGAATAAATTTGGACCCTATTTCACACCATATACAAAAATTAACTTAGAATTGATCAAAATGTAAGAGCTAGAACTGTAAAATTCTTAGAAGAAAACATAGGTATAAATTTTTGTGACCTTGAATTTGGCAATGATTTCTAAGATAGGACATCTAAGTATAAGATACAGAAAGAAAAAAGTACATAAATTGACTTCATCAAAATTATAAAGATTAGTGCTTCAAAAGCATACTATCCAGAAAGTGAGAAGACAACCCAGAGTGTGAGAGAAAATAATCGCAAATCATATATCTGATGAGGATCTAATATCAAGAATATATAACGCACTTCTAGACCTCAACAGTTAAAGGACACACGACCCAATTTTAAAATAGGAAAAATTTTGAATAGAGATTCCTCCAAAGAAGGTATGCAAATGACCCATAAGTACACAATAAGTACAAATGACCCATAAATACCCAACATCACTACTTGTTATGAGGGAAATTAAAAATAATAGCACAATGAGATGCTACTTCACACCCACTAGAATGGCTATAATAATAATTTTTAAGAAGATAATAACAAATGTAGACAATGACAGGGAGAACTGGAACCCTCATATTGCTGATGGGAATGTAAAATGGTACAGACACTTTAAAAAATATTAATAGTTTGACAAGTCCTCAAAATGTGAACCCAGCAATCCCATTTCTTAAGAGTATACCCAAGATAATTGAAAACCTATTTAACACGTGTATGCAAATGTTTGTGGAAGCATTATTTATAGTGGCCAAAAGGTGAAAATAACCCAAAAGTCCATCAACTGGACAAATAGCTAAATATAGTATGTATATTCATACAATGAATAGCATTCATCCATTAAAAAGTAATGAAGTGTTCACCAGTCAGAATGATCATCATCAAAAAGCCTGCAAATAATAAATGCCAGAGAGAGTGTGGAGAAAAGGGGATTCCCCCTTACACTGTTGGTGGGAATGCAAACTGATAAAACCACAATGGAGAAGGGTATGGAGATTCCTTTAAGAAACAGGAGTAAAACTATTGTACAACCTAGCAAACCCACTGCTGGGCATATGTCCCAAGGAAACCAGAATTTAAAATGACACGTGTACCCCAATGTTCATTGAAGCAGTATTTACAATAGCTAGGACATGGCAGCAATCTAGATGTCCGTTGACAAATGAATGGATAAGGAAGTTGTGGTGTCTATATACAATGGGATATTACTCAGCTATGAAAAGGAATGTATTTGAGTGCGTTCTAATGAGGTAGATGAACCTAGAGCCTATTATACAGAGTGAAGTACATCAGAAAGAGAAGGACAAGTATCATATATTAATGCATATGTATGGAATCTAGAAAGAGTGCCAATGACCCTATGTGGAGGGCACCGAAGGAGACATGGACATAAAGAACAAATTTTTGGATGCAGGGGGGAAGGGAAGGGTGGGATGGCTTGAGAAAATAGCATTGAAACATATACATTACCATACATAAAATAGACAGGCAGGGGGAGTTTGATGTATGATGCAAGGTACCCAAAGCCAGTGACAACCTGGAGGGATGGTGTGGGGATAGAGATGGAAGGGGGATTCAGGAGGCAGGGGACACATGTGTGCCTATGGCCGACTCATGTGTATTAAGGATTGTACATAATACATAATAAATGTTAAACATTAGAAATATATATAAAGCATTAAAGAGTTTGTGCAGTGATAAGCATCTGATTGAAGAAATGAATGTAGAGGAGGATTATGAGAAAACGGAGTAGCACACACGGGACCATTTCAAGCTCATCAATAATATTGTTTTCCTTCATCTGTTGAAGGCACGTGAGTGTATATTCTTTAATTCCTTATGCTTTAGGCCTGTCAGAAACTTAGTAGAATAAACATTTAAATTTTTTTAATTTAAATAATTATCTTGAGGGCTTTATTGCTTGCCTTAAAATCACAGCCATTGCACTACAGATGAAGCATTAAGAGCACCTCAGAAATCCTTAGCAATTGTCCAGGGGCAAGTAGGAAAGCTTTAAAACATTTTTTTAAATGAAAGCAAGAGACCAAGAGGTAGGCTGTCAAGGGTTCTGTTTCCACTGTCATCTGCTGAAAATACTTCTTAATGTATGACAACCAGTAAAAAGCTGGTACCCCAAGATCATCAAGGCCGTAGGCAGATCTCCTGCCTGTGACTGGATTCGCTCCAGTCCCCTGGAGCCGTGTCTGACTTCCGCAGCTCACTCAGCCCCACACTCATCTGCAGCTACTTAGAGGATTGAGCCAGAACGCATTCAAACCTTCGATCAAGTGATGAAAAGATTGTTGTTAATCTAAGTGTTTGCAAGTATATGAAATCCATGTGTGCACAACCTGACTACATGAAACCAGTTCAGGAAAAAAAAACAAAAGCCAGGGATCTACCATTTCAGCTTCTATGACAATTTACCTAACTGCTCACATGATTTTCTTTTCTCCAAATTGACCAAATTTAAGTACTTGGGGATGTATACAAAAGTATTAATGTGTGTCTGTGTGTGTCCCTTGTGAATGTTAATGTGTATCTTTTTTTTACTATTTCTGTATGACTATTCTGTAATGTATACTTTTAAAATTCAATCCTTTCCAGCTATTACTATGTAACACCTGAAACAAGTAGCCACAAAAAAGTTAAACAGCGAAAATGCCAGGGTAATAGCAAGCCTAGAGCCTTGACTGTCAGGGGCATATTTGTTAGCGACAAGACAATCATTGTGGAAAAAACTCCCAGAGGTATCCTTTTCCTTGTGTAAAGCTAGAGGGATTTATAAAATTTCCATCTGCCGAGCATTTTGAACCAGCATTTTCCTCCAAGGCCTCAGCTGAGGAGAGTGGCATTAGGAAAGAGCCCCTCTTCCCTCGGGGCTCTTGTTGACAGCTTTGCAGAGTAACCGCCATCAGCGCACACAACCAGTACATATGAAATCCAGCCGATGATGTCTCCCTAATGAAAACCAAAAGGTATTTCAACATCTCCAGCAATTATGAACCAGACCTCCAGTCCTTCCTGATTAAAGAGGTTGCCGACCTGGTTGCAAGGGAAGGATGGAAGCAGATTAGAAGACAACAGGGTCAAGAAAGAGGAGGAGAGAGATGAGACTAACGCGATAGAATCCCTGCCCTGGAGGAATTTTTTTCTTTATTTATTTTTAATTTAAGGATAATTACAATATTGTGTTGGTTTCTGCCATACATCAACATGGTTCAGCCATAGGTATACATATGTCCCCTCCCTCTTGAGCCTCCCTCCAATCTCTCACCCCATCCCACCCTTCTAGGTTGTCACAGAGGCCCCATTTGAGTTCCCCAAGTCATATTCAGTAGAATTTTTAAAGTATAATTTTCATTAAGTGAAATATGCATACAGAAAACATGCGTATAGAAAATTACATAAATGATACCAGGACAACGTAATGAATTTTCTCAAATATTCACCATAACCATCTGTAATCTAGCTCTTCAGATGCCTCTTTCATGTCTCATCCCAGTCACTCATTCTCCTGCAAAGACAACCATGATTCTGGTTTCCACCATCATCAATCAGTTTAACCTTCCTCTGAACTTCAGATACACAGGGCAGTCTTCTATGTCAGGCTTCTTCCTTGACGTAATGTGAGTGTGTAGCAAGTCTGGACACTGTGTGAATAAACCACAGTGAATATCTTCCTAGTCCTGTCGAAGAGCATTTGTTCATCTCAGAAGAACCAAAGGTGCTGCCACCCTAGATTCTCTAAAATCAGAGCGTTTCTTCTGCAATGACAGGGCAGCCCTGATTTAGTAGGTTTGGGCCTCCAGGGCTGGAACATCAAAGAAACATTTCCTTTCATTTTTTAGTTTCGAAGGCTTTCAAATGCGTTGAGTCAAGTTGTTCTTAATATCCTCTCTCTCTGTTTAATGTCTATGTAGTAATATCCTCTCTTTGGCTAAGATATTGGTGAATTTTGCCTTCTCTAATTTATTATGATCAGTCTTACTAATAGTTTATCAATTCTACTATTTTTTTGGAAACAAATTTTGGTTCTGTTGATTTTCTCCATGATACATTGATTTCCATTGTCCTTAATTAATGCTCTTATCTTTAATAGTGTTTTCTTCTTTCTTTAATTTGGTGTCTTTCCTAACTTTAGAGATGGAAACTCAAAAGTTAGGAATGATGGAGATCACTGATTTCTGAGACTTTCTTGTTTCTAATATTAAGTTTTCTAAATTAAATGGGTTTTGTTTGTTTGTTTGTTTTCATCTTCAAACTGTTCTCTGTGATACTGGAACTTTTACTATGCAAATGACATTTCCTTTCCCCCAGTGGGTTACACTCTGCATACAAGGGGAGATGGAGGAAGATAGAATATCACTCCTTTCGGTCAGTCCCCTTCCTACCCTGTGAGCCTCACTGACAACAATGACCTCCCATCCCCCAGCAGCTATTGGTTCCAGTCACCTGCTTATTTTCAGTCCTCCTGGTCCAGCCCCATGATCATTCCTCACCCATCTATCCTGAACCAATACAGCATCTCTTCTTTGATCTAAAGTCTCTGATTTCTTGCCTTTGTTTTCTCAGCCCCGGGATGGGAGATGCTCCCTGCTATAGCTAACTCTGTGTTACCAGCATGCTTGCTGAGTCTCTTGAGTCATGTCCAAATTTTGTGATGCTGTGGACTGTAGCCTGCCAGGCTCCTCCGCCCAAGGGGATTCTCCAGGCCAGAATACTGGAGTGGGTTGCCATGCCCCCTTCAAGGGATCCTCCTAACTCAGGGATCAAACCCACATCTCTTACATCTCCTGCATTGGCAGGCAAGACCTTTCCCACAAGCACCACCAGGGAAGCCCTGTCTGTCACAGAAGTGTCCCCTATTAGTTTCTCCTTGACTAACCCCTTCTGTTAATTTCTTTCTCTTCAAATAATTGCTTTGCTTCTTGTTTCCTAACTGAGCCCTCACTGCAGTTGTCTACAAAGTACATGAAACAAAGTGAAGTGTATTCAGAAGTGGACTCAAAATCTCATTTTCCTCTCCCTCCAAATTACTTCTCCTACTCTGTTATGTATCTCTGTTGGGAAGCAGCCAAGCCAAAAATCTGGGAGTTTTTCCTCATGTTTTTCCTCCCCTCCAGTCCCTATACCCAGTGTCATCAGATGCCATTGATTCTGCCTCTTGTGTGTTTCCCTGGAATCTCTTCCTCTGTTCATTTCTGTTGTCATCAGTTTAATTAAGGCGCAAGTCATTTCTCACCAGGCTTAGTTAATTGGTCTCTTGGCCTTAGGCCTCACAATGTACCAACCCCTATTTTAACACAAAACCATGTCCTACAAGAACAAAGCTATTCTCTTAAAAAAAACAAACAAACAAAAAAAAACACACACTCCAGAGTCTCCCCATGGCTATAGGGCAAAATCCGAATCCTCCATGTCACATTCATCTTCCAGGGTCCCTTGGGCTGAACTTGGCCCACTCCTTCAGGTTTGCTGCTGCTGCTAAGTGGCTTCAGTCGTGTCCAACTCTGTGCGACCCCATAGACAGCAGCCCACCAGGCTTCCCCGTCCCTGGGATTCTCCAGGCAAGAACACTGGAGTGGGTTGCCATTTCCTTCTCCAATGCATGAAAGTGAAAAGTGAAAGTGAAGTCGCTCAGTCGTGTCCGACTCTTCGAGACTCCATGGGCTGCAGCCCACCAGGCTCCTCTGTCCATGGGATTTTCCAGGCAAGAGTATTGGAGTGGGATGCCATTGCCTTCTTCATCCTTCAGCTTTATAAGTCACTAATCCCTACCTTCCACCAGTGTAGCCTGCCTGCCCCACCACAGACAGCATCTTCCACAACTGCTGTCTCCCTGGGCTATGGACTTCTTGAGATGAGGGTCAGCACACACACAGCTCAGCAGTCAGGGCATCAGTAAGCTTCCATGAAATGAGAAAAAAATGTCATTTTCCTTGTTGCTATTAATATCTCATTTTCACATGCATAATTTTGAATAACTATGATATTCCACTAAATCAGTGGCCACAATTTGATAAATCATTTCTCAGTTTTTGGATATTTAGTTATACTAGCTGTGATGATTATGCATTAACATGACTAGGTCACAGTACCCAGATATTTGGTCACGTATTATTATAGGTATTTCTGTGAAGTTTTTATATAAGATTAGCACTTAATAAACTTTGAGGAAAGTATATTTACTTTTTTTTTAAAGACTTTCTTGACTGCATAACACAACAGGTAGGATCTTAGTTCCCCAACCAGGGATAAAACCCATGCCTCCCTCATTGGAGGCATACAGTCTCAACCACTGGACCACAAGTCCCTGAGGAAAGGATATTACTCTCCATGTGTGGGTGGGCCTCCCCCAGTCAGTGGAAGGCCTTAATAGAAAAAAACTAACTTCTTCACAAAAGGAGGGAATTCTGCCAGCAGACTCTCTTGAAACTCACATTGCAAGTCTTCCCTGGGTCTCTTGTTTGATGAACTACCTGCAGATTTTGGACTTGCTAAGCCTCCATAATCACAAGGGCCAATTTCCT
This sequence comes from Oreotragus oreotragus, assembly GCA_006410675.1. Classification (NCBI taxonomy): domain Eukaryota; kingdom Metazoa; phylum Chordata; class Mammalia; order Artiodactyla; family Bovidae; genus Oreotragus; species Oreotragus oreotragus. Next base: position 9,276 of record SJYX01011997.1, on the reverse strand, counting down.
AAAATGAATCAATCAATTAATTTCTCTCCCTCATATATGTGTATGTGTATACACACACACACACACATCTTGTTGGTTCTGTTTCTCTGCAGAACCCTGATTAATACACTAGTTTTTATATTTTAGGTTGGTTGGTTGGTTTGTAACATAAGTACAATTTTATACTGGTGATTTTATCTCAAGTAATAATTTAGGAACAGGTTTCAGTTTTAAAAGGATAAATATTACAATGCCTCTTAATAAATATTCTCTAATTTCCTTCCAAAAAAGATTGCACCAACATATAATGTCTCATTGTTGTGTGAATGTATGTTGTTCCCCACAGTCTTATCAGCACATTTCATATTTTAATTTACAATTCTTTAAGTGTTCTCTAGGTAGAACATGGCTCTGTGCATGTACTTATGGAGTATGTTTCCTATGATATAAACGCTTGTTTACTTACCATTTGGTCCTTTGTCCCTGGAGGTTTAGAAGTGTTATGATTTCTTCACAGGAATATTAGCTACAGCAGAATAATCCTTGTAAGCAATAGGTCTAAGTGTGTCATGGTTCAAGTACACAAGGAATTTGTTCTTTGCTTATGCAGGTCACCCTCTATATAATGACTAAGACCCCAGGCCATGGAGGCTGTACCATCTTAAACTCTCAGCTCCAAAGTTGCCTTGCAACGCATCTCTATTCCAGTTAGCCAGAAAAGAGAAAGGAAAAAGATGAGCATTCATAGGATTAGGCCAGGTCTGCATACGGAACATTTCTTTCCACTGTAAATCCATTCAATACACTCAGTCATACAGAGGGTCTGGGCAACGCAGTCCACCTGTATCCTTAAAAGAAGAGGACAACATGGCTCATGTGAGCAGCTGACGGTCCAAACCACAGGGTGGAGCCTCTGCACCCAGTGGGAAGAATGTGAACTCTACAGTCAGATACACCCATCTGACTATCATATCAACCAAAACTTAAACTTCGGGGTCTTGAGTTATTTTTCCAATTGGGCCATAAAAATAGGGACCTTGTAGGGCAACTGTAGGGCTTCCCAGGTGGCCTTAGTGGTAAAGAACCTGCCTGCCAATGCAGGAGGCACAAGAGACTCGGGCTCAGACTCTGAGTCAGGAAAATCCCCTGCAGGAGGGCATGGCACCCCATTCCAGTACTCTTGCCCGGAGAAGCCCGTGGAGAGGGGCCTGGCGGGCTGCAATCCATGGGACTGCAGAGTCGGACGTGACTGAAGCAACTTAGCATACATGCATGTACACAGGGCAATTGTTAAGGACTCAATTAGATAAATATGTGCAAATTCCTGGTGTATAGTACACATGCATGTATATTATATACATGTACATACATGTCGTATTCATATATACGTGTATAATACATATTAGAATACTCCCATAATTTTTTAGTTGTATTTTTGGTAAATTTATGTTTATATTTTGATCCTTTTGTCATATGCATTCCTGTTCTTCTGTTTGGGAATGTTAAAATGTCATGTTTTTATGAAGTTGTAAGTCATCTTTCACTGTGTGATTTCTTGTTTGTTTCTAAGAGTTACAAGCGAGCATTCCTCCATCACAGAATAGTATTTCTGCTCCATTCCTTCCAGTTTGTCTGTGGTTTGAATTTTTATCTTCTTCTTTGATTCCCACATGCTGCATGTTCTGAAACACCCTCAAGATCCCCCCAAATATCAAATTCCAATGTCAAATTCTCTCCTACCAGACTATAACCAGTCAGTTTTTCCCTCCCTTTTTTTTCCTCTCTTTAGGTGCTGGCCTATCCTCCCTGCTCTCTCCTGAATGCCCTCTAGATTTCATCTCCACCCAACTTTTACCCCATTACAGTAGCTCAATTATGGCAAAATGACTACTAAAGGATTAAAACAGTGATATTGATCTTGCTAGGGAAAAACTCACCTGGGGCCTTGTTAAAATTTAGATTTCCATATTTCTTGTTCAGAGGGTTTTGGTACCAAATCTTTATTTTAACAAGTATCCTAGGTGATTTTAAAATAGCTAGTCCACGTGTGCCTTACTGCCGTAAGGTGCATGCTTGCCCTGGCCCGGGACGTGTGCCTTACTGCCCTCACTCCGCGTGCCCTGGCTTGCTGACTGCTCCCTCAGCTTCTGGCAGGGGAGGGCTCTTGGGTTGGCGGTCTGAACAGAGACGCCCTATGCGGTGGTCGCTGTTGTCCCCCTAGGGACCAAGGTCAGCACAGGCATTCCACGGCAGAACACCATCTAAGAGCATCTCTTCACAGGCCTTCAGACTTGGGAACTCTTTGACTGGAGGGTTTGAAAGGCGTTTCCAGTGGCATCTTGGGCAGCGATGTGCAGGATTCGGGGACCTGAGGCATGGGCAGAGAGTCCCTGGGTCAGCATGAGGGCTCCCAGGGTGCCTTCCAGCGCCTTCCTATCGGAAGGGAGCTGTAACATACACTAGATGCCTTTTTGGCTGTTTTCCTGTGGGTGTTTTTTTTTGTTTTGTTTTGTTTTGTTTTTAATAAACATCCTTTTCTCTTCGTGTCCAAAAAATAAATAAATAAATAAATAAATAATAAAATAGCTAGTCCTTCACTTTGAGAAAGTGGCTTATCTCCTGCCAGGTACATGTATACATAAGACCTTAAACTATAGAAAAATAATAACATCATTTCAGGCACCTGACAATGAATGAGATGTTTTTCTGATGTTTTGTTTTGTTTTGTTTTTAATAAACATCCTTTTCTCTTCGTGTCCAAAAAATAAATAGATAAATAAATAAAAAATAAAATAGCTAGTCCTTCACTTTGAGAAAGTGGTTTATCTCTTGCCAGGTACATGTATATGTAAGACCTTAAACTATAGAAAAATAATAACATCATTTCAGGCACCTGACAATGAATGAGATGTTTTTCTGCACAGGAAGCTCAGCTCAGCGCTCTATGATGACCTAGAAGGATGGGATGAGGGGTGAGGTGGGACAGAGGTCTGAGAGGTAAGGAATATATGTATGCTTATAGCTGATTCACGTTCCAGGTGGCACTAGTGGTAAAGAGTCTGCTTGCCAATGCAACAGATGCCGGTTCGATCCCTGGGTTGGGAAGATCTCCTGAAGAAGAAAATGGCAACCTGCCCCAGTATTCTTGCCTGGAAAATTCCATGGACAGAGAAGCCTGGCAGGCTGCAGTCCATGGGGTCACAAAGAGTTGGACACAACTGAGCACAGCACACACACAGCTGATTCATGTTGTTGTACAATGGAAAATAACCCAGCACTGTAAAGCAATTATATTCTGATTTTTAAAAAAAGAAAGAGCACTTTTCTGGAGAGAGTATAGCTTTCCTTATGCCCTCAAAACTGAAGATTCTTTTATTTATGCTTATCAGCACAGCTACACTGTTTTATCTTATAGCCAAGAATAAGCAGTTGCTGGTCAGTGTTCGCCATCTATTTCTGGGCTGGTTATGTGATTTAGTGTCTAAGAAAACTAAAATACATAAATCTCTCACTTGCTTTGTGAGGTGCTATTCTTACAGCCAGAAGGGAAATCCAGTAGGCAGAGCAAGTCACATGTCCAAATGTGTATTTCCCTGAATGTTTCAGCCACTTCAGTTTTGTTACTGGGTCCTCAAACAGTTTTCCTCATTCTAAAGAAAAGATGTTCTTTTCATTTTCTGGTTTCTAAAAGAAAATACAGATTTAAAAATAATACAGAGTTATTTTGTTTCTCACCACACAAGAATTACATTTCCCCAACCCCCTTCCTGGGTTGAGTGGATAAGACAAAACCTTTCTTAATAGCACAGTGAGTGTGACAATAGAACTTGACAGGGTCAGGTTTCACGAGTGGCTTGTCTAGTACTTGAGGCTTTTCCCTCAAGTGACTGCCATTTCAAGCATCACCCAACAGAGGCCTGATCTTAAAAGCACTAAGGGAAGAGCACGATAATTTAAATAGTGGAAGAAAGTGCATAGCAGTGCACTAACCCCCGTGCTGCTGACGCCGCAAAGCAGCACTGAAGGCCAGGAGCCCTCGGATATAAATATTCTCCTAAGGGCCGTCTAAGGCATCTCTAACAGAATTATGAGTGGCTTCGTTTGATCATCAAATGAAAGGCTGCCATCGATCAAGAAGATAAAGGACAATTTTTATCCAGAGGACTGAGAGGTCTTCAAACATCTGCTCTGGAAAAGTTCAGTCAAGGGAATGTAATTCGGATATCCTATTGGAAAGCGGATTGAAGGATTGCAGTTGGCACCCGTCTCTGTTCAAGGTACAGGGATTAATGAGCAGATAGGAGAGCTAATGACCCAACCAGAGTGGGTGATTATTCAGCTTGGCTGGCAGAAGTCCCTGTGAGGCTATCCTTTGTCCTACATTATTCCATTTATTAAATTAAGTTTCTTCTTTTATTCCTGAAAAGGAAAAGTCACCTGTAACCACCCCCCAATTATTTTTAATTGTGGTAAAATACACATAATGTAAAATTTACCATCTTAACCATTGTTGAGTGTACAGTTCACAGTCATCAAGTGCAGTCACCTTACTGTACCTCATCCTCCACCATTTACTTTTAAATTATTAAGCCAACTGCTGCCCTGATCTAGGACAAAATAGATGGTTCCAAAAATAGTGGGAGGGCTTCCCTTGTAGCTCAGTTGGTGAAGAATCTGCCTGCAATGCAGAAGACCCAGGTTCAATTCCTGGGTCAGGAAGATCCCCTGGAGCAGGAAATGGCAACCCACACCAGTATTCCTGCCTGGAGAATCCCCATGGTCAGAGGAGCCTGGTGGGCCACAATCCATGGGGTCACAAGAGTTGGACACGACATAGCAACTAAATCACCACCAATAATAGTGCGAAATGGGGTCTCCGGCTCTGTCTCCACTTTGATCATAGACAATTTTGAGTGACTTCTCCCAGAGACCCTCCCCAACACACACACACACACACCCCCACACATACACACATACCCTACTACACAATGACTCCTAGAGGCCAGGGGAGTACCAGGTGATGGGGATGCCCCTTGCCCCAGTTCTGTCACTTTCAGAGCTACTGGCACCAGAGTTCCCCATCTGCCAATGCAAGGCTGCAAATCTCTGATGACACAGCACCCCAAACACAGGCACCTCAGACCCCTCATGGCTCAGCCAGGTTCTCTGTGAACCTCTCTCTTTCTGCTCTGCTCACAGTCTTTTCCTGTGAAACCTATTTTATGGGTTGGGTCAGTGTGTGTGTTAGGCATGTCCAGCTCTTTGTGACCCCATAGTCCACCAGGCTCCTCTCTCCATGGAATTCTCCAGGCAAGAATACCAGAGTAGGCTGCCATTCCCTTCTCCACAGGATCTTCCTGACTCAGGGATCGAACCCGGATATCCTGTATTGCACACAGATTCTTTACCATCTGAGCCACTGCTGGGTCAGAAGAGACCCCAAATGACAGGTGTCATGCTATTCTCAGTTCCGCCCTCCACTCCCCAATCAGCACCTTCTTACTAGAACAGGTCTGTGTCCTCTGAGAAGCTTACTACTCAGGATGAGCACCTTTCCTCTCCTGCAACCTCTCCTCACTTCAGGAGCTGCTGCCACAACCGGGGCACTCAGAACCAGGGGAACCCACCTAGGCTCCTGGCTGATCTCCAGTCAGCTCACTGTAGGCTAGTGATCGCTGATCCAGAGGTGTGTGCTTCCAGCAGCCCTTCTACATTAGAAGCTCATTGTCAATACAGACTGATATTCATAATAACTTATTTGCTAAGGGAAGAAAGAAAGTAAATCCTTGGACGTTTTCCAGTTTTTAAATAAACAATGACTTGAAAGAGTCACCATATTATATCATCTCAAAGGCAGAAGTGCACACTCATTCCTTAAGTGTTATTCCCACAGTCACTAAAGTGAAAATAGTATGATAAAGTAGGTACAGAAAATATACAATAGTTTCATACTACAGAAATAACTATAGCTACAGAAATAACAGAAATGCCTTACATTTATTTTTTTAGCTCCTTAAAATACCACTATTGCTTGTTGAAAAGCAGAGACGTTACTTTGCCAACTAAGGTCCGTCTAGTCAAGGCTATGGTTTTTCCTGTGGTCATGTATGGATGCGAGAGTTGGACTGTGAAGAAGGCTGAGCACCAAAGAATTAAGGCTTTTGAACTGTGGTGTTGGAGTAGACTCTTGAGAGTCCCTTGGACTGCAAGGAGATCCAACCAGTCCATTCTGAAGGAGATCAGCCCTGGGATTTCTTTGGAAGGAATGATGCTAAAGCTGAAACTCCAGTACTTTGGCCACCTCATGCGAAGAGTTGACTCACTGGAAAAGACTCTGATGCTGGAAGGGATTGGGGGAAGGAGGAGAAGGGGACAACAGAGGATGAGATGGCTGGATGGCATTACTGACTCGATGGACGTGAGTTTGAATGAACTCCAGGAGATGGTGATGGGCAGGGAGGCCTGGCGTGCTGCAATTCATGGGGTCGCAAAGAGTCGGACATGACTGAGCAACTGAACTGAACTGAACTGAACTGCTTGTCTATGGATAGGCACAGTTTAATTTAGATGTTTACAGCACCCTTGTCAACTAGAGAGGGGAAATATTACTTCCATTTTATAGGTGAAGAGCTGTTGTGCAAAAGAATCAAAGATAAAATAGCTGATTAGCAGCTGAACTAGGAGAATGGCAATCTCTTAACCTCTGTAAAACACATGGTAATTCCTTGATGTGAATCTTAAAGACAGGAAAGTTGACCCCAAATTATTTTATCAGTCTCTCCATTCATTTCCCACCCATTCTCAACAATTCTTAAGTTTGGACCAACTGTTATTTATAGAGGCGAGACTGAAGGTATAAGTATCACAGAAAAAGACTGCAACAAAGGTATGAATTTGCCTTAAGAAACCGCTAGCATCTGGCCGATTGGTCCTCATTGCCTAAGAACAGCTTGTTTTAAACTTAAACCAGCTGGCAGGTAAAAGCCCACACCGTAACGGGCACAAACACAAGCAAACAACATAGTCAATGGGATGGGTTTTGACATGTTTAGGTTTGAGCAACAGAACTACCATGTCACCAGATTCTTCTGACACTTTCCTCTTTCTGATAATTTACTAGAAAATACCCATTTGCACTGAAAATAGAGGCTCTTACATTCAATACAATGTCAAAAACCACCTGGGGTGCATCTTCTACACTACAGATCAGAAAAGAATAATCTGTTTCATGAAGTCAAACAGACTCTCCCTGCAGCTGAACTGAAGGAAAGTCAGATCAGTTTAACTTGGCCCCCACTGTTTAACTTGGCCATTTTAAACCATGGAACTTTAGCCAGTTTTAATATTGCCACTATTCTTTGCTTAGCGAGCCACGTGGTCATCTATCACAAAAAATCATGCATGCATTTAGAGGAAAAAACCCAAAACTTCTCAAGGTTACCAAGTTCATATTAGCCTGCTCGTAGTGGAAATATGACAACTTTCTCTTATGATTAACATACCAACATAGATTGTGAAATATATTCCAATATTAGTACTGTACAACTTCAGGATATGTTTGCTTTTGCTAGGGACTTTAGATTTATGGTAAATTTTCAAATTTACCTTGTATGTGTGTGTTTTAGGATCAAAACTTTTAGAGTGACCTAGTTACTTTTTCCTATCTCAAAGTGCTTTTTCTCTCGATAGTGATGGCCTATATAATCATAAGAAGGGGAAAGCATCAGTTTGGCTTCCACAAGAAAATTAAGAGCCTGTGTAAGGCATGAAGGGCTTCCCAGGTGGCACTAGTGGTAAAGAGCATGTCTGCCAATGCAGGAGATGTAAGGGATGCAGGTTCAATCCCTGGGTCAGGAAGATCCCCTGGAGGAGGGCATGGCAATCCACTCCAGTATTCTTGCCGGGAGAATCCCGTGGACAGAGGAGCCTGGCAGGCTACAGTCCATAGGGTCACAAAGAGTCAGACACAACAGAAGCGACTTAGTACACACACAGGTAAGGCATAAAGCTGATTGGACCTTAGATCAAAAAAGAAAAACAAACAAAAAAAACTACCAAGGAGAGTTTGCAAACTTCAGGATATGTTTGCTTTTGCTAGGGACTTTAGATTTATGGTAAATTTTCAAATTTACCTTGTATGTGTGTGTTTTAGGATCAAAACTTTTAGAGTGACCTAGTTACTTTTTCCTATCTCAAAGTGCTTTTTCTCTCGATAGTGATGGCCTATATAATCATAAGAAGGGGAAAGCATCAGTTTGGCTTCCACAAGAAAATTAAGAGCCTGTGTAAGGCATGAAGGGCTTCCCAGGTGGCACTAGTGGTAAAGAGCATGTCTGCCAATGCAGGAGATGTAAGGGATGCAGGTTCAATCCCTGGGTCAGGAAGATCCCCTGGAGGAGGGCATGGCAATCCACTCCAGTATTCTTGCCGGGAGAATCCCGTGGACAGAGGAGCCTGGCAGGCTACAGTCCATAGGGTCACAAAGAGTCAGACACAACAGAAGCGACTTAGTACACACACAGGTAAGGCATAAAGCTGATTGGACCTTAGATCAAAAAAGAAAAACAAACAAAAAAAACTACCAAGGAGAGTTTGCGGACAGTCTGAGACAACTCAGCATGGACTTTGTGTTCATTGATTCTACCAATGTTCCTTAAATCCTTTTCCCCTTCTTGACTATGAACCCAAGACAATGAAGAAGCTGATTGTGGAAGTACAGTTTACTTGTTCTTGGGATAGACATGCTGAAGTGTCCAGGGGTAAAATACCATGATTCTGCATCCCATTCTCAATGATTTTTGAAAAGAGAAATTTGTGAAAGAGCTGGAGCATTTGTGGTAATATTTAATAAATTTATGAATGGGGTATAGGAACATTTGTTTTACTCTTCATTCAATTATTCTGAGGGTTAGACAATTTTCATAAATTAAAAAATTAAATAATGCCCCCTAAAAGTCCTATAATCAGTTCAGTTCAGTCGCTCAGTCATGTCCGACTCTTTGCAATCCCATGAATTGCAGCACGCCAGGCCTCCCTGTCCATCACCAACTCCCAGAGTTCACTCACACTCGCGTCCATCGAGTCCGTGATGCCATCCAACCATCTCATTCTCTGTTGTCCCCTTCTCCTCCTGCCCCCAATCTCCCCCAGCATCAGAGTCTCTTCCAATGAATCAACTCTTCGCATGAGGTGGCCAAAGTACTGGAGTTTCAGCTTTAGCATCATTCCTTCCAAAGAAATCCCAGGGCTGATCTCCTTCAGAATGGACTGGTTGGATCTCCTTGCAGTCCAAGGGAC
>SJYX01011996.1:372987-387477 GCA_006410675.1 Oreotragus oreotragus | reverse complement strand
AAATTAAAAGACGCTTACTCCTTGGAAGAAAAGTTATGACCAACATGGACAGTATATTCAAAAGAAGAGACATTACTTTGCCAACTAAGGTCTGCCTAGTCAAGGCTATGGTTTTTCCAGTGGTCATGTATGGATGTGAGAGTTGGGCTGTGAAGAAAGCTGAGCACCAAAGAACTGATGCTTTTGAACTGTGGTGTTGGAGAAGACACTTGAGAGTCCCTTGGACTGCAAGGAGATCCAACCAGTCCATTCTGAAGGAGATCAGCCCTGGGATTTCTTTGGAAGGAATGCTAAAGCTGAAACTCCAGTACTTTGGCCACCTCATGAGAAGAGTTGACTCACTGGAAAAGACTGTGATGCTGGGAGGGATTGGGGGCAGGAGGAGAAGTGGACGACCGAGGATGAGATGGCTGGATGGCATCACAGACTCGATAGACGTGAGTCTGAGTGAACTCCGAGAGATGGTGATGGACAGTGAGGCCTGGCGTGCTGTGATTCATGGGGTTGCAAAGAGTCGGCCATGACTGAGCGACTGAACTGAACTGAACTGAACTCTGTGCTAGACCACAGTAACTCTTATAGCACAATATCGACTCCACAGTAGAAATAATTTCTCCTGTGTGTATTAAGTAGTAATATTTTTTCTCAATATGAACAGAGTGTTGTTTAGTTGCTAAGTCATGTCTGACTTTTGTGTGACCTTATAGACTGTAGCCTGCCAAGCTCCTCTATCCATGGGATTTCCCAGGCAAGAGTACTGGAAGAAATAAATACTCAGAGTGGAAATATCCTGTCCATTTCCTACTCCAGGGGATGTTCCTGACCCAGGGATCAAACCCACATCTTCTGCTTGGCAGGTAGATTCCTTACCACTGAGCCACCTGGGAAGACCATGAACCAAGAGTATCTGACTCAAAACACAAAAACAGCAAGAGCACAGTTCAGTTCAGTTCAGTCGCTCAGTCGTGTCTGACTCTTTGCGACCCCATGAATCACAGCACGCCAGGCCTCCCTGTCCATCACCAACTCCTGGAGTTCACTCAGATTCGTGTCTATCGAGTCAGTGATGCCATCCAGCCATCTCATCCTCAGAGTAAATTAGATACAAAAGTTAGATGATTTCTGGAGTTTGGATGGTGTCAGGAGACGTAGGAAAGCATCTTGCTTGTTTGATCTGTTTTGCAAAGAGTGGAAACTTAAATTGCAGAGACATTGAGAGCTAAAAGAACAGAAAGTGGTCACTAATCCTCAAAAAGGATACACTGGTCTGGATTAGGCAAACCCAAATCATTTACCATTTTTCAATGACCCAGTAACTGGTCAACAAAGTGCCAGCTTTGGATTGGGGTGAAGCACTGCCCTGAGTCAGGGAATGTCCCCACAGAGAGCCACTCTGACCTGTGGCTAGGATGCTGGACTTGCTGGGAGCAGCTGGATGCTGGTCCTGTTTCACAGGGCTATTACACAGGTCCATTAGAAATTACTCCATCTTAAGCTTTCAGCATCTAGGCTCCCTGGGAGAGTCCAGCTGTGTCCCTCACCCCACATGCCAGCCCTCCCATCTCCCCTGCCTCTTCCAAATTCTCCTAGCAGCCATGCTGCCACAGCAGAGAAGAGACTAGGTCCTCTGCACCCCTGAGCCAAACTACACAAGGACAGTGTCAGCTGGGTAATGAGAGGAGTACAGCTGCCCTGACCGTGGTCTCCAAAGGTCCATAATGGCTTCAAGAAAGTGGCACTGCTTCATAGCAAATGACTATTTACAGTCTTTGACAAAACTCATTCCAATGCTTTTCATTAACACAGTCAATTAATTTACCAGTGTCAGTTATCAATACTTTCTAAGGTTATGCTATTTTCATATCATTTTTCATGTCCTTCATATGTTGACACAAATAGATTTTAATTTAAGAAAAAGCAGAAACATCACTTGCTGACAAGTTCCGTCTACTCAAAGGTTGGAACTTATCTTCCCAGAGCCTGCTGGGAAGCTGGTGGGGCATGTATTCCCCCCAAGGGTCCCCAGGAGGATCTCAGCAGGAAAGGAGGCAGCTTGCTGAGCCAGCCCTTGGGTCCTCTCTCTCCAAGGCAGGCAAGGGAACAGCGTTCTTCCGGCAAGCCCAGGAGCCCCACAGCGCCCCTCCCCCAGAAACAGATGTGTTCTTGGAAGGTTTTCTTTTCTTTGTTTTAATCAAAGGATTAAAACCATTTTAATTTACTGGTGTCAGTGATTTTCTGAGATTATCTATCTTCATACAGTTTTTTGTGTCCCTCATATACTGACACAAATAGATTTTAATTTTGGGCTCATAGAGAAAAATAGGACTGCAGGAGCAACAACAAAAAAGTGATGGGACAGATTATAGTGAAACTAGATGATCAAGACAGAGAGGTCTGAGTCACTGAAAACAGAAACACCCAGACTCACCTCCAGAGTCAGTGGTAGCCCGAGTCACGGAATGGTAGGGCCATTTTCAGGAAAATAGTTTCATCTTTGGGGCACCCAAAACCCATTTCACTTCCCACTCTCCAGTCACATTCTCCAGTCACATTCCCTCCCATCACATTCAGAGAAGGTACATTCTCCAGTCACATTCCCTCCCATCACATTCGGAGAAGGTAAGTCTGGGTCAAGTAGGGCAGAGGGCATAAATTTGCCATATCGTAAATGGGTGCAAGGGAGAAGGCAAGGGCAACCCACTCCAGGACTCTTGCCTGGAGAATCCCACGATCAGAGGAGCCTGGTAGGTCTCTAAGAGTCCATGGGGTCTCTAAGAGTCGGACACGACTGACGTGACTTATTAGCAGCAGCAGCAGCAGCAAATGGGTGCAAGAACCACCACTTTGCTTTATTTCTCTAAATCAAACAAAATTTGTCTCTAAGCCCTACTTCCACAAAAGATGAGTCAATGATAGTTTTTTTAAACTTCTTTAGGTAATCCCCTGCCCAGAAACTTGCAGCATCTCAAGAAACAACAGAGTCCAGAAACCTTGAGGAAGACCTTAGAGTTTCAGTCCATCTCTGAGATGTTCATACAATAGTTATTACCCAAGTTGACATGGTTCACTGGAAGACAGAAACTTCTCAAATCTTCATTGATTCCCAAGCTGGGCAATTCGTGTTCGCTTTCCCCAGCAGCTACAGGCCATCCAAGAGACCTTTTGCCATCGCTCTGGGCCCCACATTGAAGTGGGATGCAGGGTCCTTCCATTTTTCAAGCATGCTAACTCTGTCATCTTAGATCTCGCCAGATTTGCCTCTTCAATTACCCCTGGCCTCAGGAAATCTTTCTCCCCAGCTTATCCTCCTTCAATGATATAATCTCCCAAATGAAAGCCTGGGTAGGACAGTGTTCCAGGAGCTCGGCAACTTGTCCTTCACTCCAAGAATTCTCCAATAAATTCTATCTTACAAAAGTATTTTTTAGACTTTTAAATAAATTAGCTATACAATAAAAATGGTCCTAACCAAACAGCATTGTTCTGAGATATTCTCTCATGTTTCTTTTTATATAACTTACATCCCATTTTAATCCAGCTCATGAAGCTCAGTGAAAAATAATATTTAACTCCTTTCCATTGAAGCTTAAGAGACCACTGATTTGGATACAGATAAACTACATAAGAGAAGGTTAATTTTAAAGTTAAATGGCAGAATAATTCTACCAATATAGCTGAGTTTATATACACAAGAGGAATGCTGAGGACTTTAAAAAAAATCACTCTATTTTTAGTGATTCTGCACATTCCTCTGTATGTGTAATTATTTATTATTTNAGCATCTGGGCTCCCTGGGAGAGTCCAGCTGTGTCCCTCACCCCACATGCCAGGCCTCCCATCTCCCCTGCCTCTTCCAAATTCTCCTAGCAGCCATGCTGCCACAGCAGAGATGAGACTAGGTCCTCTGCACCCCTGAGCCAAACTACACAAGGACAGTGTCAGCTGGGTAATGAGAGGAGTGCAGCTGCCCTGACCATGGTCTCCAAAGGTCCATAATGGCTTCAAGAAAGTGGCACTGCTTCATAGCAAGTGACTATTTACAGTCTTTGACAAAACTCATTCCAATGCTTTTCATTAACACAGTGAATTAATTTACCAGTGTCAGTTATCAATACTTTCTGAGGTTATGCTATTTTCATATTGTTTTTCACGTCCTTCATATGTTGACACAAATAGATTTTAATTTAAGAAAAAGCAGAGACATCACTTGCTGACAAGTTCCGTCTACTCAGAGGTTGCAACTTATCTTCCCAGAGCCTGCTGGGAAGCTGGTGGGGCATGGACTCCCCCCAGGGGTGCCCAGGAGGATCTCAGCAGGAAAGGAGGCAGCTTGCTGAGCCAGCCCTTGGGTCCTCTCTCTCCAAGGCAGGCAAGGGAACTGGGTTCTTCCGGCAAGCCCAGGAGCCCCACAGCGCCCCTCCCCCAGAAACAGATGTGTTCTTGGAAGGTTTTCTTTTCTTTGTTTTAATCAAAGGATTAAAATCATTTTAATTTACTGGTGTCAGCGATTTTCTGAGATTATCTGTCTTCATACAGTTTTTCGTGTCCCTCATATACTGACACAAATAGATTTTAATTTTGGACTCATAGAGAAAAACAGGACTGCAGGAGCAACAACAAAAAAGTGATGGGACAGATTATAGTGAAACTAGATGATCAAGACAGAGAGGTCTGAGTCACTGAAAACAGAAACACCCAGACTCACCTCCAGAGTCAGTGGTAGTCCGAGTCACGGAACGGTAGAGCCATTTTCAGGAAAACAGTTTCATCTCTAGGGCACCCAAAACCCATTTCACTTCCCACTCTCCAGTCACATTCCCTCCCATCACATTCGGAGAAGGTAAGTCTGGGTCAAGCAGTGCAGAGGGCATAAATTTGCCATATCGTAAATCTGTGCAAGGGAGAAGGCAATGGCAACCCACTCCAGGACTCTTGCCTGGAGAATCCCACGATCAGAGGAGCCTGGTAGACTACAGTCCATGGGGTCGCTAAGAGTCAAACACGACTGACGTGACTTAGCAGCAGCAGCAGCAGCAAATGGGTGCAAGAACCACCACTTTGCTTTATTTCTCTAAATCAAACAAAATTTGTCTCTAAGCCCTACTTCCACAAAAGATGAGTCAATGATAGTTTTTTTAAACTTCTTTAGGTAATCCCCTGCCCAGAAACTTGCAGCATCTCAAGAAACAACAGAGTCCAGAAACCTTGAGGAAGACCTTAGAGTTTCAGTCCATCTCTGAGATGTTCATACAATAGTTATTACCCAAGTTGACATTGTTCACTGGAAGACAGAAACTTCTTCTCAAATCTTCACTGATTCCCAAGCTGGGCAATTCGGGTTTGNACTCGATGGACGTGAGTCTGAGTGAACTCCGGGAGATGGTGATGGACAGGGAGGCCTGGCGTGCTGCGATTCATGGGGTCGCAAAGAGTTGGACACGACTGAGCGACTGAACTGAACTGAACTGAATTGACCTCATCATGATGAATCTGAGGACAACATGACAGCAAACTTCAGAACAGACAGTAAAGTCGCAGATTATGTGTGATTGACAGATGTCTGCCATAAACTCTGCGTTCTCTGAGTTCAAGGTTGGCATACTCTGGATGAAGAGTGGGTCGGAGGGAAGAGAAACTGGAGGGAAAGAGACTGCTTAGAAAGCCAAGTCAGGCCAAGTCAGTAGTCCTGGCATGAAATTCAGATCTAAACCACATAACATCGAGGATATTTGACTTGCAGTGGATTAAATTTTTTACATGAGGAAGGTAATTTTAAGTGTAGTTTATCTATATTTAGGTTTATTTTATTCCCATTATTTTTTCACAAAAATTAGTCATGTGGGTACGTATGTGAGTGTGTATAAATTTTCTCATTAGAAGTTGCATACATATGAGGAAATGTAGAAGTATCCTAACTTCCTAGATGTTAAATCATGCGTTCATTTTTTAAAAGCAGGTTAGAGTTTACCATTCTATATGTTCATATAGCATTTTTAATTTACTAAGTTATTCTTTAATTGAAGATTCTTTTTAATTGACAATCAAGAAAACTATTTCCCAAAATAAAAGTATTGGTGTAAGGCACCAGTACTAGCCCTTATCATCTTTGGGTCAGGTCATGTGAGACCATGTGAAAATGGTAAAAAGCAGGTTAGAGTTTACCATTCTATATGTTCATATAGCATTTTTAATTTACTAAGTTATTCTTTAATTGAAGATTCTTTTTAATTGACAATCAAGAAAACTATTTCCCAAAATAAAAGTATTGGTGTAAGGCACCAGTACTAGCCCTTATCATCTTTGGGTCAGGTCATGTGAGACCATGTGAAAATGGTCCTATGTTTGTGAGTTCAGTTCCTATTTGACTGAGTTGGAAAGAGACCACTCACATGCCAGCAACCAGCCAACTCAGAGAGGTATGAAGTTGACTTGAGGTGAGGGGTTGGGCTGAAAAAATGTATGGGTGCATCTTAAACAACTTGGAGTGATGTCAAAGGGAGAACAGAATCATCTTTAATTCAGTGTGTACAGATAAATTGTTGTTAATAAGATTAGCATATTATCTTATTTGCTTCCTAAGGGGAGAAATAAAATGTTTGTTTGCTGAGTGGGACAAAAATACAACCCAAGTACATGACCTTATTCCCCTGTTTGCAACAATTTATTCTCTCTCCCAACACTTTGTGATGTTACCAGAGCTAATTTACAGATTGAAATCACTGCTTTCTAGTTCAGTGAGAGAAACTTAATGATCTTGCAGTTGCATTGACATATATAAAAGGATCAACCCAATCCTTAAACCCAAAAGTCATACTTAATAGAGAAATGAAATCAGAATACTCTTCTAGAAAGAGGAAACTAAAACAGGAACATTTCCTTCTCTTTGTAAACAGGATTATGTTTTATCACATGTTTGAAAAATTGGTTACCTATTCATGATAGTTTCTCAATGATGAACGCCCACTTTTTGTGCAAATTGAGAAATGATTTTTGTAACCCGACCTATGTGGGAAGGCAAATATTTGTTCACAATGTGAAAAGAAGTGAAATCCACCCTAAGTTCTGATTGCATTGACCCTGGAAGTTTAAGGGCTTCCCTCATAGTTCAGTTGGTAAAGAATCCACCTGCAATGCAGGAGACCCCAGTTCGATTCCTGGGTTGGAAAGATCTGCTGGAAAGGGGATAGGCTACCTACTCCAGAATTCTTGAGCTTCCCTTGTGGCTCAGATAGTAAGGAATCTGCCTGCAATGTTGGGGGCCTGGGTTCGATTTCTGGGCTGGGAAGATCCCTTGAAAAAGGGAAAGGCTACATGGTATTCTGGCCTGGAGAATTCCATGGACTCTATAGTCCATGGGGTCGCAAAGAGTCGGACATGACTGAGCAACCTTCACTGGAAATTTAAATATGACAGAAATAATAGTATACAGGAAGTATGCACAAAAAAATCCAAAGCTTTCCATAATTATCAGTTGTATATAGATTAAGAGTATTGATTTTTAGGGGCTCCTTTAGTGGTCTAAAGCTGAGTGCCGAATAATTGATGCTTTTGAACTGTGGTGTTGGAGAAGACTCTTGAGAGTACATTGGACTGCGAGGAGATCCAACCAGTCCATCCTAAAGGAGACCAGTCATGGGTGTTCATTGGAAGGACTGATGCTGAAGCTGAAACTCCAATACTTTGTCCACCTCATGTGAAAAGTTGACTCATTGGAAAAGATTCTGATGCTGGGAGGGACGGGGGCAGGAGGAGAAGGGGACGACAGAGGATGAGATGGTTGGATGGCATCACCAACTCAATGGATGTGAGTCTAAGTGAACTCCGGGAGTTGGTGATGGACAGGGATGCCTGGCGTGCTGTGATTCATGGGGTCGCAAAGAGTCAGACACAATTGAGCGACTGAACTGAACTGAACTTAGTGGTCCAGGGGTTAAAAATCTGCCTGTCAATGCAGGGGACATACGTTGGATCCCTGGAGGATCCCACATGCCACTGAGCAACTAAACACCTGCACCACAACTACTTAGTCCACACACTAGAGCCTAGGAGCCACAGCTACTGAAACAGAGTTCCTAGAACCATGTGGTACAACAGAAGCTGTGTCAATGAGAGGCCCAAGCGTCACACCTAGGGAGTAGCCCCCACTCACTGCAAGTAGAGAAAGGCCTCATGCAGCAGTTAAGACCCAGAACAACCTGAAATAAACAAATAAGAAACATCTCTGATTAAGAAAAAAAAGAATACTGATTTTTAAATAGTCTCTGATTGTTTAATGGCATTGCCTGAAGTTAGATAAATCTCTTAGAGGAAAATCAGACTTAAAAAAAAAACACACACACATAAAATGAGTTGGTACAACTATATTGGGAACTAAAATCAGCAAGAGGTAGATAAAGAAGTAATAGTGTGTTAAGGGCTGAGAATAGTGTTGCACTGGAATTTCTTTCCTTTCATTTGAACTTCAAGGTAATGAGGTAAATTGAAAAGACCATGGACCTGACCTGAATCTAACTCCCAGCTCTCCCACTCACTACCTGTGTGTCTTTGGGCAGGTGACTTTTCTTCTCTGGAGACATAGTTTTTCATTTGTAAAATGGACATAATACCAATCTTTAAGACCCCTGAAAGAATTATAAATAATTTATTAAGTGACTAACACTTTGCAAGCATTTGATAAAAAAAAAAAACCCTAGTATTATTTACCTTTCCTTTTTCCCCTGTATCGCAAAATAGTCTCCAATCTTGATTATTCAAACCTCCTAAATTTCTCGTGAATCCCCCCAGTTCTATTATCTATTCCTTGCTATATCTGCCATCTGGATTACTTGTCAGTTTTCTAGCAGTAGTCCCTGAATCCAACTGAGAGTGTTATTTTGTTTTGCTTTTTAAAAATTTTGATCCAGTTACTCTCCAGTTTAATAGTCATGAATAGTTTCCATTGTCTTTGAGATTAATTGCTGAACTCCACTGTTTTGCAGATTAAGCTTCCCGGTCTGGTTCTGCTCACCCTCCAATGTTCTCTTTGCCACCAGACAGCCTGATATTTTTTTCGTTGTCTGCCTAGCACATTGAGGAGACAGCAGCAAGGAAGGCAGAAGAGAGTGAGTGCACGGCAAGTATGCTTGAGTGCTCAGTTGCTTCAGCCGTGTCCGACTCTGCGACCCTATGGACTGTAGCCCACAAAGCTCCTCCTCTGTCCATGGGATTCTCCAGGCAAGAATACTGAAGTGGGCTTCCATGCCTTCCTCCAGGTAATCTTCCCCACCCAGGAATCAAACCCATGTCTCCTGTGTCTCCTGCATTGCAGGTGGATTCTTCACTGCTAAGCCCCTGGGGAAGCATGGCTAGTATGAAGAAAGATAAAATCTCTGTGATTAGCAGTAAAGTACCTGGCAGATTTACTAGGCTGGTACTGTTTTAGGCTTAAAGATCATTCATGGGTCAGTAAAGCTGAGTGCCTAAGAACTGATGCTTTTGAACTGTGGTGTTGGAGAAGACTCTTGAAAGTCCCTTGGACTGCAAGGAGATCCAACCAGTCCATTCTGAAGGAGACCAAACCTGGGATTTCTTTGGAAGGAATGATGCTAAGGCTGAAACTCCAGTACTTTGGCCACCTAATGAGAAGAGTTGACTCATTGGAAAAGACTCTGATGCTGGGAGGGATTGGGCGCAGGAGGAGAAGGGGACAACCGAGGATGAGATGGCTGGATGGCATCACTGACTTGATGGACGTGAGTCTGAGTGAACTCCAGGAGTTGGTGATGAACAGGGAGGCCTGGCGTGCTGCGATTCATGGGGTCGCAAAGAGTTGGACACGACTGAGCGACTGAACTGAACTGAACTGAACTCTGTGCTAGACCACAGTAACTCTTATAGCACAATATCGACTCCACAGTAGAAATAATTTCTCCTGTGTGTATTAAGTAGTAATATTTTTTCTCAATATGAACAGAGTGTTGTTTAGTTGCTAAGTCATGTCTGACTCTTGTGTGACCTTATAGACTGTAGCCTGCCAAGCTCCTCTATCCATGGGATTTCCCAGGCAAGAGTACTGGAAGAAATAAATACTCAGAGTGGAAATATCCTGTCCATTTCCTACTCCAGGGGATGTTCCTGACCCAGGGATCAAACCCACATCTTCTGCTTGGCAGGTAGATTCCTTACCACTGAGCCACCTGGGAAGACCATGAACCAAGAGTATCTGACTCAAAACACAAAAACAGCAAGAGCACAGTTCAGTTCAGTTCATTTCAGTCGCTCAGTCGTGTCCGACTCCTTGCGACCCCATGAATCGCAGCACGCCAGGCCTCCCTGTCCATCACCAACTCCTGGAGTTCACTCAGACTTGCGTCTATCGAGTCAGTGATGCCATCCAGCCATCTCATCCTCAGAGTAAATTAAATACAAAAGTTAGATGATTTCTGGAGTTTGGATGGTGTCAGGAGACGTAGGAAAGCATCTTGCTTGTTTGATCTATTTTGCAAAGAGTGGAAACTTAAATTGCAGAGACATTGAGAGCTAAAAGAACAGAAAGTGGTCACTAATCCTCAAAAAGGATACATTGGTCTGGATTAGGCAAACCCAAATCATTTACCATTTTTCAATGACCCAGTACCTGGTCAACAAAATGCCAGCTTTGGATTGGGGTGAAGCACTGCCCTGAGTCAGGGAATGTCCCCACAGAGAGCCACTCTGACCTGTGGCTAGGATGCTGGACTTGCTGGGAGCAGCTGGATGCTGGTCCTGTTTCACAGGGCTATTACACAGCTCCATTAGAAATTACTCCATCTTAAGCTTTCAGCATCTGGGCTCCCTGGGAGAGTCCAGCTGTGTCCCTCACCCCACATGCCAGGCCTCCCATCTCCCCTGCCTCTTCCAAATTCTCCTAGCAGCCATGCTGCCACAGCAGAGATGAGACTAGGTCCTCTGCACCCCTGAGCCAAACTACACAAGGACAGTGTCAGCTGGGTAATGAGAGGAGTNGCCTCTTCCAAATTCTCCTAGCAGCCATGCTGCCACAGCAGAGAAGAGACTAGGTCCTCTGCACCCCTGAGCCAAACTACACAAGGACAGTGTCAGCTGGGTAATGAGAGGAGTACAGCTGCCCTGACCGTGGTCTCCAAAGGTCCATAATGGCTTCAAGAAAGTGGCACTGCTTCATAGCAAATGACTATTTACAGTCTTTGACAAAACTCATTCCAATGCTTTTCATTAACACAGTCAATTAATTTACCAGTGTCAGTTATCAATACTTTCTAAGGTTATGCTATTTTCATATCATTTTTCATGTCCTTCATATGTTGACACAAATAGATTTTAATTTAAGAAAAAGCAGAAACATCACTTGCTGACAAGTTCCGTCTACTCAAAGGTTGGAACTTATCTTCCCAGAGCCTGCTGGGAAGCTGGTGGGGCATGTATTCCCCCCAAGGGTCCCCAGGAGGATCTCAGCAGGAAAGGAGGCAGCCTGCTGAGCCAGCCCTTGGGTCCTCTCTCTCCAAGGCAGGCAAGGGAACAGCGTTCTTCCGGCAAGCCCAGGAGCCCCACAGCGCCCCTCCCCCAGAAACAGATGTGTTCTTGGAAGGTTTTCTTTTCTTTGTTTTAATCAAAGGATTAAAACCATTTTAATTTACTGGTGTCAGTGATTTTCTGAGATTATCTATCTTCATACAGTTTTTTGTGTCCCTCATATACTGACACAAATAGATTTTAATTTTGGGCTCATAGAGAAAAATAGGACTGCAGGAGCAACAACAAAAAAGTGATGGGACAGATTATAGTGAAACTAGATGATCAAGACAGAGAGGTCTGAGTCACTGAAAACAGAAACACCCAGACTCACCTCCAGAGTCAGTGGTAGCCCGAGTCACGGAATGGTAGGGCCATTTTCAGGAAAATAGTTTCATCTTTGGGGCACCCAAAACCCATTTCACTTCCCACTCTCCAGTCACATTCTCCAGTCACATTCCCTCCCATCACATTCAGAGAAGGTACATTCTCCAGTCACATTCCCTCCCATCACATTCGGAGAAGGTAAGTCTGGGTCAAGTAGGGCAGAGGGCATAAATTTGCCATATCGTAAATGGGTGCAAGGGAGAAGGCAAGGGCAACCCACTCCAGGACTCTTGCCTGGAGAATCCCACGATCAGAGGAGCCTGGTAGGTCTCTAAGAGTCCATGGGGTCTCTAAGAGTCGGACACGACTGACGTGACTTAGCAGCAGCAGCAGCAGCAGCAAATGGGTGCAAGAACCACCACTTTGCTTTATTTCTCTAAATCAAACAAAATTTGTCTCTAAGCCCTACTTCCCCAAAAGATGAGTCAACGATAGTTTTTTTAAACTTCTTTAGGTAATCCCCTGCCCAGAAACTTGCAGCATCTCAAGAAACAACAGAGTCCAGAAACCTTGAGGAAGACCTTAGAGTTTCAGTCCATCTCTGAGATGTTCATACAATAGTTATTACCCAAGTTGACATGGTTCACTGGAAGACAGAAACTTCTCAAATCTTCATTGATTCCCAAGCTGGGCAATTCGTGTTCGCTTTCCCCAGCAGCTACAGGCCATCCAAGAGACCTTTTGCCATCGCTCTGGGCCCCACATTGAAGTGGGATGCAGGGTCCTTCCATTTTTCAAGCATGCTAACTCTGTCATCTTAGATCTCGCCAGATTTGCCTCTTCAATTACCCCTGGCCTCAGGAAATCTTTCTCCCCAGCTTATCCTCCTTCAATGATATAATCTCCCAAATGAAAGCCTGGGTAGGACAGTGTTCCAGGAGCTCGGCAACTTGTCCTTCACTCCAAGAATTCTCCAACAAATTCTATCCTTACAAAAGTATTTTTTAGACTTTTAAATAAATTAGCTATACAATAAAAATGGTCCTAACCAAATAGCATTGTTCTGAGATATTCTCTCATGTTTCTTTTTATATAACTTACATCCCATTTTAATCCAGCTCATGAAGCTCAGTGAAAAATAATATTTAACTCCTTTCCATTGAAGCTTAAGAGACCACTGATTTGGATACAGATAAACTACATAAGAGAAGGTTAATTTTAAAGTTAAATGGCAGAATAATTCTACCAATATAGCTGAGTTTATATACACAGAGGAATGCTGAGGACCTAAAAAAAAATCACTCTATTTTTAGTGATTCTGCACACTCCTCTCTGTATGTGTAATTATTTATTATTTTGCTAATTGCAAAAGTAACATATGCTGAAAGAAGAAAACTTGGAAAATGCCAAAATATACAAATTAAATAAAAATTCTGAAGCATATTCATAGATAATCATTGTAAACATTCTGATGTATATCTTTTATATCTTTTTCTTACATAATACATTTTTAAACTTTTTTCCTTTTAATATATATATTTTATTGAAGTATAGTTGACTTACAATGTTTCAAGTGTACAGTAAGGTGATTCAGTCATACATATACACATATATTACTTTTCAGATTATTTTCCATTATAGGTTATTACAAGATATTGACTATAACTCCCTGTCCTATACAGTAAAACTATGTTGCTTGTTGTGCATTTGTTTTTTTAATTAGAAATTTAGCATTCTATTCATACTAAGTCAAACAAGTGGAATCAAATGTTGTAAGTTTTTTAGCTAGGTAAACATTCACAACTTTTAATATATATATATCTTAAATACTATTTATATAATATGTTTACAAAAGCTTTTCTACACTTGATAAAGGCTTGAGAAAGAACATTGATAAAGATAAAGACGAGATGGGAGATATTGGAAAACATAAGCTAAATGAAATGGGAGCACTGAATATGAAATTTAAAAAGTGAAACTAACTAGATACAAGTAAAACATTATCATAAAGTCCAGTTGTTTTTAAACATGGCTGCTCATTAGAAACATATCTGGAGTTTTGGAGAAAAAACTTCACCTGGGCATTTGTATTTTCCAAAAATTCCAAGATAATTCTGATATGCACCTGGATTTTCAAAAGTTATTACAGGGTTTTCTATTAAATGGTAGTTTCAGTGATATAGAATTCTATTATTTTCTGTAGACCAGTCATGATACAATGGTATTAAGTGAATAATTACATAACCACAATAGTAAAAATGCCTATCAGTTTTCACAAGCAATAGCCAGACAAAAAAGAGAATTACAATTGCAAGCCATAATGGAAGTATGATTAACCTAACAGTATAAAATAATTACATACAATTTGGGGAGGTAAGTAGAGTGATGTTATAAATGGAGATGCGTACATGTACATGTTTTCATCTGGGCTTCCCTGGTGGCTCAGAGGTTAAAGCGTCTGCCTCCAATGTGGGAGACCCGGGTTTGATCCCTGGGTCAGGATGATCCCCTGGAGAAGGAAATGGCAATCCACGCCAGTATTCTTGCCTGGAGAATCCCATGGACGGAGAAGCCTCATAGGTTATAGTCCACGGGGTGGCAAAGAGTCGGACACGACTGAGCGATTTCACTTCACTTCACTTCACATGTTTTCAT
>SJYX01011996.1:359623-372310 GCA_006410675.1 Oreotragus oreotragus | reverse complement strand
GAATCAGTCATAGGTACACCCATGTCCCCTCCCTCTTGAACCTCCTTCCCATCTCCCTCCCCATCCCACACTTCTAGATTGTCACATAGCCCCTGTTTGAGTTCCCTGAGTCTTGCAGCAAATTCCCACTTGCTATCTATTTTACATATGGTATTGTAGGTTTCCATGTTACTCTCTCCATACATCTCACCCTTTCCTTCCTCCTCTCCCCTGGTCTCCATAGGTCTGTTCTCTATGTCTGGTTCTCAAGATTTGTGTTTGTGCTCTCCAAGAGTAGAGTCTCTGCTTCCCCCCCTGTCTCTTATACACATCTAGATGTGTATAAGAGACAGGAGAAAGAACATTGATAAAGATAAAGACGAGATGGGAGATATTGGAAAACATAAGCTAAAAGAAATGGGAGCACTGAATGTGAAATTTAAAAAGTGAAACTAACTAGATACAAGTAAAACATTATCATAAAGTCCAGTTGTTTTTAAACATGGCTGCTCATTAGAAACATATCTGGAGTTTTGGAGAAAAAAACTTCACCTGGGCATTTGTATTTTCCAAAAATTCCAAGATAATTCTGATATGCACCTGGATTTTCAAAAGTTATTACAGGTTTTTCTATTAAATGGTAGTTTCAGTGATGTAAAATTCTATTATTTTCTGTAGACCAGTCATGATACAATGGTATTAAGTGAATAATTACATAACTACAATAGTAAAAATGCCTATCAGTTTTCACAAGCAATAGCCAGACAAAAAATAAAAGAGAATTACAATTGCAAGCCATAATGGAAACATGATTAACTTAACAGTATAAAATAATGACATACAATTTGGGGAGGTAAGTAGAGTGATGTTATAAATGGAGATGCAACATGTACGTGTTTTCATCTACCCAGTCAGCCAATGTCTTTTGGTTGGTGCATTTAATCCATTTACATTTAAGGTAATTATTGACATGCATGATCCTATTACCATGTTCTTTATTGTTTTGGGTTTGTTTTGTGTAGATCTTTTCCTTCTCTTGTGTTTCCGGTCTAGAAAAGTCCTTTTAGTATTTGTTGTAAAACTGGTTTGGTGGTGCTGAATTCTCTTAACTTCTGCTTGTCTGGGAAAGCTTTTGATTTCTCCATCAAATCTAAACAGGAGTCTTGTTGGGTAGAGTATTCCTGGTTGTAGGGTCTTCCCTTTCATCACTTTAAATATACCATGCCATTCCCTTCTTGCTTGTAGAGTTTCTGTTGCAAAATCAGCTGTTAACGTTATAGGAGTTTTCTTGTATGTTGTCATTTTCCCCTTGTTTCTTTTAATATTTTATCTTTGTCTTTAAGTTTTTCAGTTTGATTACTGTGTGTCTCCGTGTGTTCCTCCTTGGGTTTATCCTGCCTGGAACTCTCCATGCTTCCTGGATGTGGCTGACTATTTCCTTTTCCATGTGAGGGAAGTTTTCAGCCATTATCTCTTCAAATATTTTCTCATATCCTTTCTCTCTCTCTTTTAGTTAACATTATAGGAGTTCTCTTGTATGTTGTCCTTTTCCCCTTGTTTCTTTTAATATTTTATCTTGGTCTTTAAGTTTTTCAGTTTGATTACTCTGTGTCTCCATGTGTTCCTCCTCGGGTTTATCCTGCCTGGAACTCTCCATGCTTCCTGGATGTGGCTGACTATTTCCTTTTCCATGTGAGGGAAGTTTTCAGCCATTATCTCTTCAAATATTTTCTCATATCCTTTCTCTCTCTCTTTTCCTTCTGGGACCTTTATAATGCAAACTTTGGTGTGTTTAATGTTGTCCCAGAGGTCTCCTAGACTATTTTCATTTTTCCTCCCTTCTTTTTTCTGTATTCTCTTCTGTGGCAGTGATTTCTACCATTCTGTCTTCCAAGTTACTTATCTTTTCTGCTGCCTGAGTTATTCTGCTGCTGATTCCTTCTAGTGTATCATTCATCTCTACTTGTGCTTTAGTTCTTCTGGGTCTTTGGTAAGCATTTCTTGTATCTTCTCCATTAGTTTCCAAGATCCTGGATCATCTTCATTATCATTATTCTGAATTCTTTTTCTGAAAGATTGCCTATGTTCTCTTCATTTATTGTTTTTTTCTGGAGTTTTATCTTGTCCCTTCAATTGGGACAAAACCCTCTGCTTTCTCATCCTGACTGACTTTCTGTAATATGGCTTTCATTCTAGCTGCTGTGGGATTGTGGTTCTTTTGATTCTTCTATCTGCCCTCTGTTTAATGAGGCTAAGAGGCTTGTGTAAGCTTCCTGATGAGAGGGACTGGCCATGGGAAAAACTGGGTCCTGATCTGGTGGGCAGGACCGTGTTCAGTAAAGCTTTAATCCAGTCATTTGCTGATGGGTGGGATGGCACTCCCTCCCTGTTGGTTGTTTGGTCTGAGGTGACCCAGCCCTGGGGTCAATGTGGCTCTATGGTAGGGTTAATGGGCACCTCCAAGAAGACTTATATTAAAGGGCACCTTCCAGCACTGCTGCTGCTGGTGTCCCTGTCCCTGTGGTGAGCCACTGCTGACCCACACCTCCATGGGAGACCCTCCAGCACACTGAATTGTGACATGTGACAAAAAATGAATTTTATACAACAACGTGCAACACGTCACAGACAACACATAGATCTAGTTCAGTCTCCTGCAGGGTCACTGTTCCTTTCCCCTGGGTCTTGATACATGCAAGATATTTTCCCCCCACTTTATTTTTTTAATTGAAGGATAATTGCTTTACAGAATTTTGTGGTTTTCTGTCATACCTCAACAAGAATCAGTCATAGG
The DNA here is from genome assembly GCA_006410675.1 of Oreotragus oreotragus. Classification (NCBI taxonomy): domain Eukaryota; kingdom Metazoa; phylum Chordata; class Mammalia; order Artiodactyla; family Bovidae; genus Oreotragus; species Oreotragus oreotragus. The sequence continues at coordinate 369,537 of SJYX01011996.1, read as the reverse complement.
TACACCCATGTCCCCTCCCTCTTGAACCTCCTTCCCATCTCCCTCCCCATCCCACACTTCTAGATTGTCACATAGCCCCTGTTTGAGTTCCCTGAGTCTTGCAGCAAATTCCCACTTGCTATCTATTTTACATATGGTATTGTAGGTTTCCATGTTACTCTCTCCATACATCTCACCCTTTCCTTCCTCCTCTCCCCTGGTCTCCATAGGTCTGTTCTCTATGTCTGGTTCTCAAGATTTGTGTTTGTGCTCTCCAAGAGTAGAGTCTCTGCTTCCCCCCAGCCTTGTGGAAGTCCTGTAATCAAATCCTGTTAGACTTCAAGGTCAGATTTCCTGGATTTCCCTGTCCCTTTGCCAGATCCCCAGACTGAGACGCCTGATGTGGGGCTTAGAACCTTCACAAAAGTGGGGAACTTCTTTGGTATTATTGTTCTTCAGTTTGAGGATAGCCCACCTGGCGGATATGGCATTTTATCATGACTGTGCCCTTCCTATACTGGCTTGTTGTGGCTTCCTCTTTGTCTTTGGATGTGGGGTATCTTTTTTTGGCAGGTTCCAGTGTCCTCCTGTTAATGGTTGTTCAATAGCTAGTTGCAATTTTTATGCTCCTGCAGGAGGAGATGAGCACACATCCTTCTACTCTATCATCTTAAACTTTTTTTTAATTGTAAAATACATGTGTATATTTTTAAAAGTCAAATGAGACGTTATAAATTTAATGACAAAAATAGCCCTGACCTTTCTCATCCAATTCCCAACAGCAAAGACAATCTCTTTCAACTTCTTTAGCTATTTTTAATAGGTTGGTACAAAAGTAATTGTGTTTTTGAACTGTGAATTTTAAGTCATTATAACTAGGTTCAAACACATCTTTATTAATCAAAATAGGAACCATTACTGTTAACACATTTATGCCAATGAAAGACATTTGTTTATTTCTATAGCATAAAAATTTATGCTTTGGATGACTGACTTTATTTTTCTAGGCTCCAAAATCACTGCAGATGGTGATTGGAGCCATGGAATTAAAGGATGCTTACTCCTTGGAAGGAAGGTTATGACCAACCTAGACAGCATATTCAAAAGCAGAGACATTACTTTGTCAACAAAGGTCCGTCTAATCAGGCTATGGTTTTTCTAGTGGTCATGTATGGATGTGAGAGTTGGACTATAAAGAAGGCTGAGCACTGAATAATTGATGCTTTTGAACTGTGGTGTTTGAGAAGACTCTTGAGAGTCCCTTGGAGTGCAAGGAGATCCAACTAGTCCATCGTAAAGGAGATCAGTCCTGGGTGTTCATTGGAAGGACTGAGGTTGAAGCTGAAACTCCAATACTTTGGCCACCTGATGTGAAGAGCTGACTCATTTGAAAAGACCCTGATGTTGGGAAAGATTGAGGGCAGGAGGAGAAGGGGACAACAGAGGATAAGATGGTTGGATGACATCACCAACTCAATGGACATGGGTTTAAGTTGACTCTGGGAGTTGGTGACGGACAGGGAGGACTGGTGTGCTGCAGTCCACGGGGTGGCAAAGAGTCGGACACGACTGAGCGACTGAAATGAACTGAACTGAAAAGCTCTCCCTCCTGCTGGTTGTGGAAGGGTTTTCTGCAAAAAGTTGTTGAGTTGCTTGAATAAGTGGTAGTCAGTTGAGAGGTCAGGTGAATATGGAGGATGAGACAAAACTTTGTAGGGCAATTTGTTCAACTTTTGAAGTATTGGTTGTGGAACATGAAGTTGAGCGTTGTTGTGGAAAAAAATTGGGCCCATTCTGTTGACAAATGCAGGTTGCAGGTATTGCAGTTTTCAGTATATCTCACTGATTTGCAGAGCATACTTCTCAGATATAATGGTTTCACCAGGATTCAGAAAGCTGCAGTGGATCAGACCTACAGAAGACCAGCAAACGGTGACCATGATCTTTTTTGGTGCAAGTTTGGCTTTGGATAGTGGTTTAGAACTTCTTCTCCACACAGCCACTGAGTTGGTCATTGCATGTTGTAGTGTAAAATCCACTTTTTGTCGCACGTCACAATCTGATTGAGAAATGGTTCATTGTTGCTGCATAGAATAAGAGAAGACAACACTTCAAAACAATTTTTTAAATTTTGGTCAGCTCTTGAGGCACTCACTTACTGAGTTTTTTCACCTTTCCAGTTTGCTTCACATGCAGAGTGAACACAGAAGTGTCAACATTGAGCTCCTCAGCAACTTCTTGTGTGGTTGTAAGAGGATCAGCTTCGATGATTGCTTTCAATTAGTCGTTGTGAACTTCTGATGGCCAGCCACTGCACTCCTCAACTTCAGGGCTCTTGTCTCCTCTGCAAAATTTCTTGAACCACCACTGCACTGCACTGGACACTTGTTGCCAGTTCCTGAGCCAAATACATCGTTGATGTTGCGAGTTGTCTCCGCAGCTTTATGACCCATTTTGAAAGCAAATCAAAAAATCACTCGAATTTGCTTTTTGTCTAATATTGTTTCCATAGTCTAAAATAAATAAAAAATAAATAGTAAGTAAAGTTATTAGCAAAAAAAAAAAAGAGAGAGAGAGAGAGAGAGATAAAGCAAGAAAGGGACATCAAAATGATGCCTAACATAACCACATTTATTTAACAATGTGTTCTAACATCAAATGGCAAAGTTCAGCAATGCAAAACTGCAATTACTTTTGCACCAACCAAATAGCTTCTTTAGTTATATTCTGGTAGACTTCCCTGGTGGCTCAGATGGTAAAGCATCTGTCTACAATGCAGGAGACCCAGGTTCGATCCCTGGGTTGGGAAGATTCCCTGGAGAAGGAAATGGCAATCCACTCCAGGACTATTGCCTGGAAAATCCCATGGGCAGAAGAGCCTAGTAGGCTACAGTCCATGGGTTTGCAAAGTGTCGGACACGACTGAGCGACTTCACTTCACTTCACTTCATTACAGCCATATGGCTTCCCAGGTGGCTCAGTGATAAAGACTCTGCCTGTCAGTGCAGGAGCCACAGGAGGCTCGAGTTTGATCCCTGGGTCAGGAAGATCCTCTGGAGGAGGAAATGGCAACCCACTCCAGTATTCTTGCTGGGATAATCCCATGGACAGAGGAGCCTAGTAGGATAGTCCTTGGGATTGCAAGGAGTTGGACACAACTGAGTGACTGAGGACACACACAATTACAACCATATGTCTCAAGAGTATGATTATTTTACTCATTTTTGATTTTCAATCATAGATACTCTCTATTTATCTCCAACAGGGAAGATGAGGATTTAGCTCTCTCAACTCCCCTTGCCTTGTCGTTCCTCTACAAGCATGTACAAATACTCACAAATGAGTATAATATGATCATATAGTTTGGTTGTATTTCTATAGTTTCTTGGTTTCCTTGGAATTAACAATTGGCTTACTTTTCTGTTTGCTTAGGTTCCCATGTACTTATTCACGTATTAATTCATTATCCAAAGTCTCAGCCAGAGTTGTCAAATTCCTTTCAATAGATTCAGACATTCCTGGTCTTTTTTTTTTTTTTTTTTAAGCTGGGCTATAACACACATATTCTAAGATGTTTTTTAAATTGAATTTTTATTTTTTGGTTGGGTATTTGTCTCTGCAAGGGAGCTTTCTCTAGTTGTGGTGAGAAGGGATAATTCATTATCCAAAGTCTCAGCCAGAGTTGTCAAATTCCTTTCAATAGATTCAGACATTCCTGGTCTTTTTTTTTTTTTTTTTTTTAAGCTGGGCTATAACACACATATTCTAAGATGTTTTTTAAATTGAATTTTTATTTTTTGGTTGGGTATTTGTCTCTGCAAGGGAGCTTTCTCTAGTTGTGGTGAGAAGGGGCTACTCCTCGTTACTGTGTGCAGGCCACACATTGTGGTGGCTTCTCTTGTTGAACACAGGCTCTAGGTCCTCCAGCTTCAGTAGCTGCAGCACATGGACACAGCAGTTGCAGGCTGCAGGGTCTAGATGGCAGGCTCAGTAGTTGTGGCACACAGGCTGAGTTGCTCTGTGGCATGTAGGATCTTTCTCAACCAGAGATTGAACCCATGTCCCCTGCATTGCCAGGCAGATTCTTATCCACTGTGGCACCAGGGAAATCCTCCAGGACTTTTTAAAGTTGATTTTCCCCCCCAGGAGTCCACAAGGATATGATTCCCTTCATTTTGATAATTTTCCTTCTCCTCTATCCTGTATTAACACTCTGTTACTAGAACCCACATCTTTTATCTTATTTGCTCTTTTGAAACTTTATCTACTTACTCATTTTTTGTCCAGGTTGCATGGCTTTTCAGATCTTATGCCTTTTTATAGTACAATTGCTTTAAAGTGGCAAACCCAAATACCTTTAGTTTTTCTAAAACGAAATGAAAAGAAGATAAACTTAAACCTATATTTGACAGTGTTTCAGCATTTCCTCTTATCTGGGAATGAGCTAGATATTCAATGAATATACATCATTTAAACTAAGGTTACAAAGAGTTTGAAAATGTTTTTTAAGCAGACATATTTTATAAAATATAATGAGAGTTGCAAAATGTATTTACAAATATCCCTCCCACTTATATCCATTTAATTCATGTGTTCTTAACACTTATGCTTGAGTTGCTATGAAAATTTAATGAGACATTAAAAATTAATCATCATTTTAAGTTATTTTTCTTGTTAAAAAACCAGGCAAGTAGCAAAAATCACAGAAGCAAAGAACTTAAAAATTTAAACATGGCTTTTCTCCCTCCTAAGATGTTCACATATATTAAAGAAATGATTTTTATTGTAAATTTAGTTCTTAGGTTGAATTTACAATTTTATAATTTCAAGCATCTAGTAGAGATAACATAAACTTATTTGACATCTTAATTTACATAAGTACTTATATTTTCTTTAAGCCAATTAAATAGAGCTCTTTCACAAGTTTTTATGCCTACTATCCAGAGGGAGAAAAATGTCATCTGTACAGAACATACATGCATAGAGGTACATAGACATATAGATATTAACAGACGCAAACAGAGATCTTATAACTTTCATTAAAAATTTTAGCCACATATCAAGTACAATAGTATAAAACTCACTAGCTTATAAAGGATTTAATGGTGTTTCTGGCAAATGGGACAAGTTAAGTTTACCCACTCAGATGACTGAAGCCTTTTGCTAATATTTTTGGAAAAGTCTATTAAGAATTTCGTCTTTAATGAATGATCTTGTAGAGGCCATGGGAAAAATTTGGGGCAAAGGAGCTTATGAAAATATCAAATGCAGTTTGTTCTTTTTAAAAAGTCTCTCTCTTTTTTTTGTTTGTTTCTAGTGCCATGATTGGTTTAGCCAACAATGATCTCTTTGGATACTTACATTGCAAAGATATGGTAAGATCAGTAGTTACAAGGGACTGGGAAAGGATTGTAGGTTTTATATGAGATGGAAATCAAGGGCTTATTGTCTATTTTCAGAAATCTAGGATAATTACTGTAGCATTTTTATTTTCTTTAACACTAGGAATTGATAGTTCAATGATTTTTTGTTTTTTTGTACTGCAGGCCCAAAATACAGAAGGTCTGGACCTGGTGGGATCTGCTATATAAAATAAGGGACATTAAATCAAATCTTCTTGTGCATTTTCTGGACCTTTGTGAAATCTATTCCTTGGCTATCAACAAGCCAACAGGTAAGTTTGACACCTGCTTGAGAGATGTCTGCAGTTCTTGAAATTTATCCTCTTATCTTCCCCTCGTAATCTTGTTAAGAAAGTGTCTGTGTTTGTGTTTCTCATACTAACCAAGGTGTTATTTTGTAGCTATTTCTCTGTTGCCTTTTTTTACCTGATCTTTCCACTGGTATCAATAGGACATTTATTTAAAATGAGAGCTCTCTTAAAAATCCTTTTAGGTGTAAAAGTCCATCTTCAATATACTTATTCCAATTGTGACTCCAAACCAATAAGTGTTTTATGGCTTGAAACCAATATTAGGGCTTAGCCATGGACACGAGTCATCTCCTAAGAAATGTAGCCCTCTCAAAATGCAGAGCTCACTCCAGAAAAGCCTAAGAAAGCCAAAATTTTTCTTGTCATAAGTGGCAACGAAAACTCTATCTCCAACAAAGTGAGGCACCTTGAATTACTATCCTCCTAACCTGGGTTACCAGAAGGTGATACTGCTATAAGAGTTTTTCCTTCACAAATGAGGCAACGAAGGTAGAGGCCATAAAGGGCCCTTATGAATTAAGACAAACTCCCCTGAGAGCCAGCATGTTTGGACAAAAAGAATGTTGCCTGTCACTTCATGTCTTCAGCTCCTGGCTGGCTGGCTAGCTGCTGATGCAAGTCTGACGGACAACCTGAACTCCCCCCTCCCCATCACCTCCCCACTGGCAGAAACCAGAGGGAATATTCTCACTGGTTACAAAGCCAAGTTCTCAGGATATAAAATAAGACAAATGGAGATTCTCACTTTATGGTTGTTCATCCTTATGACAAATGATAGAGACAAAGGGAAACATGACTCCTTCTGGAAAGCTAAGGATCAATAACCATAGGTGTTGATTAACAAAACCAAATTCACAAAAGTCAAATTTCAAGATCTATTTTCACAAATGCTTTTCTCCTGCCAGTGTGAATTTGAATAGGAATAGACAAGGAGAAATTGTTATCCCCCTTTCTTGACTGTGCACTCTAGACAGAAAGCTGGGAGACTGAAATGGTAAGAATTCTTACTTTCTGCTGGTCTGTTGTTGATTATCCCATGTCTCAACTGCAGTCTCCAGGGAGAGGGGAGCATTCCAGCCTTTCAGTGTCCCATCCTCATCACTAGAAACTGTACAGGAGGAAAAACTTGCTTCCTTTTACCTTTTTAAAATTATTTTTGACTGGGGCTCTGTAACAAAAGACAGATTAACAAGATAAAAGGAAGCAAGTGTATTAAAATGTACATGCTACATATGCTCCAGAGAAATGCAGGGATGAGTAACTCAAAGAGGTGGCTAGAATTTGGACTTACCAGATCATCTTAACCAAAGAACAATATATTTTTATGCGGCTACAAGACAGAGTGAAAGAGTACTAGGCTTCCAAAGGTGCCAAACTGTGGGGCAGTAAATACACCAGAAACTAAGAAAAGATAATAGCTAGTCAGTAAAGGTTGCTTTCTAGAGTCCTATGATCCTTTCTTGGGAGCTAATAAGTGTCTGGGGCTGTTGACGATAATTTCTGCACAAATTTATGTTCTGCTTTCAGGAAAATAGGGAGAGGACAGAGAACTTTTCTTGGATCTGCTCCTACTCAGTTGCCTTCAGCTCAAAATAATTCTTGTGCCAAAAGGGAAGATTTTTGGGTGGCATATTCTGTTATTCTCTGTGCGTGCGTGCATGCTAAGTTGTTTCAGTTGTATCTGACTCTTTATGACCCTATGGACTGTAGCCTGCCAGTCTCCTCTGTCCATGAAATTTTCCAGGCAAGAATCCTGGAGTGAGTTGTCATGCCCTCCTCTGGGGGATCCTCCTGACCCAGGAATGGAACCCGCATCTCATGTCTCCTGCATTGTCAGGCAGATTCTTTGCCACTAGAGATGAGAGAGTCAATTTCTAGGTAGGTTGACAAGAAGTTCCAGGTCTCTAAGGAGGAGAGAGGGGTCTGGGGCTTTCAAAGAGGAGATAGAGTTTTAGAATTCTCAAGAAGGAAAAAAGAACAAATGTCTTTTTTCTCTAAATTCTTTAGTCTTAATGAGGAGAAGGGAATGGCAGATGATGAGATGGTTGGATGGCCTCACCAACTCAATGGACATGAGTTTGAGTAAGCTCCAGGAGTTGGTGATGTACAGGCAAGTCTGGCATGCTGCAGTCCATGGGGTCGAAAAAAGATAGACACGACTGAGCGACTGAACTGAACTGAACTGAATTTAGTCTTAGTCACATAAAGCTTTCACTTTCATTAAGAGGCTCTTTAGTTCTCCTTCTATTTCTGCCATAAGGGTGGTGTCATCTGTATATCTGAGGTTATTGATATTTCTCCCAGAAATCTTGATTCCAGCTTGTGCTTCAAAGTGAAAGAGGAGAGTGAAAAAGTTGGCTTAAAATTCAACATTCAGAAAACTAAGATCATGGCATCTGGTCCCATCATTTCATGCCAAATAGACGGGGAAACAGTGTAAACAGTGACAGACTTTATTTTGGGGGGGCTCCAAAATCACTGCAGATGGTGATTGCAGCCATGAAATTAAAAGATGCTTGCACTTTGGAAATAAAGCTATGACCAATCTAGACAGCATGTTATAAAGCAGAGACATTACTTTGCCAACAAAGTCCATCTAGTCAAAGCTATGGTTTTTCCAGCAGTCATGTATGGATGTGAGTTGGACTATAAAGAAAGCTGAGTGCAGAAGAATTGATGCTTTTGAACTGTGGTGTTGTAGAAGACTCTTGAGAGTCACTTGGACTGCATGGAGAGCCAACCAATCTATCCTAAAGGAAATCAGTCCTGGAAGGATTGATGCTGAAGCTGAAACTACAATATTTTGGCCACCCAATGCAAAGAACTGATTCATTAGAAAAGACCCAGATGCTGTGAAAAATTAAAGGCAGGAGGAGAACGGGATGACAGAGGATGAGATGGTTGGATGGTATCACCAACTCAATGGAAATAAGTGTGAGTAAACCCCGGGAGTTGGTGATGGACAGGGAACCCTGGTATGCTGCAGTCCATGGGGTCGCAAAGAGTCGGAAACAACTGAGCAACTGAATTGAGATGAATCCTGTTATCTTAAAATGTATATTATGGGAGTGGGTCTGGTAAGATCTTTACAACCTTGAGACATTCTTTTGATTTATTCTAAAAAACAACTTTAAAAAGTATATAGCTCCCTTGTTAACACTAGTGAGTGGGGCACTCTCTGCCCCCCTTCTGATGTCTATGTCAGAAGCTTTCTCAAATTGCCAACATCTGTTGGATCATCAAAAAAGCAAGAGAGTTCCAGAAAAACATCTACTTCTGCTTTATTGACTATGCCAAAGCCTTTGACCATGTGGATCACAACAACTGTGGAAAATTCTTCAAGAAATGGGAATACCAGACCACGTGACTTACCTCTTGAGAAATCTGTATGCAGGTCAAGAAGCAACAGTTAGAAACGGACATGGAACAACAGATTGGTTAAAAATCAGGACAGGAGTACACCAGGGCTGTATATTGTCACTCTGCTTATTTAACTTATATGCAGAATACATCATGAGAAACACTGGGCTGCATGAAGCACAAGCTGGAATTGAGATTGCTGGGAGAAACATCAATAACCTCAGATATGCAGATGACACCAGCCTTATGGCAGAAAGTGAAGAACTAAAGAGCCTCTTGATGAAAGTGAAAGAGGAGATGAAAAAGTTGGCTTAAAACTCAACATTCAGAAAACTAAGATCATGGCATCTTGTCCCATCACTTCGTGGCAAATAGATGGGGTAACAGTGGAAACTGTGACAGAGTTTAATTTGGGGGGCACCAAAATCACTGCAGTCATGAAATTAAGAAAAAAACTTGAAAGAAAACTTATGACTAACCTAAGAGTGTATTAAAAAGCAGAGACATTACTTTGCCAACAAAGGTCTGTCTAGTCAAAGCTATGGTTTTTCCAGTGGTCATCTATGAATGTGAGAGTTGGACTATAAAGAAGGCTGAACACTGAAGAATTGATGCTTTTAAACTGTGGTGTTGGCGAAGATTCTTGAGAGTCCCTTAGACTGCAAGGAGATCCAACCAGTTAATCCTAAAGGAAATCGGGCCTGAATATTCACTGGAAGGACCCATGCCACCTGATGCAAAGAACATACTCATTTGAAAAGATTCTGATGCTGGGAAAGATTGAAGGCAGGAGGAGAAGGGGATGACAGAGGATGAGATGGTTGGATGGCATCACCGACTCAATGGACATGAGTTTGAGTAA
>SJYX01011996.1:330583-347873 GCA_006410675.1 Oreotragus oreotragus | reverse complement strand
TGATGGAATTCCAGTTGAGCTATTTCAAATCCTGAAAGATGATGCTGTGAAAGTGCTGCACTCAATATGCCAGTGAATTTGGAAAACACAGCAGTGGCCACAAGAATGATGAAGGTCAGTATTCAATCTAATCTCAGAGAAGGGCAATGCCAAAGAATGTTCAAACTATTGTAAAGTTGTGTTCATTTCACATGCTAGTAAGGTTATGCTCGAAATCCTTCCAGCTAGGTTTCTACAGTATGTGAACCAAGACCTTCCAAATGTACAAGCTGAATTTAGAAAAGGCAGAGGAACCATAGGTCAAATTGCCAACATTCATTGGGTCATAGGAAAAGTAAGAGAATTCCAGAAAAACATTTACTTCAACTTCATTGACTATGTGACAGCCTTTGACTATGTGAATCACTGTGGAAAATTCTTCAAGAGATGGGAATACCAGACTCCTGAGAAATTTGTATGCAGATTAAGAAGCAACAGTTAAAACCAGATATGGAAAAATGAACTAGTTAAAAATTGAGAAAAGAGTACATCAAGGCTGTATATCATTCAGTCTACTTATTTAACTTTTATGCAGAGTACATCATGAGAAATGCTGGGCTGGATGAATCACAAGTTGGAATCAAGATTGCTGGGAGAAATATTAATAACCTCAGGTATGCAGATGACACCACTCTAATAGCAGAAAGCTAGAGGAGCTAAAGATCCTTTTGATGAAGGTGAAAGAGGAGAGTGAAAAAGCTGACTTAAAACTCAGCATTAAAAAAACTAAGATAATGGCATCTAGTCTCATCACTTCATGGCAAATAGATGGGGAACAAACAGAAATAGGGACAGAGTTCATTTTATTGGGCTCCAAAATCACTTTGAATGGTGACTGCATCCATGAAATTAAAAGATGCTTGTTCCTTGGAAGAAAAGCTATGACAAACCTAGACAGCATATTAAAAAGCAGAGACATCACTTTGCTTAAACCTTCACAACCAAGGTTCATACAGTCCAAGCTATGGTTTTTCCAGTAACCATGTATGGATGTGAGAGTTGGACCACAAAGAAGAATGAGTACTGAAGAACTGATGCTTTCAAACTGTGGTGTTGGAGAAGACCCTTGAGAGTCCCTTGGACTGCAAGGAGATCAAAGCAGTCAATTCTAAAAGAAATCAGTCCTGAATATTCATTGGAAGGACTGATGCTGAAGCTGAAGCTCCAACACTTTGGCCACCTGATGTGAAGAGCCAGCTTATTGGAAAAGACCCTGAAACACTGGAAAAGATACAGAGGATGAGATGGTTGGATGGCATCACTGACTCAGTGGACATGAGTCTGAGCAAGCTCCGGGAGTTGGTGATGGACAGGGAGGCCTGGCGTGCTGTGGTCCATGGGGCCGCAAGGGTCGGACATGACTTCGCAACTGAAAAACAGACAGTCGCTCTATTTTTGTTTTATTAGGAACTTCCATACTGTTCCCCATAGTGACTTTACTAATTTATATTCCCACCAACAGTGTAGGAGGTTTCCCCCGTCTCCACATCCTTTTCAGCATTAATTTTTTCCACAGGCGATCATCATTGCAGCCCTCTCACTACTCCAGTTCAAGCTGAGTGTTTTCTGCATCTGAGTTTCTCCCTCTTTGCTGGATGATTTTTATCACCATACAAAGTGCCCTGGTAAACTTCTGTCTTACAAAGAACTCTCCATGGACTCTACATAACCTTCCAAGGACAACATCATTCTCTGCTCCCTTTTATAGGAACACTTCTGGGATGAGATATCTATGCTAATCTTCTCTGTATCCTTCCAATTTTTGTATATTTGCTGCAGAGGCAAGCACAACTGTGAATTTTAAAGTAACTCATCTTTAGCCAGTCTTTCTAAAGCATTTGACAAAGTTTTCTTTGAACCAGTTGTGTTCATAGTTGTATTTTGTTGGTTTCCATAATACCAAGCCATGAGATCACTGGAAAGAGTACTATTGATATAGTTGAGGAACACATGCCTGAGTCTGATGGAATGTAATTAGTAAGTAGAAGTTTCTAGACTTAAATGCATGAGTCAAGTTTTATAGAAAGACTGTATAGCTAGGTCATGTAAAGTTCTTATAATTGGGTACACAGGTTATTCCACTAGATTTCTGACTTGTATAAAAGATATTCTAGTGATATCCTTACAAGTAAATCTAAATGCATATCTTTTCCAAAAAGTAGTTTCTTGTGGTGCTTGATTTAATAAGTATGAACAACTGAAATTTTTTGATATATGGAGCTGCTCTCTGACTTTCACCACAGCTATATGTGAAGATACATATTTTTTCCACAGCTTTTTCAATAATGGTTGCTTTAAAATATATTTATTTTAGTGGTAAAAATTGGTATCTTTTAAAAGATTTTGTGATTTTTTTAACAGTAGCTTAGTTTTAAACTCTTTAACATTTTGAAATATTTTAGGTATTTAAAAATATTAGTGTACTGCCATCTAGTGATAACTTTGTAAGAAAGAAAAGGGTAAGTCAGACTTCAGTAATTTCACCTTATAATAGAGGAAACAGTTAAGCATATGCATTCACACCCCAAGTAATATAACCAATTAAGTGCGAACTCAAAAACAGAAAAATCCAAGCCAATCTCTCATCCAAGAAGATCTGAAAGATTCTTTTCTAATCCATTGTTCCTCTTAAGTCACAGCAGTATAGTCAAACCCAAAGTTCAGATGGTGAGGAAAATAATATTCTCATTATTCTGATGAAAGCAGTTAATAAAACCTTTCTTTATGTTTATACTGAAAATGTTTCTAAATTTGCTCAGTGCTCATAAAAAGAGTCATTTGAAGGAAAGGAATTTTGTACCTACATATTTTGCATTTATATATAGATTATTCAGGAAATATATTTAACATTTTTTTTGAAGAGTATAGTATTCTAATGTCATTCTGAATAGATTTCATGGTAGGTGTGAGAGTGTGCACTTAATTTTACTTAGTTACATAATACCTGCTTTGTTTTTATCCTTAGGTGAAAGTCTATTTTTTCTGGCATTTGAGTGCCCACTCTGATGCTATACATGACATTTGGAAAGGGGATATGAGTCAAGGAATATTCTTTTGGCCCTTTGAGAGTCAAGAAATAATTTATACCCAATGAATACTCAAAATGACTGCAATGTGCAAAATTCCAAGAGCACATAAAAAAAGAAAACCACGTGTTGTCTTGGAAGAAAGCAGTTGAAGAGACTAATACATACTGGCCACTTTCCCATGTGGTATTTTTAATGCAAGCATCAAATCAATTCCATTGGAGTTCCTCACTTTACAGATGAGGAAAGAAATTTAGGAAGATTCAGTAGCAAAGCAGTAATCCACTTAGGATCAGCAGAGCCGATCTAGAGCATGTGACAGTGGCACTTAGTGGCCATTATTTACAGAAGACGGGGGCCGGCGTGAAAGACTACAGATAAAGTATCAGAAGCAACACCAGTACAGAAACCAGATATAAAGTAGTTAGTATTAAATCTAATTAAACAGGTGCAAGCCCTTCTGGAGAAAGTTTTAAACCTTTAACGGAAGGCACTAATATAGACCCAAAGTCAACAGACATATCAAGTTCATGAACAGGAAAGTTTAATGTAGTAAGTGTGACAATTCCCTCCAAAGTGACTTAGCATTAATGCAAAGCCTGTTAAAATTCCGAGGTTTTTCAAACCTTACTGGATATGACAATCTAGTTCTAGACTTTATGTAGAATTAAAAGCAAATGAAGAAAGAGACAGGGGAAGAGTTGCTCCATCACATATGAAGGCCTATAATAAGATAGTGGATCACTAGACTATGTTCAATGCAGGATGCAGGATGCTTGGGGCTGGTGCATGGGAATGATACGGAGGGATGATGTGGGGTGGGAGGTGGAAGGGGGGTTCATGTTTGGGAGCTCATGTACACCCGTGGTGGATTCATGTCAATGTATGCCAAAACCAATACAATACTGTAAAGTAAAATAAAGTTAAAAAAAAAAAAGTGCAGACTTTCTACAGGAATAAATAAATAGGCCATGGAACAATACAGAGGTACCAGAAACCATATGTATATGAAAACTAGAATGTATGCTAAGATGGAAATTGCTATGGATTACACTGAAGCAGAAAAATGAGATCTTTACCTAGTACTACACATAAATATCAGTTCTAGGTGGATTAATGTGGACTTAATGGGAGAGGCAAAGNGTATATGAAAACTAGAATGTATGCTAAGATGGAAATTGCTATGGATTACACTGAAGTAGAAAAATGAGATCTTTACCTAGTACTACACATAAATATCAGTTCTAGGTGGATTAATGTGGACTTAATGGGAGAGGCAAAGCTAGACTATTAAGAAGAAAATATAGACAATAATTTTATGACCTCAGATTAAGGAAGAATTTAATATACAAGCACAAATCATAACAGGAAAGATTAATAAGTGTGAATAAAGTAAGAACTTCTGTTCATTAGAAGATACCACAAAGGCAGAGAAAAGACAAGCCCCAAAGTGGGGAAACATACTTGAAACATACAAAAGTGACAAAAGATTAATATCAAGTATATATAATAAACTACAGATCTATAAGAGAATGACAGAAATCCAGTAGGAAAATGAGCAACAGACATGAACTGATATTTCACACACACACAAAAAGTTCATAAATATATAAAATGATATCCAGCTTCATCAGTAATCTAAGAAATGCACATTGAAATCACAGGTGCCTACCTAGTAGGTTGACCTCCCAAAAAAGTTTAATCAGTTCTGTCAGTGAGGGTATGGTGCAATGAACAATACTGCTGGAAAGGGTGTAATTTATTATAATGACTTTGGAAAGCAATTTAGCATTACTTTGTAAAGTAAATGTCCATATACTCATCAGGGAAGCTTGCATCTTTGCACTTGGGGGCATTTGCAATAATGCATATAGCAACATTATTTCTAACAGCAAAAAACTGAAAACAGCTCAGATGTCCACCAGTATTAGAGTAGATAAATCATAGGACATCTATGTAATGAAATACCACACAGGCTGAAAAGACAAGAACTCTAACAGCCCACTATGACTTAACAGAATCTTAAAATTATGTTGACTGGAAGAAGCAAGTCACAGAAGAATTCACACAGTATTATTCTGTTCATACTACTGGCAGTATCCAAGGATTCCAATTTCTCCATGTCCTCACCAATGCTTTTTTTATTTGCTGTTTGGGGTTTTGTTTTATTTTGTTTCTGTAATGGCCATCCTAGTGGGTAGGAGATGATATCCCATTTTTAGTTTAACATGAATTTCTCTAGTGATTACTGATGATGATGAGCTTTTCATATGCTTGTTGGCCATTCCAGGGATCAAGCCCATGCCCCCTGCAGTGGAAGGCAGAGTCATAACCACTGGACTGTCAGGGAAGTCCCTCTCTTATTCATTCTTTAATCAGGGTCATCGTTTTGTTGTTGAGCTGTTAAGAGTTCTTTGTATATGCTAAATATTGCCCTTTATCAGATATATGATTTACAATTTTTCTCCCATTCCATAATTACCTTTTCACTCTGTTGATTATTTACTTTAGTGTGCACAAGTTTTTAAGACATGAAGCCACTAATCTATGTTTGCTTTTGTTGCCTGTGTTTTTGGTGTCTTATCCAAGAAATCTTTGCCAAATCCAAGGTCATTACGTTTTTCTCCTATGTTTTCATCCAGGAGTTTTACAGTTTTAGGAGGAGATGTGGATTGAGTACAGTTTTCAGAAAGAATATGGCTACATTCAAGTTGCCTACTTCCAGGTCCCAGAACCGTGAATCAATAGGAGAGAAATTAAAGTGGCTTGACTGAGATAATAGCAGTAGAGAGGAAGTAAGACTGAGTATATTTTAAAGGTAGAGCCAACTTCATCTGTTGATGGACAAAAGGTGAATGTGAGAGAAAGAAATCAAGGATATCTCTATAGTTTTTGACCTAAGAAAGATTTATTTATTTGTTTATTTTCTTTTGGCTGTGCTGGGTCTTCACTGCTGTGCTCAAGCTTCCTCTGGTTGCAATGAATGAGGGATACTCTCTAGTTGTGGTACATGAGCTTAGTTGCCTTGCAGCATGTGGGATCTTCCTGGACCAGGGATAGAACCCATGTTCCCTGCATTGGCAAGTGGATTCTTAACCACTGGGCCACCAGGGAAGTCCAAATTTTCTTACTGAGTATGTTGGGTTTGAGAAAATGATTAGACTACCAAATGGAAACATCAAGTACTCATCTGGATGTATACATCTGGAATTCACCAACTTGATGGATGTGAATTTGAGCAAGCTCCGGGAGTTGATGATGCACAAGCAAGCCTGGCATGCTGCATGGGGTCATAAAGAGTTGAACACAACTGAGTGACTGAACTGAACTGAATCTGAAATGCTGGGACAATTTAATGGTTGGAGATATAATTGTGCAAGGTTATCAGTGCCCAGATAGTGTTTAAAACAGTGGGACTAGGTGAGATCACCAGCGGATTGTTGATGGATAAAGAAAAAATGTCATCAGCCTGAACTATAGGGAGCTCCTATGCCTAGAAAAAGGGAAAATGGAATGATGCAACTAAAAAGACAAAGGCAGAAGCTTATGAGGTAAGAGAACCAAGGAAGAAAGGAGAAGGGGCAGAAGAGAGGGAGGGAGGGAGAAAGGAGGGAAGACAGGGAAAGAGAAGGGAGAAAAAGAAGAGGGAAAGTAGAGGACGGAAGAAAGGAGGGAGGGAGGGAAAGAGGGAAAGAAAGGAGGGTGTCTCAGAAGCCAAGTTTCACAAAACAGGGAGTGAAGTATGTCACGTGACACTAAGGGTTTTGATGAGATGAAGACTAATCTGACCTTTTGGCTTGACTTCTGGAATTCATTGGTGACTTCAAGTTGAATGATTTTAATGGAGTGGTGAGGATAAAAGGATGATTAGAGTGAATTCAGGAGGGAATGGAAGGAGAGAAAAGGGTTTTTAAAAGAGTAAAGAAATGGGAAAGTAACTGGAAGGGGATGTTGTTACTAATTGGTGGATGTCTGGAATCTTACACAAACCAAGTGTCATGATGATGTATTCAGGAATGGCCAAGCCACATCTGAAAGGTCATCTTCCACTGGTTGACTTACACAAAGTTGAAGGCCCACAAGGAGCACAGACTTTTACCAAATATCCACCTTCCAGTGAGCCAGGAAGTTGTGAGAGTATGTAAAGATCCAGAATAGTAATCTCATTAAGGCCTCCACAGTCCTAACAATGGAACTTCATATTTTTCTCACATAGTAAACCTGTGTGTCCTCATAGGGTACTTGGAGGGCATAATGAACTTTTACCAGAACATAGTATATATTGACTTCAAAAGAACCTTTGTTTCTAGCAAGGACACAAAGTCACTATAACTCTAGCCTTCTAGATTGTGGTCCCACTTACACTATGGAGAAGTTCATTTGCCTCCGTATACAAATATACTCCTTAAATATATTTATTTATTCAGGATAATTTGTGAGTTAGCATATGAAATTAGAGCCCATTCCTTTTGGGAAAAATCATGTAAGTGAATTCTTTTGTTAAAATGGAGAATACTACTAGGCTATGAAATTGGTGACAGCCTAGATCCAAAGTTCCTTTTACCTTCTACTTAGAAAACAGCCAGAGCAACAAGGTGGCAAGGGAGACACCCTCTGTATTTGTTTCCTAGCACTGCTGTAACAATGAACCACAAAAACAACAAATGTATTGATTCCCGGTTCTGGGACCTGGAAGTAGGCAACTTGAATGTAGCCATATTCTTTCTGAAAACTGTACTCAATCCGCATCTCCTCCTAAAACTGTAAAACTCCTGGATGAAAACATAGGAGAAAAACGTAATGACCTTGAATTTGGCAAAGATTTCTTGGATAAGACACCAAAAACACAGGCAACAAAAGCAAATGTAGATTAGTGGCTTCATGTCTTAAAAACTTGTGCACACTAAAGTAAATAATCAACTGAGTGAAAAGGTAATTATGGAATGGGAGAAAAATTGTAAATCATATATCTGATAAAGGGCAATATTTAGCATATACAAAGAACTCTTAACAGCTCAACAACAAAACGATGAACCTGATTAAAGAATGGATAAGAGAGGGACTTCCCTGACAGTCCAGTGGTTATGACTCTGCCTTCCACTGCAGGGGGCATGGGCTTGATCCCTGGAATGGCCAACAAGCATATGAAAAGCTCATCATCATTAGTAATCACTAGAGAAATTCATGTTAAACTAAAAATGGGATATCATCTCCTACCCACTAGGATGGTCATTACAGAAACAAAATAAAACAAAACCCCAAACAGCAAATAAAAAAAGCATTGGTGAGGACATGGAGAAATTGGAATCCTTGAATACTGCTAGTAGGAATGTATGAATAATATGGTGTATAGACTGTGGAAATCAGCATGAAAATTCCTTTAAAAATTCAAAATAGGTCTTCCTTGGTATTGTTGTTCAGTTGCTAAGTTGTGTCTGACTCTTTGCAACCCCATAGACTCAGTACACAGGCTTCCCTGTCCTTCAGTATCTCCCAGAGTTTGCTCAAATTTATGTCCATTGAGTTGGTGATGCTATCTAACCATCTTGTTCTCTGCCACCACCTTCTCATTTGGCCTTCAATCTTTCCCAGCATCAGGGTCTTTTCCAATGAGTTGGCTCTTCGCATCAGTGGCTCAGTGGTAAAGAATCCACCTGCCAAGGCAGGAAACAGGTGTTCGAGCCCTGATTTGGAGGATCTCACATGCCATGGAGCAGCTAGGTCCATGCACCGTAGCTATTGAACCTGTGCTCTGGAGCCCAGGAGCTGCAGCTATCGAAGCTCACATGGCATACAGCCCATGCTCTGCAGTAAGAGAAGGCACCTCAATGAGAAGCCTGCACACTGCAACTAGAGAGTAGCCCCCACTTGAGACAGCTAGAGAAAGGCTGTGCAGCAAGGGGATTCTCCAGGCAAGAATACTGGAGTGGATTGCCATTCCCTTCTCCAGAGGAACTTCCCAACCCAGGGATCAAACGCTGGTCTCCTGCATTGCAGGCAGGTTCTTTACCATTTGAGCTACAGGGAAGTCCTAATTGAAGACCCAGTACAGGAAAAATAAATAAGTATATAAATAAAATGTTTAAAAAACCCACATGTGATAAAATGTAACCATTTCTCTTTATATAAAAAGAAACCCTCAAAATAGAATTACCATGTGATCTGGCAATCCCTATTCTCATATCCAAAATTATTAAAAGACAGGATTTTGAAAAAAATATTTGCACACACATGTTCGTTGTGGCATTTTACTCACAATATTCAAGAGTGGAAGCAGTCCAAATGTCTGCTGATAAACAGATGAATAAGCGTGTTTTATTCATACAATGGAATGTTCTTCGGTCTTAGAAGGAAGAAATCCTGTCACATGCTGCAACATGGATGAACCTTGAGAATATTATGCTGAGTTAAAAAAGCCAAACATAAAAGAACAAATACTGTATTATTCCACTTTTGTGAAACATCTTGATAAGTCACTAGCAAAATATTATGATTCTACATTTCCTGTAAAAATCATGGAAACAGAAAGTAAAATAGTGGTTGCCAGGTGCTTGGAGGAGAGAAAAATAAGAGACTTGTTTTTGGGTGGATATAGAGTTGTACTTTTTCATGAGAAAGTTCTAGAGACCTCTTACACAACAATGAATATTGTGAAATAGTTAACTCTACTGAACTGTACACTTAAAAATGGTTAAAAGGTTTAATTTTGTGTATTTTGCAATTTTTTAAACTGCAAAAATGTGATAATAAATGATTTAACACATTGTAAAATAAGGCAGAGCTTATGCAAATATAAACAAATAAATGTAACTTATGGGTGAATTGACAAGGAATGGAATATTTGCAGAGCTTCAGGTATCTCCACACAAAGTACTTACTAATGATAAAGGGGGAAAATTAAACTTTAGGGGTGAATGATAAAGAATGGGATATTTGCATAGTTTTAGATATTTCCACACAAAGTACTTACTAATGATTAAGGGGAAAACATTAAGTTCACAGTGGAGGTGCCTCGTATACACTACCTTAATTGAAGTGATCAAAGGGATTATGATCAGTAATGGGACAAATGAAAGTCATGTGCTAACTGACAGGGTACACTGAAAGGAATACAGCCTAGTATCTGTCATATTCCTGCCAAAAATACACAACCTGAATCTAGTCATGAGGAAAAATCAGACAAACCAAAATTGAAAGCTATTTCTATAAAGTTAATTACTATGATTTCAAAACTGTCAAGGTCATAAAAATCATGAAAAGACTAAGAAACTGTTCTGGCCTAAAAGGACTACAGAGAAATGACAAAGACATTGTGTGATGATAAACTGAATTCTTTTTCTCTAAAACACTATTGCTAAAATTACCAACACTTGAATAGGGTCTAAGTTGATAGGAAAGTTGTTATTGTTCAGTCACTAAGTCTTGCCAAATCTTAGTGACCCTATAACTCCAGTACACCAGACTTTCCTGCCCTTCACTATCTCCTGGAGTTTGCTAAAACTCATGTCCATTGAGTTGGTGATACTATACAACCATCTCATCCTGTCAGCCCCTTCTCCTTCCACCTTCAGCATCTGGGTCTTTTTCAGAATGAATTGACTCTTCACATCAGGTGGCCAAAGTATTGGAGCTTCAGCTTCAGCAACAGTCCTTCCAATGAATATTCAGGGTTGATTTCCTTCAGGACTGACTGGTTTGTCTCCATGCAGTCCTAAGGACTCTCAAGGGTTTTTCCAGCTCCACAATTCAAAAGCATCAATTCTCAGGCACTCAGCTTCTTTATGGTCCAACTCTCACAGCCGTACATACCTACTGGAAAAACCATAGCTTTGACTATACAGACCCTTGTTGGCAAAGTGATGTCTCTGCTTTTTAATATTCTGTCTAGGTTGGTCATAACTTTCCTTCCAAGGAGCAAATGTCTTTTAATTTCATGTCTGCAGTCACCATGCACAGTGAATTTGGAACCCAAGAAAATAAAATATCTCACTGTTTCTACTTTTCCTTCTTCTATTTGCCATGAAGTAATGGAAAAGGTCAGTTTTCATTCCAATCCCAAAGAGAGGCAATGCCAAAGAATGCTCAAACTACCGCACAATTGCACTCATCTCACATGCTAGTAAAGTAATGCTCAAAATTCTCCAAGCCAGGCTTCAGCAATACGTGAACTGTGAACTTCCAGATGTTCAAGCTGGTTTTAGAAAAGGCACAGGAACCGGAGATCAAATTGCCAACATCCACTGGATCATAGAAAAAGCAAGAGAGTTCCAGAAAAACATCTATTTCTGCTTTATTGACTATGCCAAAGCCTTTGACTGTGTGGATCACAAGAAACTGTGGAAAATTCTGAAAGAGATGGGAATACCAGACCACCTGACCTGCCTCTTGAGAAATCTGTATGCAGGTCAGGAAGCAACAGTTAGAATTGGATATGGAACAACAGACTGGTTCCAAATAGGAAAAGGAGAACATCAAGGCTGGGAAAGGAGTACGTCAAGGCTGTATATTGTCACCCTGCTATTAACTTCTATGCAGAGTACATCATGAGAAACGCTGGGCTGGAAGAAGCACAAGCTGGAATCAAGATTGCTGGGAGAAATATCAATAACCTCAGATATGCAGATGACACCACCCTTATGGCAGAAAGTGAAGAGGAGCTAAAAAGCCTCTTGAAGAAAGTGAAAGAGGAGAGTGAAAAAGTTGGCTTAAAGCTTAACATTCAGAAAACGAAGATCATGGCATCTGGTCCCATCACTTCATGGCAAATAGATGAGGAAACAATGGAAACACTGTCAGACTTTATTTTGGGGGCTCCAAAATCACTGCAGATGGTGACTACAGCTGTGAAATTAAAAGACGCTTACTCCTGGGAAGGAAAGTTATGACCAATCTAGATAGTATATTCAAAAGCAGAGACATTACTTTGCCAGCAAAGGTCCATCTAGTCAAGGCTATGGTTTTTCCAGTGGTCATGTATGGATGTGAGAATTGAACTGTGAAGAAAGCTGAGCACCGAAGAATTGATGCTTTTGAACTGTGGTGTTGGAGAAGACTCTTGAGAGTCCCTTGGACTGCAAGGAAATCCAACCAGTTTATTCTAAAGGAGATTGGTCCTGGGTGTTCTTTGGAAGGAATGATGCGAAAGCTGAAACTCCGGTACTTTGGCCACCTCATGCGAAGAGTTGACTCATTGGAAAAGACCCCGATGTTGGGAGGGATTGGGGGCAGGAGGAGAAGGGGATGACAGAGGATGAGATGGCTGGGATGGCATCACCGATTCGATGCATGTGAGTTTGGGTGAACTCCGGGAGCTGGTGATGGACAGGGAGGCCTGCCATGCTGCAATTCATGTGGTTGCAAAGAGTCCGGCATGACTGAGTGACTGAACTGTACTGAACTGAATGGGATCAGATGCCATGATCTTAGTTTTTTAAATGCTGAGTTTTAAGGTAATGTTTTTACTGTCCTCTTTCACACTCGAGGCTCTTTAGTTCTTCTTCACATTCTGTCACTTGAGTGGTGTCATCTGCATATCTGAGTTGTTGATATTTCTCCCAGCAATCTTGATTCCGCTTGTGATTCATCCAGCCTGCCATTTCTCATGATGTACTGTGCATATAAGTTAAATAAACAGGATGACAATATGCAGCCTTGTTGTACTCCTTTCCCCGTTTTGAATCAGTCAGTAATTGGTGTGTTAATTCATTACCGAAAGTCTCAGCCAGAGTAGTCAAACTCCTTTCAGTAGGTTCACACTTTCCAAGCCATCTTTAAGTTTTACCCCAGGGAGTTCCCAAGGATACTTCTCCCTTCACCTCAATAATTTACCTCCCCTCTCTCCTGCATTAGAACCCTGTTTCCTAGAACTCACTTATTCTATCTTATTTGCTCTTTTTAACTTTTATTTATTTTTTTGGCCAAGCTGCACGGCTTGCAGAATTTTAGTTCCCCAATCAAGGACTGAACCTGGGCCCTGGAAGTGAAAGCACCAATTTCTAGCCACTAGACTGCCAGAGAATTCCCAGGAACACATCATTTTGTAATTTCTAGAGACATAAGCCTTTATATAGTACAACTTTTTAAGTGTCAAAAAAGAACATGTTATTAACAGATCCAAATAGCTTTCATTTCTCTAAGAAGTCAAAAAGCAGATAAAGCTATATTTGATAATTAATGTTTCAATAATTTCCCTTTTTTGAAATGGCCTACATATTCAAATTTAGGTTACAAAAAGATTTTGGAAACTATTTTTAAGTAGGTATATTTTATAAAACATAAGGATGGTTGTAGAATTCATTTATAAACTTTTCCCCACTTATATCCATTTAATCCAGGTATTCTTAACAATTATGCTGAGTTGCCACGGAAATGTCATGAGATACTAAAATTAACCATCATTTTAAGTTTTTGCTTGTTGACAAAGCAGGCAAGTAGCAAAAATCACAGAAAGAAAGAAACTTAAATTTTACACATCTTTTTTCCTTACCATATTGAAGTATACTAAAGAAATAATTTTTATGTAAATTGAGTTCTTAGATGGAATTTATAATTTTATCACCTCAAACATCTAGTAGAGATAGCATAAACTTATTTGATGAGCATAATTTATTTTATTAAAAAATATATTTAGTTATTTGCCTGTACAAGATCTTAGTTGTGGCATGCAGGATCTTTATTTGCAGCATGTAGGATCTAGTTTCCCAGACCAGGGGCTGAACCCAGGCCTCCCTATGGAAGCTTAGAATATTAGCCACTGGACCACCAGGGAAATCCCATGACTAGTCTTAATTTATACAAATGTTTCTATTTTCTTTAAGCCAGTTAAATAGAGCCCTTTCACAAGTTATTAGGAATATATCCAGAGGGAGAAAAATATCCCATATACATAACATATATACACAGATAAATATAGATTTATAGATAGATGCAGCAATCTTACAGCTCTCAATTAAACATTTAATTTTAACCACATTCAGATACAATAATGCAAAAATCAATAGCTTATGAAAGAATTGTTAGCTCTAAATGGTGTTTCTGCAGATGGAACAAGTTAAGTTTACACACTCAGATGGCTGACCCCTTTTACCAAGATTTATGGATACTCCTTTTAAGATTTTTACTTGTCTTTAAAAGATAATTTTATGAAGGCTGTGGACAAAATCTGGAGCAAGGGAGCTTATGGAAATATCAAAGAACAGTTTGTTTTTAAAATCTCTCTTGCTATTTTTTTTCCAGTCCCATGTTTGCTTTAGGCAACAGTTATCACTTTGGATGCTTGCATTTCAAAGATACGGTAAGGTCAATATTTCTATAGCACTGAGAAGAAATTGTAGGGTTTATCTAAGAAAGAGCATATTTGCCTATTATCAGAAATCTAAGTCAATTACTATAACACTTTGTTTAACAGTAAGATAGCATAGTTCAAGGATAATTAAATTAAAAAAAATTTTTTTTTGTAGTGGAGCCCCAAAATACGGGAAGGTCTGGACATGGTGGTGTCTGCTTAGAATATAACAGACAATAAATCAAGCCTACCTATGCATTTTCTGGACCTTTGCCAAAACTCTTGCCAGCTATCTTTATTTAATTTTTTATACCTGCTTGAGTGATGTCTGCAGTTATTGATGCTTATTTTCTGATCTTCCCCTCCTAATCTTAAGAAAGTGTTTTTTTTCCCTCACACTAACCAAGGTATCCTACACCTATCTTTCTCCCTCTTTCTTTCTTTTCGTTGCAATTTGATCTTCCCATAGGTAAAAATAGGACCTTTGTTAAAATGCGAGCTCTCTTAAAATTCCTTTTAGGTGTAAAAGTTTAAATCTTAAATAAACGTATTCCAGTTGTGACTCTCTATTAGTCTTTGCCCTGCTTCATTCCGCATTCCAAGGCCAAATTTGCTTGTTACTCCAGGTGTTTCTTGACTTCCTACTTTTGCATTCCAGTCCCCTAAAATGAAAAGGACGTCTTTTTGGGGTGTTAGTTCTAAAAGGTCTGTAGGTCTTCATAAAACCATTCAACTTCGGCTTCTTCAGCGTTACTGGTTGGGGCATAGACTTGGATAACTGTGATATTGAATGCTTTGCCTTAGAAACGAACAGAGATCATTCTGTCGTTTCTGAGACTGCATGCAAGTACTGCATTTTGGACGTTTTGGTTGACCATGATGGCTACTCCATTTCTTCTGAGGGATTCCTGCCCACAGTAGTAGATACAATGGTCATCTGAGTTAAATTCACCCATTCTAGTCCATTTTAGTTCGCTGATTCCTAGAATGTCAACGTTCACCCTTGCCATCTCTTGTTTGACCACTTCCAATTTGCCTTAAGCTCAGTGTTGGCCACAAGCTGTGTCCTCGGAGTGTCTGGCTAGGTGCCATATCTCTTTACTTCAGCCGAGCTCCGCGTTGGCCTCTAGCTCTGTCCTCGTAATGTCTGGGTGGCCACCATATCTCTTTACTTCAGCAGAGCTCAGCGTTGGCCACTAGCTTTGTTCTCTGAGTTTCTAGGTGGGCGCCGCATCTCTTTACTTCAGCTGAGCTCAGTGTTGGCCTCTAGCTCTCTCCTCGAAATGTCTGGGTGGCCACTGTATCTCTTAACTTCAGCAGAGCTCAGTGTTGGCCACAAGCTGTGTCCTCGGAGTGTCTGGCTAGGTGCCATATCTCTTTACTTCAGCCGAGCTCCGCGTTGGCCTCTAGCTCTGTCCTCGTAATGTCTGGGTGGCCACCATATCTCTTTACTTCAGCAGAGCTCAGCGTTGGCCACTAGCTTTGTTCTCTGAGTTTCTAGGTGGGCGCCGCATCTCTTTACTTCAGCTGAGCTCAGTGTTGGCCTCTAGCTCTCTCCTCGAAATGTCTGGGTGGCCACTGTATCTCTTAACTTCAGCAGAGCTCAGTGTTGGCCACAAGCTGTGTCCTCGGTGTTTCTGGCTGGGCACCACATCTCTTTCCTTCAGCCGAGCTCAGTGTTCACAACTAGTTCTGTGCTCGGAGTGTCTGGTTGGGCGCCACCTCTCTTTACTTCAGCAGAGCTCAGCGTTGGCCACTAGCTCTCTCTCTCAGAGTGTCTAGCTCTGCCCTCGGAGTGTCCAACTCTGTCCTCGCAGTGTTTGGATGGGCGCCTCATCTCTTTACTTCACCCGAACTAAGCGTTAGCAACTAGCTCTGTCCTCGGAGTGTCTAGCTCTGTCCTCGGAGGGTCTAGCTCTGTCCTCAGAGTGTCTGGCTGGGCGCCGCAACTCTTTACTTCAGACGAGCTCAGCGTTGGCCACTAGCTCTCTCCTTGGAGGGTCTCGGTGGACGCCGCATCTCTTACTTCAACCGAGATCAGCATTGGCTACTAGCTCTGTCTTAGGAGTGTCTGGATGGGCGCCGCATCTCTTTACTTCAGCTGAGCTCAGCGTTGGCAACTAGCTCTGTCCTGGGAGTATCTGGTTGGATGCTGTATCACTTAACTTCAGCCGAGCTGAGCTTTGGCCGCTAGCTCTGTCCTCGGAGTGTCTGGCTTGCACCTCATCTCTTTATTTCATCCGTGCTCAGCTTTGGCCACTAGCTCTGTTCTAGGAGTGTCTTGCTCTGTCCTCCGAGTGTCTAGCTCTGTCCTTGGAGTGTCTGGGTGGGTGCCTCATCTCTTTACTTCGGCCTAGCTCAGCGTTGGCCCCTTGCTCTGTCCTCGGAGTGTCTGATTCGCCACCATATCTCTTAACTTCAGCAGAGCTCAGTGTTGGCCACAAGCTGTGTCCTCGGAGTGTCTGGCTGGGTGCCATATCTCTTTACTTGCCGAGCTCAGCGGTGGCCACTAGCTCTGTTCTCGGAGTGTCTCGTTGGGCACCACATCTCTTTACTTCAGCCGATCTCTGCGTTGGCCTCTAGCTCTGTCCTTGGAATGTCTGGGTAGGCGCCGCAACTCTTTACTTCAGACGAGTTCAGCATTGGCTACTAGCTCTCTCCTTGGAGGGTCTCGGTGGACGCTGCATCTCTTACTTCAGCCGAGCTCAGCCTTGGACACTAGCTCTGTCCTCGGAGTGTCTGGTTCGCCACCGTATCTCTTAACTTCAGCAGAGCTCAGTGTTGGCCACTAGCTCTGTCCTCAGAGTGTCTGGCCTGCGCCTAATCTCTTTATTTCATCCGTGCTCAGCTTTGGCCACTAGCTCTGTCCTTGGAGTGTCTGGCTTGCGCCTAATCTCTTTATTTCATCCGTGCTCAGCTTTGGCCACTAGCTCTGTCCTAG
>SJYX01011996.1:308747-330487 GCA_006410675.1 Oreotragus oreotragus | reverse complement strand
TCTATCAGATCTAGGCCCTTAAATCTATTTCTCACTTCCACTGTATAATCATAAGGGCTTTGATTTAGGTCATACCTGAATGGTCTAGCGGTTTTCCCTACTTTCTTCAATTTAAGTCTGAATTTGGAAATAAGGAGTTCATGATCTGAGCCACAGTCAGCTCCTGGTCTTGTTTTTGTTGACTGTATAGAGCTTCTCCATCTTTGGCTGCAAAGAATATAATCAATCTGATTTCGATGTTGACCATCTGGTGATGTCCATGTGTAGAGTTTTTTCTTGTAAAATGAGCTGAACTGAGTTGTGATTCTCAACCACTGATTCTATTATGGCTTGAAACCACTTTTAGGATTTAACCATGGACACAAGAGGTGTCTGTTAAGAAATGTAGCCCTCTCAAGATCCAGAGCCACTCCAGAAAAAGCCTAAGGAAGGAAAGACCTTCCTTGTTATACGTGAAAAAGAAACCTCTATCTCCCACAAAGTAAGACACCTTGAATCACTGATCTCCTAACATGTGTTACCTGAAAGGTGATCCTGCTATAAAAGTTTTTCCTTCACAAGCCCGGTAATGAAGGTAGAGGCGATAGAGGCCCTTAGAAACTGAGACCGCTTGTTAAGACAAAGTCCTTTGAGAGCCTGCACGGTTGCACAAACAGAAGCCTGCCTGTCACTTACGGCTTAGGCTCCCAGCTGGCTGGCTGGCTGCTGATGAAGCCTGACAAACAACCTGCACCCCCCAGGTGGCAGAAACCAGAGGGAGTATTCTCACTGGTGACAAAGCCAAGTTCTCTGTATGTAAAACAAGGCAAATAGAGATTCTCATCTTATGGCTTTTCATCTTTATGACAAATGACAGAGACAAAGAAACATAACTCTTTCTGGGATGTTAAGAGTTAATAACTATAGGTGTCGATTACCAAAACCAGATTCACAAGAGTTATGATTCAAGATCTATTTTCACAAATGTTTTTCTCCTGCTGCTGTGAATTCAGAAAGGAAGGGACAAGGAGAAAGTTTTACCCTCCTCTCTTGACTATGCACTACAGAGAGCTGGGAGACTGACATGATAAGAATTCTTTTCTGCTGGTCTGTTGTCAGTTATCCCGTATCTCAACTGCAGTCTCTAGGGAGAGTGGAGCGTTCCAGCCTGTCCCTGTCCCATCCTCATCACTAGATACCGTACAGGAGGAAACATTTGTTTCCGTTTTACCTTCTTCAGTTTTTGACTGGGTCTCTGTAAAAGGAAACAAGTACGTTAACATATACATCTCACGTATACTTATGAGAAAAGCGGAGATGAGTAACTCAAAGAAGTGGCTGGCATTTGGATTTATGGATCATCTTGACAAATAACAACATATATTGAGAGGATACTACACAGAGAAAAAGAGTACTCGGTGCCAAGGGTGCCAAATTTCCGGACGATAAATACATTACAAACTGGTGGAAGATAACACGGACTCAAAATGGCTCTTTTGTAGTCTTCTGGTGCTGTCTTGAGGCTGCTAAGTGTTAAGGGTTGTTTCTGCATAAATTTATGTTCTGCTTTCAAGATGATAAGGGGAGGAGAGAACATTTCTGGGATCTGATCCTTCTCAATTGCTTTCAGATCAAAATAATCCTTGGGCAAAAGGCAAGATTTGGGGGTGGCATATTCTGTTATTCCTCTGTAGGCTTTACTATAAAGTTCCCTTGGTTTACAATGACACTTTATGTCCTAACATGGAAATTGAAGTAAGGCATTGTCAGAAAGGAGTTAGGAATGTTATTCACATGATGCTTTCTAATTATAATAAGACATAGATTTATAAATTAAGAATTTACAAGAGACAGCAAAAGTATTTAGTGTAAGAATCTGGCTGAGCAACATGGTGCTGGGCTATATACTGATCAGAACAACAGAAGTGTGTCATGTTCTTGTGAAAAGTGCATATGAAATAATTTTAAGTGAAAAAGATAAAGACAATATACTGTAGACATATAAAACAACTTAATGTAAATGCATGTTAATCAAAGATGGGAGCTCACTTTCAGTTGAGTAAAATGTTCATTCAGGTATTTTTTCTTTAAACTGGCTCAACTTCATAATAAAATAGGAGGAAATTCCTCTTTTGGCAATAGTGCTAATCCCAGTTTTTCCTGAGCAATGTCTTTAAGCAATCTCACTTCATTATTTCTTGCAGGTTGATTCTTAGAGTATCAGAATATCTCTCTTCAAACGTAAGAAGGAAAACTTAAGTCAGTGCACCAATGAGCTCTTTCAGTTTTCCACATATTTCAGAGGATGGAGCAACCAAACCAGTGAGAGAAGAGGGAAGAGAAAAGATGTTAAACAGCAAGTCCAGCTCACGCTGGTCAGCCTGGAGGTCTGGCTTCTCAGTCAACGTGAGGGCTGTCCTTATTCTGGGGCTTCTCCTCCTTTCTGTCGCTGTCCAGGGCAAGGCCTTTGAGAGATGTGAGCTTGCCAGAACTCTGAAGAAGCTTGGATTGGATGGCTATAAGGGAGTCAGCCTGGCAAACTGTGAGTTAACTCTTCTTCATCCCTCAAATAAGTAGCCAGGTGTGGAACAGATACTAATAGAGAATGAATAATAAGAAAGAGACTTTGGGTGAATGGCTTTTTTCTTTCTTGGAGGGTTTGTACAAAAGATCAACTTGTTCCTTTAGAATCAGATGCTCAAGCTGAAGGAATNGGAACAGATACTAATAGAGAATGAATAATAAGAAAGAGACTTTGGGTGAATGGCTTTTTTCTTTCTTGGAGGGTTTGTACAAAAGATCAACTTGTTCCTTTAGAATCAGATGCTCAAGCTGAAGGAATGAGGCATGGGAAGTTCAAATTCTATACCGTTTTAGCATGCCAGGTTCCCATGTACTCCTCTAGCACCACTAAATTTGCCAGCTGGCACATGAAGGCTGACTGAAGAGACATTTCAGCACCTGGGATATCCCTTTCAAGCACTTGGTGTCTGACTCTATCCATTTCCAGTTTAGAAGCTGAGTTCTTCAAGCCTGAGTAAGACTGTGTTTTTCTCATTCTCAATCCCCCTCCCATGATGTTGGGCTTTTAACAGCAAGGTTTTTTAAAACTTACACTGAACTCTTAAAACAGGGATAGTTAAGAACTATTTCCCTTCAATCAATATCTATCTGAGGATCCCAGAAATGCGGTATGTAATGACGTTTTATTATTTTGACTCTAGCTCATTAATTATTTTTCATTTTCTTACATAGAATTCAAGATGTTCCCTAAGGAAAAGTCATTATATTTTAGTCCATAGTTGTTAATGTCATCACTATATTTTTCAGGTAGAATTCAGACATTTCTCCTCCATAACTATTTTTGAATGAATGAGCCAATGGCTAGATGGATGGATGACATAGTCTTTCCTATTCAATGATTCTTATTGTCTGGATTCAAATTTGATACCCAAATTCACCTTTAGGTATCATAAGAAATTTTCTTTCTCCCAGAAAATCCTCATTTTTCCTAATAAAAGTGTTTTTCCACTAGTGTATACATCTGCATCAAACAACCAAACCCACTCAACAATTCTGCTGATTTTCTCTTCTAGGCTCAATCTTAATTGAGAGATGCGAGCAGAAGAGCATCTTTTAATATTTTTTAAAAATATATCATTTCATTGGTATTACCAAATGATTTGCCAATGAAAGAATTCTCTTAACAGCCCTTTAACACAAAAGTGTTGAAATATTTCACAAGTAAATACATCTTTATACTTATAAATAAGTCATTACTAAAGTAGAATTAGTTAAAATTGATAGAATTAGTTAAAATTGAACTAATTGGGCTATGAACTCTAAGCCCAGTTGTGTTGCTGTTTATAATCTAAAAATACTTTTATTCAGGGTTGTGTTTGACCAAATGGGAAAGCAGTTATAACACAGAAGCTACAAAATGCAATCCTAGCAGTGAAAGCACTGACTGTGGGATATTTCAGATCAACAGCAAGTGGTGGTGTAATGATGGCAAAACCCCCAAAGCAGTTGACAGCTGTCACGTGTCCCACAGTGGTAAGACAAGATAATGTTGAGTGATGGCTCAGGCCCCATCTGGTTATACCTATAAGAACAGAGATTCAGTAGAAATGAAAGTGTCTTGAAGAGTTCATTAGGGACCTAGAAAAATTGCACCATAACTTCTATAAACTATTATCCTTCTCCTAATTTTTTAACTAAGAAATTAAAGAGCTGGTATCTTAAAAGGTTGCTGTTTGCTAACATACAGGTTAATTTACACATTTGTTTAATTGGAGTGAAATAAATATTCTATTGAGTTTCTTTTGAAATAGAGATAACATGTGCAATCTTAGCTGCACAAAATATTGGAGAACAATCCAGAATTTATATTGTTAAAATTTTATACTTAAAATTCCTAATAAAGAAGATTAAGGCAATGGCACCCCCACTCCAGTACTCTTGCCTGGAAAATCCCATGGGAGGAGCCTTGTAGGCTGCAGTCCATGTGGTCGGGAAGAGTCGGACACGACTGAGTGACTTCACTTTCACTTTTCACTTTTATGCATTGAAGAAGGAAATGGCAACCCACTCCAGTGTTCTTGCCTGGAGAATCCCAGGGATGGGGAGCCTGGTGGGCTGCCGTCTATGGGGTCGCACAGAGTCGGACACGACTGAAGCGACTTAGCAGCAGCAACAGTCTAAGAATATCTTTTGTAACCAGGTAATTTACTTTAAAAAATATTTTGTGTTATAATCTGTGAAGTGAAAGTCGCTCAGTTGTGTCCAACTCTTTGGGAGCCCATGGTTTATACTGTCTATGGAATTCTCCAGGGCAGAACACTGGAGTGGATATATATTCCTTCTTCAGGGATTTTCCCAATCCAAGGATTGAACCCAGGTCTCCTGCGCTGTAGGTGCATTTTTTTTTGGTAGGTGGATTCTTTACCAGCTGAGCCACCAATATATACACATCCGTCCCACATATGAACATGTAAGCAATGTATTTCACATAAAAAGAAACTGTAGTAAATTTACTGCTTTACAATATGCTCTTTATTACACAAAATTATTTTTATCAACAAATACCAATCTTTATTATATTTCAAGATGAGTAAATTCCACAAAACAAATATTCTATAATTTATCTATCCAACTCACACTGTTAAGGACTTAGGCTATAATTTCTCCTTTTATTAATTGCTTTGAAACATCTTGTACATACATCTTTGGGTGCATCTCTTATTATTTCTTTAGGTTAAACTTCCAGTAATAGAATTGCTAAGCAAAAAACTGCTAGACCAGTTTCTGCTTGTTTGTTTTGTTCTGTTTTTGTGGTGCATAGTAAGAAAAAGAGGCTTCTATCACAATATTTAATAGCTTCAAAGGTTCCAATGACTGGAAAATGAGAAACAGAATGCTTTACTTCTTGACAAATTGGACGGAAATAAAGAAAGAGTTTTCTCCCAACATTCACAGACACACTCACTCTTAAAAAACAATTTTAGCTGTTTTTTCCTCAACTTAAGAGAATTTAGTTGTTCTTTCGTCAACCTAAGAGAATAAACTTGAATGAAATTTCTGTGAGTGTTGTTTTCATTCCTCACCACCTTATTTTCATAATTAATGGAAAATGGCATAGCTAAAGCTGTAGCATGTGCAAGGAAGATTGGCAGCGAGCAAGGCATTACAGTATGGTATGTTGTTTTTGTTTGTTCGTTTGTTTGTTTTCTCCTTCCAGTTCTATTGAGATGTAATTGACATTCAGCATTGTAGAAGTTAGGGAGTATAGCCTAATGATTTGACTTACATACATCATGAAATTATTGTCACAGTGTTTAGTGAACACCCTTCATGTCATATGGATACAGAATTAAAGAAATATAAGAAAACAACGTGTGATGAAAATTCTTAGGCTTTACTCTCAACAGTTTTCATTATAACATATAGCAGTGTTAATTGTATTGATCACATTCTAAATTACATCCTCAGTATTTATTTATTATTCCTAGAAGTTTGCAGTACCTTTGACTGTCTTTGTCTAATTCCTCACCCCTCACCCTTTTACTTCTGGTAACCACATATCTGACCTCTTTTTCTATGAGTTTGTTTGTATGTTTGTGTTTGAAGTATAATGGACCTACAACAGTATGTAAGTTCATGTTACAGAGCATGGTATGTGTTAAGCATTAAAGAGGAGAGCTGGGGACTTCCCTGGTGTCCAGTGGTTGAGCCTTTTTGCTCCCAGCACAGGGGATACCGGTCAGGGAACCACTTGCCATGTGATGGAGCAAAACAAAAAAAAGGGTGATGGGGGGGCGGGGCACTGGGGGCTTTTGGCAATGCCTCAGGCCAGGTGGGATTTTAGACCCCGACCCCACTACCAGGAATCAACCCCCAACCCCAGCATTGGAATGGTGGAGTCTTAACAACTAGACCACCAGGAAAGTCCCAGGTGAGAGCTCATTTATCCAACTTATGAGAGAAGTGAGGCAATACTCCCAAGTATGCTACCGAGAACTGAAAATTACAGCTTTAGGTTTATGCTAGACAATTTATTACATAGAAACAATCTATTTTCAGTGATTCAGAATCTTATTCTTTTACTCTTCAATTTATTTTAGGGGATTATAGAGTTTTTAAGGTTTTACAGGCTCTACTAATTCCTTGTCATATCTTGAAATTATTTTGGAATTAAGTAAATGTGTAATGCACTCTGCAGTCGTGTTGTGGACTCACCATTTGTGTTCGGCATTCTGTGTCCTAGTGAAGGCTTGGGGGATATGTGAAGTCCTTGGTATACATGTCTCCAGTTAATAAATAGCAATACTTGGATCTGTCTGTAGACTCTATTTCATGTACTGATAAACTATTTTGTTCTCCCAAAGGATTTGAAGTATATATATTACAATGAAGCTATGTTTTAGCCCAAGTACCATTTGTTTCATCTTTCTCCATAGGGTGGCAGGGAAAAGTCATTGTTGAGACCATGATGTCACCAGTTATGTTGAGGGTTGCACCCTGTAACTGTGGAGTTAACATTCTTCAGCTCATTTTGTCTCTTTTTCACATTAAGAAAGTAATAGTTGAGTGGAAACTTATACCATCATTCTTTCAAGCAAATAATGGTTTTATAGAAGCAGGAGCTGTGGTCTTTCTTTTAAGAGACTTAAAATGTATTAATATGCTACTTGTTTGATACTAGGCCTACAACATTTTTTAATTTGCTATTAGAACTAAGGCTGGTGAATATTTGCCTAAAACCTTAATTATCAAATATATCTCCAGCATATTCAGTTCTTAATCAAAACAAGACCATTTATATATACATCTTGCTGATCATGAAGGAATATAAAGGGGGATTAGGTGAGCTGTTGCATTTCCTTAATGTTATTAGCTTAGATTCATGCATTATGACAGATTCAGAGGCCGATGAGTTTGCAAGTATTGAAATAATTGCTATTAAACAAATGTGAAGTTATGCTTGCTGTAAAAAAAAAAAAAGGCATTTTCATTAAAAGCTTTGCAAGTCATACCTTGTCTGTCTTTGTTTAGAGCCATTTAGTATTTCTGAAGAAATACATAAGTATATATTTGGGGAAAAATGAGCTGACACAGTAATTCAAACATCCTCACCTGTACACCATCAGATGGATATTGCTGAATAAAACTCCATAGGCATGCTGCAGATCTCACTTAATTTTTTTTTTAGCTGAGCTGCACAGCTTGTGGGATATTAGTTCCCCAACAGGGGACTGAAGCCCGACCCTCAACAGTGAAAATGTGGAGTCCTAACCACCAGAATGCTAGGGAATTCCCTTCAGTTTGAATCTGTAAACATAAACCTCAGGTGGGCCCTGAAGTCTGCTCGCTCATCTTAGTGTCTTCCTGGCAATCCTTCTGCGTTGCTGTCCCTACTCTCCAAACTGACTGTCACTATTTACTTCTCTCTTTTCAAAGTCCCAGCGCACATGCCAGCTACTAGCCTCCACACTCTGCTCTCAGTAGATGACCTGGCCTCACCTTACACTGACAGACCAGAAGCAACTCATTCAAAACCCTCCCCTCCTGGCCACCATAACAGAGTTCACATCTTTCCCTGAGCCTACCTTCCCTCCCTTCCCCTTTATCGCTGGTATGAAGGGCCCTTGCTCCTGCCAATGGCAGTGTCTCCACATGCAGTCTTCGTCACAGCCCTCTCACTACTCCAGTTTAGGCTGTTTCCTGCATCCTGAGTTTCTCCCTCTCTGCTGGATCATCCACATCACTGTATGAACTACCCTGGCAACCTTCCAGCTTAGAAAGAACTCTCCATGGACTCTATATAACCCTCCCGCTACAACATTTTCAACTCCCTTTTACAGCAGCACTTCTGGGGTGAGATATCTGTATTCACCCACTCCACGTCCTCACCTCCCTTTCTCTTTTCATCTCTTCTTAATCTGACTACTGTCCTCACTCAGCTGAAAAGGGCTCCAGCCTGACTCCTCCCAGGATGCCTTGGGGCCGATTCTAGTGATCACCTGATTTCTGTTCATCCTACTTGATCTCTCAGCAACAATTTGACAGAGTGAACCACTTCCTGCTTCTGGAAAAATATTTTTTACTCAGCCTTTCCTTCTTTATATCCTGCCTCATTGGTGGTTCCTTTTTAGCCCTTCTTGGCTGGCGGTTTCTCTGCTCTTTGATTTTCAACTGTGAGAATGCCCCAGGACTCAAGTCTATAACCATTTGATAAACCTGTTTTACTTATTCATTTATTTCTCTTCTTGCTGAAGGATAGCTTTCAAAAGAATAGAGTCTTTCCAGCTCTTTAAGGCGATTAAAATATTTCAGTCTTTTCCAGAATTTGCAAGTACAGAACAGTCTTTTATGTTTTCTGAACAGTATGAGAATATACTGCCAACATGGTGCCCAAAGGTTCTGAATCCTTCAGTGTGTAAATCCTACAGAACCTCAAAACTTCATCCAAATCAGGAGGTGAACACTGACCAATTAGGACCACCTCATCATCAGATCTATGCAGTTTTATCAATTGCCACATAAATTTTTCTTAACTAAAAGGTCTAATTCAGAATCATGTGTGAAAATTGGTTGTTATGTTTTTCAGTTTCCTTCAATCTAGGTCATTTCTTCACTTTTCCCTTAACTTTTATGACTTTAACCCTTTTAAAAACCTCAAGCAGTTCTGCTATAAATGGCCTAAGGTTTTTCTGATATTCTCTGGAGTAGATTAGGTTATGCATCTCTGGCAGGGATGCCACAGGCGTGCTCTTCCTGTTGCTTCCTTTCAGGTGACATGCAATTTTGGAATGTTTTATTACTGATGATGTTCTCATTGATCATTTGACTAAGATGATATCTGCAAGTCACCTACATTGTGAGGTATATGGGAAAGGATGAGGTACTTTGAGAAATCTTCCTTATCAAAATGTCAATTTATGCATTTATTTCTTATATCAGTATGGACCCTGGCTTTCTACTTTATTCCAATTATAATGAGTCATGAAAGTGAAGTCATTCAGTGGTATCTGACTCTTTGCAACTCCATGGACTGTCACCTACCAGGATCCTCAGGTGACAGTCCATGGGGTTTTTCAGGCAAGAGTACTGGAGTGGGTTGTCATTTCCTTCTCCAGGGGATCTTCCCGATCTAGGGATCAAACCTGGTCTCCTGCATTGCAGGCAGATGCTTTACCATCTGAGCCACAGGGAAACTTCATTATCATTTACTTTGATGTTCACAACGTCCCTGATTTGGCCACAAGAGCCTCTGCAAGCTAGCTTCTGTGTCATTTTGACACATCCCTGTCATTCTCTGGGCACTTTTTTGTTTTCTGGCATAAAGTGTTCTAATGCTCACTTTGTTCTTTTCTTGCTTCAGTCTGGAATTAGCCATTTCTCCAAAGAGCCCTTATTTTAAAAAATCAGCTCTGGGAAGTAAAGTCACTGTTCCCAGGCCCCATCAATGGTCAGAGCTGAAGGATGAAGTATTTAAGTAATTTTTCTCTATTTAAGTTGAATTCATATATCTCCAACTCCAATCTCACATCACAAGGTTAATTCTAGCTTTTTCCTTTTTCATGTTGGCAACTCCCTTGTATGACAGTGAGAAACTGGGCATATATTGTCTTTAATATCCTTAAGATGTATCCTGAGCACATGCATATATTTGATCAATTTGCCTGTTTGTAACCAATTTTGTGGTCTCCCAACACTGCCACATCGTTGAATAGATGGTCTCCACTCAGGCTTTGATACCTCTCATCCGATCACCCCTTCTTCTACTTCTGGACACCTTTTTTACTGTGTTATGTCTCTGATACTGTATGCAGGGCCTGTGTCCTTGCAGGAAAGAGGGCAGAAATCCTTTACTCTTCTTTACACACATGTTCCAAATATATAGAATAGTGTCAGTAGCATTGTATATGCAGTAGCAGTAGTATTGTGTATGATCAATAAATATTGGTTGATTTAATGAATATCTCGATAATTTGGCACATTCCCCCACACTGGGCATTCTGAGTTTTCTTACTCTCTGATCTCACATGACTCCAGGACAGCAGCTTCTGGGGCTCCAAGGATCAGGTCTCAAGTCTACGTGACCAGACATGAGAGGACAGCTGGGGGTTCAAGATTCCGGTACCATTTTAATATGAATAAATGCCAAAGAATATGGGTTTATTCATATCAGGATATCCAGAGGTGTATGGAGAATGAGTCAGGATAGGGGAGAGAGACTTGAAGAGTGACAGCTCAGATGCAGAGACAGGATATATCTAAGAAGCCCCAGAACTGACCCATGACAATGGTTGACTGAAGAAACAACCAAAGATTAGCAAAAGTTGGCCTAAGAGGGATAATGACTCTTATTGAAGATTTTGCTTAGTGTTTTTGATAAATGTCATGTCTTACTTATACCTGTTATTTTAATACCTTCAAGTTCCCAAAACAAATTTTGATCCTTGTTCTGAGATAGAAATAAAAATCAGTATGAAAGTTTCATCATTTTTTTAAAGACACTCAATTCCGATGTTGCTCAGTTTCACCTCAGGATATTATTTGAAATGCAGAGTGATATTCCAGATGATTACTGGGCTCTTCCTGTAGCACTAGTTATACCTGAGCCTTGAGCACATCTCTTGCACTTATATTTAGCAGACTTATTTAAAGAATATTTTCTTAGAAGTTGCTAAAAGGGAATTACTAAAAATGCCTAATCATGTGTGACTAATTAGATATGCTGCTTTTATATGCATGTCTATTATGCAAAGTATACTTTTTAAATTATTAAAAATTTTTGTTGTTGCTGTCAGTCACTAAGTCGTGTCACACTCTGTCTCTTGCACGGTGTTAGGAATCTCCACCCATAGTTCTTTAGACACTCTGTCTACAAGATCTAATCCCTTGAATTTATTTGTCACCTCCACTGTATAACCATAAGGAATTTTATTTAAGTCATATCTGAATGGCCCAATGATTTTCCCTAATTCTACAATTTGAACCTGAATTTTGCAATAAGGAGCTCATGATCTAAGCAAGATTCATCTCCAGGTCTTGTTTTTTTGACTGTATTGAGCTTCTCCATCTTTTGCTGCAAAAAATATCAGTCTGATTTCAGTATTGACCATTTGGTGATGTCCATGGGTAGAGTCACCTCTTGTCTTGTTGGGAAAAGGTGTGTGCTATGATCAGTGTATTCTCCTGAACACACTGCTAGCCTTTTCCCTCCTTCATTTTGTACTCCAAGGCCAAATTTGCTTGTTACTCCAGGTATCTCTTGACTTCCTACTTTTGCATTCCAATCCCCTATGATGAAAAGGAGGACATCTTTTGTTGGCGTTAGTTCTAGAAGATCTTCTAGGTCTTCATAGACTCAGTCAACTTCAGCTTCTTCAGCATTAGTTTTGGGGGACATACCTGAATTACTGTGATGTTGAGTGGTTTGCCTTGGAAACAAATCAAGATCATTCTGTTGTTTTTGAGACTGCACCGAAGTACTGTATTTTGGACATTTTTGTTGACTATGAGGGGTACTCCATTTCTTCTAAGGCATTCTTGCCCACAGTAGTAGATACAATGGTCATCTGAAGTAAATTTGTAATTCTGATCCCTTTTAGTACACTGATTTCTAAAATGTCAGTGTTCACTCTTGCCATCTCCTGCTGATCATGTCCAATTTACCATGATTCATGGATCATGTAACATTCCGGGTTCCTATGTAACATTCTTCTTACAGCATTGGACTTTACTTTCACCACCAGACAAATCTACAGAAGAATGTCATTTCCACTTTGGCCCAGCTCCTTTATTCTTTCTTGAGTCATTAGTAATTGCCCTCCACTCTTCCCCAGTATCATATTTGGACCCCTGTAACCTGAGGGGACTAATCTTCTGGTATCATATCTCTTTGCACTTTAATACTGCTCATGAGATCCTCACAACAAGGATACTGGTGTGGTTTGCAATTTCCTCCTCCAGTGGACCACATTTTGTCAGAACTCTTCAAGGGGACTTGTCTTGATAAACCTCTAGTAGGCTAACTAAGTAAAAGAGAAGGCACAAATTACTAAATCCTGATACATGTGCTGATTAGTACAAGAACTGATACAGGATGAACTTTGAAAAATTATGCTAAGTGAAAGAAGTCAGTCACAAAGGACCACCTATAACATGATTCCATTCATATAAAATACCCAGCCCAGGGAAGTACATAGAGATAGAAAATAGATTAGTGATTGCCTAGTGCTGGAATTAGGGGTCAGTGGGTGAAAGCCGAAGGATACCTAGTTTCTTTTTTTAACGTGGTTTCTTTTTGGTGTAATGAAAATGATCTGAAATCAACTTAGTTAATGAATATGCCTATCTGTGAACAATTTTAATATATTCTTATATCCAGAAAACTTGCTGAACTTATTAGTTCTAACAGGTGTTTTTTAAT
Source organism: Oreotragus oreotragus (assembly GCA_006410675.1). Taxonomy (NCBI): domain Eukaryota; kingdom Metazoa; phylum Chordata; class Mammalia; order Artiodactyla; family Bovidae; genus Oreotragus; species Oreotragus oreotragus. The sequence goes on along the minus strand of SJYX01011996.1, from coordinate 317,568 downwards.
GGGTTCGTTAGGCTATTCTATCAGGTTGGCTAAAAGTTTCCATAACATTTTATGGAAAAACCTGAACAACATTTTTGGCCAACCCAATACATGAAAGATCGTGTCATCTGTGAAGAGAGATAGTGTTCCTTTTCTTTTCCAACCTGAGTGCCTTTTATTCCTTTTCAGTGTTGAGTTGAGGTGGTGAGAGTGGGCTTCTTTGTTTTGTTCCTGATCATAGAAGAAAAGTATCCTGTCTTTCTTCATTAAGTATAATCTTATCTGTAGGTTTTTTAATAGACGTCTTTTATCAGACTGAAAATGTTTCCTTCTAGTCCTAGTTTACTGAGTAGTTTCATCATGAAACTGTGTTGGATTTTTTCAATGCTGTTTTCTATATCTGCTGAGATGATCATTTTGTTTCTGTTTTTTTTTTTAATCCTATTGATGTGATGTGTTACACTGATTTTCAGATGTTGAACCAACTAGTATTCCTGGGAAATATCCATTAGGTTATAGGATATAATTCTTTTTATGTGTTGCTACATTCAGTTTCATAGTATTTTGTCAATGATTTTTACATCCATATTCATAAGAAATATTGATCTGTTAGCTTTCTGTCCTTGTGATGTCTTTCTTTAATTTTGGTATCAGGGTGATATTTGCCTCATAAAGTGGGTTGGGTACCTTTTCTGGTTTTTGGTAGAGTTTATGAAGAATTGGTATTCATTCTTCTCTTATCCATTTACATTTAATGTCATTATTGATATAGTTGGATTTATAGCTGTGATTTTATATTTTATTTGTACATGCCTCATGTTTTTTTTGTTCCACTTTTCCTCCCTTACTGTGTTTTTTCATTAAACAAAATTTTCTAATGTAGTATTTCAATTTGTTAAATGATTTTTTACTACTTTTAGGGATTTTTTTTACTTGTTCAAAGAAATGTGGATAGTTTACAGGTGTTGGCTATTTAAGAATAAAGTTGCTATGAATACTCATATAGAAGTTCTTAGGAGGAAAGAAGACATTTATCTGGGGTAAATACCCAAGAGTGGATTGCTGGGTTGTATAATAAGTCTATTTTCAATTTTGACAGAAACTGCCAAGCTATTTTCATACTTAATAGAGAAATGAAATCAGAATACTATTCTGGAAAGAGAAAACTAAAATGGGAACATTTTCATCACTTTGCAAACAAGATTATGCTTTATGATGTGTTTGAAAAATAATTTCTCAGTGATGATAGCCCAATTGTTATGTAAATTGAGAAAGAATTTTTGTGACTTGATCTATGTGGAAAGGGAAATATTTGTTCATAAAGTGAAAAGAAGTAAGATCCAGCCTAAGTTCTAATTGTATTGACTGTGGACATTTAAAGATAACAGAAATAATAGTACAAAGAAAGTATGCACAAAGAAATCCAAAGCTTTCCACAATTATCAGTTGTGCAAATTAAGAATATTGATATTTAAATAGTCTCTAATTGTTCCATGGCATTCCTGGTGTTAGATCAACCTCTTAGAGAAAACTCACACCTTAAAAATAAATACATAAAATGAGTTTGCACAACTATATTGGGATCCAAAATCAGACATGTGATAGACAAAGAAGTTATAGCCTGTTGAGGGATGAGGATTACATTGCAATAGAGTTCCTTTCCTTTCACTTCGACTTCAAGATAATGTGGTAAACTGAAAAGGCCATGGAGTTGATCTGAATCTTAAATCCTAGCTCTCCCGCTCACTAGCTGTATGTCTTTGGACAGATGATTTATCTTCTCTAGGAGACATTTTTTTCATCTGTAAGATGGACATAATTCCTACCTGTAAGACCCCTGTACAATTATGTTGTTGTTGTTCAGTTGCTAAGCCGTGTTTCACTCCTTGTGGCACTATATGCTACAGCAAGCCAGACTCCTCCTGTCCTCCATAGTCTCTGAGAGTTTTCTCAGATTAATGCCATTCAGTCTTCTCCAATGAGTCGGCTCTTTACATCACATGGCCAAAGTATTGGAGCTTCAGCTTCAGCATCAGTTCCTCCAATGAATATTCAGGGTTAATTTCCTTTAAGATTGATTGGTTTGATCTGATTCCAGTCCACGGGACTCTCAAGAGTCTTCTCCAGCATGATAATTTGAAAGAATCAATTCTTCAATGCTTAGCCTTCTTTATGGTTCAACACTCACAACAAACATGACAATAGGAAAACCCGTAGCTCTGAGTATACAGACCTTTGTTGGCAAAGTGACGTCTTTGCTTTTGAATACACTATCTGGTTTGTAGTCGCTTTTCTTCCAAGGAGCAAGCATCTTTTGATTTCATGGCTGCACATACCATCTGCAGTGATTTTGGAGTCCAAGAAAGTAAAATCTGCCACTCCTTCCACTTTTTCCCCCTTCTATAAGGGATAGAACTGGGGCTATGATCTTAGTTTCTTGAATGTTGAGTTTTAACCAGCTTTTTCACTTTCCTCTTTCATCCTCATCAAGAAGCTCTTTAGTTCCTCTTCACTTTCTGCCATTAGAGTGGTATCATCTGCATATCTGAGGTTGTTGATATTTCTTCTGGCAAGCTTGATTCTAGCTTGTGCTTCATCCAGCCTGGCATTTCCCATGATGTATTCTGCATATAAAGTAAATAAACAAGGTAATAATACACAGCCTTGTCGTACTCCTTTCCCAATTTTGAATCCATCAGTAATTGTTGTATTAATTCATTACCCAAAGTCTCAGCCAGATTAGTGGAACTCCTTTCAATAAGTTCACACATTCCTGGCCATCTTCAAGATTTTCCCCAGGAAGTTCACAAGGACACTTTTCCCTTCATCTCAAAAATTTACCTTCTCCTTTCTTCTGTATTAGAACCCCATTTCCTAGACCCCTCATATTTGATCTTATTTGCTCTTTTAAATTTTTATTTATTTATTTATTTATTGCTGAGCTGGGTGGCTTGCAGGATGTTAGTTCACCAACCAAGGATTGAACCTGGTCCCTGGCAGTGTAAGTACCAATTCTTAACCACTAGACTACCAGGGAATCCCCATGAATATATCATTTGGTAATTTCTAGAGACATATGTCTTTTTATAGGACATTTGTTTAGAGTGGCAAAAAGAGCATGTTATTAACAGACCCAAATATTCTTCATTTCTCCAATGAGAAGTCAAAAGCGGATAAACATATGTTTGGCAATTAATGTTTCAGTATTTTCTCTTTTTTTGGAAATGATGTATGTATTCAGTGCTTGAGTTGCCATGAAAATTTCATGAGACACTAAAAATTAACCATCGTTTAAAGTTGTTTTTCTTGTTGACAAATCCAGCAAGTAGCAAAAATCACAGAGGCAAAGAACCTTAAAATGTACATGTCTTTTTTTCTTACATTAAAGAAATCATTTTTTTTAATTCAGTTCTGAAGCTGAATTTATAAGTTTATCACATCAAGCATCTAGTAGAGACAACATATTTGTTACCAAGCTTATTTGATGAAGCTTACTTATTTTTTAAAAAATATTTATTCAGTTATTTGGCTATACCAGGTCATAGTTATGGCATGGGGGATCTAGTTCCCAGGCCAGGGACTGAACCTGGACCCCTTGCATTGAGAGCTTAGAATCTTAGCAACTGGACCACCAGGGAAATCCCATGACTAGTCTTAATTTATACAAGTGCTTCCATTTTCTTTAAGCCAGTTAAATAGAGTTCTTTCCCAAGTTTTTAGGAATATATCTAGAGGGAGAAAAATATCCCATATACATAACATACATATATAGATATAGATAGACTTATAGATAGATGCAAATAGGGATCTTATAGCTTTCATTTAAACATTTTAACCACATTTCAGGTACAGTAGTACAAAACTCAATAGCTTATAAAAGAATGTGCTCACTCGCTTTAGTTCATGGGCTCTTTGAGACCCCATGAACCATATCCCACCAGGCTCTTCTGTCCATGGGATTTTCCCAGCAGCAGTACTGGAGTGTGTTGCCATTTCCTACTCTTGGAGATCTTCCTGACGAAGGGATGAAACCCTGTGCCTCTGCATTGCAGGGGGATTATTACCCCTAAAGCCCTGTAGGGAAGCTTCAGGGAAGCCTATAAAAGAATAATTGGATCAAAATGGTGTTTCTGGCAGATAGAACAAGTTAAATTTACCCACTGAGATGGCTGACCCCTTTTACCAAGATTTGTGGGTAAGACTTTTAAGATTTTTATTTGCCTTTAAAAGATAATCTTATGGAGGCTGTGGACAAAATCTGGAGTAAGGAAGCTTATGGAAATATCAAATAACAGTTTGTTTTTAAAATCTCTCTTGCTATTTTTTTTTTCCAGTCCCATGTTTGCTTTAGGCAACAATTATCTCTTTAGATCTTAATGTTCAAAGATATGGTAAAGTCGATATTTCCAGAGTACTGAGAAAGAATTGTAGGGTTTATCTAAGAAAGAACTCAGGGGCATGTTTGCCTATTATCACAAATCTAGGATAATTCCTATGACATTTTTGTCTTCTTTAAATGTAGGATAGGCTAGTTCAATATCTTCGTTTTTAAAAAAAATTTTTGTAGCACAGCCACAAAATACAGGAAAGTCTGGATATGGACAGGTCTGCTATAGAGTAGCAGGCAATACATCAAGCCCTCTTGTGCATTTCCTGGACCTTTGTCAAAGCTCTTTCCTGGCTATTTACATTAATGTAAATTTTACACCTGCTTGAGTAACTTCTGCAGTCCAGATGTTTATTCTCTGATCTTTTCCTAATCTTGTTAAGAATGTGTTTTGTTTTTTTTTTCTCACACCAAAGTATTCTTCTACAGCTATCTTTTACCTTTCTTTCTTTTTTCTTTTCAATCTGATCTTCCCATTGGTAAAAATAGGACATTTATTTAAAATATGAGCTCTCTTAAAAATTCTTTTAGATATAAAAGTGCAAATCTTCAATACACTATTTCAATTGTGACTCCAAACCACTGAGTCTTTTTATGACTTAAAACCAATATTCGGGCTTACCCATGGACATGAGAGGAGTCCCTTAAGAAATACAGCCCTCTTGAGATGCAGAGCCTCTCCAGAGAAAGCTGAAGAAAGCAAAGATCTTCCATGTCTCCGGTGGCAAAGAAACCTCTGTCTCACACAAAGTGAGACATCTAAAACGACTGATCTCCTCACCCATATGACTAGAAAGGTGATACTGGGTTGAGAGTTTTCCCCTCAAACCAAGCAGAGAGGGTAGAGGCCGTAAAGGCCCCTTATGCATGTGGACACTCTATTAAGACAGACTGCCCTGAGAGTTGGCATGGGTGGACAGAGAGTACTGCCCGTCACTTCGTGTCTTAGGCTCCCCGCTGGCTGGCTGCTGATGCAAGCCCGACAGACAACCTGCACCCCACACGTGGCAGAAGCCAGAGGGGGTATTCTCACCGGTTACAAAGCCAAATTCTCAGGATATAAAACAAGACAAACGGAGATTCTCATCTTATGGTTTTTCATCCTTACGACAAATGACAGAGACAAAGTGAAACATGACTCCTTCTGGGAGGCTAAGAGTCAATAACCACAGGTGCTGGTTACCGAAACCAAATTCACGAGTCGTAATTTAAGATCTATTTTCACAAATGTTTTCCTCCTGCCGCTGTGAATTTGGAAAGGAAGGGACAAGGAAAAGCTTTATCCTCCTGTCTTGACTAGACAGAGAACTGGAAGACCGACATGGTAAGAATTCTTACTTTCTGCTGGCCGGCTGTCAGTTGCCCCATATCTCAACAGCAGTCTCCAGGGCGAGTGGAGTGTTCCAGCCTTTCAGCGTCCCATCCTCCTCACTAGAAACTGTACAAGAGGAAGCATGTGTTTCCCTTTACTCTTCACCATTTTCGGCTGGGGCTCTGTAACAAAACACCGATTAACAAGAGAAAAGGAAACAAGTTTATTAACATGTGCATCTCCTGTATACGTGGGCTTCCCTGGTAGCTCAGATGGTAAAGAATCTGCCTGCAATGCTGGAGACTCGAGACTAGAAACTGTACAAGAGGAAGCATGTGTTTCCCTTTACTCTTCACCATTTTCGGCTGGGGCTCTGTAACAAAACACGGATTAACAAGAGAAAAGGAAACAAGTTTATTAACATGTGCATCTCCTGTATACGTGGGCTTCCCTGGTAGCTCAGATGGTAAAGAATCTGCCTGCAATGCTGGAGACTCGAGAACATCCCCCGGAGAAGGAAATGGCAACCCCCTCCAGTATTCTTGCCTGAAAAATCCCATGGACAGTCCCTGCGGGCGCAAAGAACTGGAAATGACTGAGCGAGTAACACTTTCACTTTTTCATGTATACTTATGAGAAATGAAGGGATAAGTAACTCAAAGAGGAGGCTAGAATTTAGATTTACAGATCATTTTTATCCAAAAAACAGCATATATTTAGAGGGGCAACTAGAAAGAGGAAAAAAATACTAGGCTTCTGAGGGTTCCAAATTTTGGAACGATAAATATATTAGAAAGGGGAAAAAAGATAATATGTAGTCAAGTTGCTGTTTTGTAGAATCCTTTGGTGCTGTCTTGGGGCTGATAAGTGTCCAGGGTTGTTGGTGATTAATTTTTGCACAAATTTATGTTCAGCTTTCAGGAAGATAGGGGGAGGGCAGAGTACTTGTCTAGGATCTGCTTTTTCAGCTGAAAATAATCCTTATGCCAAAGGGGAAGATTTTGGAATGGCATATTCTGTTATTCTTCTGTAGGTTTACTATGCAGGTTCCTTGCTTTACAATAACCCTTTAAGTTTAACCTGGAAATGTGAAGAAGGCATAGTCAGAAAGGAATTAGGAATGTTGTTCATGTGAGGCTTACTTATCAAAGTGAAACATTGATTTGTAAATTAAGAATTTACAATAGACACCAAAAAGAGTGAGTATAGGGATCTGTGATCAACATGGTGCTGGGCTATATACTGATCAGAACAACAGGAGTGTGTCATGTTCTTGTGGAAAGTGTATATAAAATAATTTTAAGTGAGAAAGATAAAGACAATATACTTCAGACATATAAAACGACTTAATGTAGATGCATGTTAATCAAAGATGGGAGCTCATTTTCAGTTGAGTAAAGTGTTCATTCAGGTTTTTTTTTTTCTTTATACTTGCTCAACTTCATAAAAATAGGAGGAAGTTCCTGTTCAGGCAATAGGGCTAACTCTGAATCTACCTGAGCAATGTCTTTATGCAATGTCATTTCATTACTTTCTGCACATTAATTCTTAGGATATCAGAATATCTCTCTTCAAACATAAGAAAGAAAACTGTTAAAGTATATGACCAATAAACTGCTCCTGTTTTACACATGTCTCAGAGGGTGGAGCAAATCAGTGGTGTGGTTCACCACACCAAATCAGTGTGGTGAGAACGAAGTGAAAAGATGTTTAGTGGCAAGTCCGCCTCACCCTGGTCAGTCTGGACACTTCTCAGTCAACATGAAGGCTCTCATTATTCTGGAGTTTCTCTTCCTTTCTGTCGCTGTCCAGGGTAAGGTCTTTGAGAGATGTGAGCTTGCCAGAACTCTGAAGAAACTTGGACTGGATGGCTATCAGGGAGTCAGCCTGGCAAGCTGTAAGTTAACTCTTCTTCCTCCTTCCAAACAGTTAGCCATGTGTGGAACAGAGACTAATAGAGCATGAATAATAGGAAAGGGACTTTTGAGTGAATGGCTTTTTTCTTTCTCGGAGGGCTTATACATTTAGTGGTTAAAAACAGCAACTTGTTTCTTTAGAATCTGATGCACCAGGGGAGGGAGTGAGGCATTGGAGGTTCAAATCTATATCATTTTAAACATGTTAGGTGCAACCGTACTTGTCTAGTGCCACTAAATTTGCCAGGTATCACAAGTAGGCTGACAATAAAAATATTTTGGCACCTGTGATATATCTTTCAAGTGTTTGACTCTAGCCATTTTCAGTGTGGAACTTGGGATCTGCAAGTATGAGTAAGGTAGTATTTTTCTCACTTTTAACCCCCTTAACATGATGTTGAGTTTTTAACAGCAAAGCTTTAAAAAAATTACTCTGAACTCTCAAAACAGGGACAGTGGGAACCTATTTCCTCTCAATTAATATCTACATAAGGATCTCTGAAATGCACCATGAAATGATATTTTACTATTCTGACTCTAGTCCATTAGTTAATTTTCATTTTCTTCCACAGAATTCAAGGTGCACACTAAAGAAAAGTTACTGTGTATTTTAGTCCATATTTGTCAATGTCATTACTGTATTTTTCAGATTGAATTCAGACATTTCCCCTCCATAATTATTTTTGAATGAACGAGCCAATGCTAAATAGATGGATGGATGACATAGTCTTTTCTATTCTATGATTCCTTTGGTCTGGATTCTAATTTGATACCCAAGTTTACCTCTAGGTATCATAAGAAATTTTATTTCTCCCAGAAATTCCTTATTTTTCCTAAGAAATATTTTTTTAAATAAAAGTATTTTTCCATTAGCTTATGTATCTGCTTATAGTGAACAAACTCATTCAACAACTCTGTTGATTTTTCTATTCTTGGATGCATCTTACCTGAGGGATGGAAGCAGGGGAAGAGTAACAGGAATGGAAGAAATAGCTATTTTAATGTTTTAAAAAATATGTTGTCTTGTTTCATTAGTATAACATGATTTGCTAATAAAAGAATTCTCTTAAGGGAATTTTTAACATGAAGGTGTTAGAATATCTCACAAGTAGAATACATCTTTAAACTTATAAATTAAGTCATTACTAAAATAGAATTAAATAGATGTCAAGTTATTTCATGTTAAGTCATGTCATGTTGCTATTTATAATAAAAAAATCATTTTTT
>SJYX01011996.1:264814-284399 GCA_006410675.1 Oreotragus oreotragus | reverse complement strand
AACTGCACGTCATGCAAGCAACGCTTCAAAAGTTGAACAAATTAGTCTACGATGGTTCGCCTAGTCGACTATATTCACCTGACCTCTTGGCAACTGACTACCACTTCTTCTAGCATCTTGACAGCGTTTGGCAGGGAAAACGCTTCCACAGCCAGCAAGAGGCAGAAAATGCTTTCCAAGAGTTCTGGAATCCCAGGACACCGATTTTTACCCTACAAAAATAGGCACACTTATTTCTCTTCAGCAAAACTGTTTTGGTTGTAATGGTTCCTATTTTGATTAATAAATATGTGTTCGAGCCTAGTACTACTGATTTAGAATTCACAGTCTGAAGCCACAATTACGTTTGTACCAACCTAATATTACAGAGGCGTCAGCCGCTGATTCATTCAATGTCTTCTCTCCATTTCTATTTTCAAAGTTTGAGTCAAGATTTGACTTGGAATAAATCACATCAAGAGAACTGATGCCCATTCTCTGATGGGTAGGTTTTTATGAAAGACCTATGATACCTCCTAGGGGTTTAAAGTCAACAGATGTTCCTAGGAAAAGTTTCTTTAAAAATAAATGTTAAAAGGTGCCATGCTGCTCTGTTGCTGTGCTCACCTTAGCTCTCCTGATGAAGGTTGCCAAGATTCTGCCTCATTAGGAATTATTGCCTTCATCCTGACTGACTTCAGAAACCTATTCTTAGATAATATCGAACTTATTTGGTCTGATCCTTCAGCCAATGCAAATTTTGGCTTCTGGGTAATTGTTTACTTCCATCTGCGCTCAGTAGGGACGGTCTTAACACGAGTGCGGTCAGGAGCTGGGGAGTGGATTAGCAGAGGCTGGCCAGGTGGCCATCTATAATTCAGTCTCAACCTTTTAAGGATGTGCATAACTAGACTATTTCAGCTCTAAATCAAGGAAATGGTTCTCCAATATAAGTAAGAAAACAGTTTTGCCAGGGTTGACTACTTCTATAATGCAAACTAGGTAACTGGCTCCTTAAAATAGAGCATCAAATACAAAGCACCCCCGAGTCTCCTGGTCAGATCTCTTACTGCCCTGTAAGAAAATCCAACACTGGATTCAACTCAAGACTTTAATTGGCCAGAGTCTAGACAAATTGAAAACTTGAGAAAGCCTTTAGGCTTCCAAGATGCTGTCCCTGAAACTGATTGCTGTGATCTGTATCTCCTGACTCAGTGCTCTGTAATCAAATACATGGTTTCAAAGCTTTAGATAATAAAAAGAAATACATTTTAAAATTGGTTTTATAAAGAATCCAGATTTTAGCATATAGTAAGTTTGGTTAGGCATACGGCCTGGTCATTAAATCAATATTGTGAGAAAAGAGCTCAGACATTCAGGTGGGCATGGGATGGCAAAGACTTTTGTAATGTAAGGGAGGCATTTTGTTTTGTGGTTTGTGTTTATCCTCAAAATCGCATTTAGAAAGAGAAGAGTCAGAGATCTAGGATATTGCTTCATAAGCAAAAGTGATACTGTTGAATGTACTGATATCTGAACGTTGGTAGTTTGTCTTTATGGTTGGAAGAATATAAAGAATTGTGTGACAAATGGAATATAAACATGAAACAGCATGACTGCCGTTTTTAAAGTTAATTGCAGCTTACAGTAGTGTTAATCTTTCCTTTTTGTCATTGCTTACAAAGACCTTGTTAGTTTTATGAAGAAATCATGAATCATTTCAACCAGAAGTACATCCTAAAGAGGAATTGAGTTCCTCAATTTTGCAACATGAACTATAGTTGGGAGAGTTAATGTTTTCAGATGACAAAAGCTTGTTGCTGAATTAAATCCTTGTTATATTTAATAGTTTGCATATATAATATAATGCTGTTTTCAATCCTTTCATGATTTCTTGTTACAATAACAACAAAGCAACCCGATAGTATGGCCAGAAGTAACCTTTGGGTCATCTAGCTTGAGTAGATCTACTAGGTAATTATTGTACATTATATCTACTCAGGCTGTATACATCCTATGCTTGAAAATGTTTAATGTCACTCAGACATCTCTTTTACTCCTGTCTCTTATACACATCTAGATGTGTATAAGAGACAGTATATATGGAATTTAGAAAGATGGTAATGAGGACCCTGTATGCAAGACAGCAAAAGAGATACAGATGTGTAGAGCGGACTTATGGACTCTGAGGGAGAAGGAGAGGGAGAGGGAGAGGGAGGGATGATTTGGGAGAATAGCATTGAAATATGTATACTATCATGTAAGAAATGAATTGCCAGTCTATGTTTGATGCAGGATGCAGGATGCTTGGGGCTGGTGTATGGGGATGATCTGGAGGGATGATGTGGGGTGGGAGGTGGGAGGGGGGTTCATGTTTGGGAGTTTGTGTAAAAAAATCAATAAATTTAAAAAAAAAAAAGAAAAGAAAACATCATCCCAGAGATGGGTAGGGATTATAGCAACCTTTTTAGAATTTTCTGCAAGTTTATCCAGCATTTACCCTCCAGGCAAGAGTGAAATAATAGAAGATGTCCAATATTTTGCTTCTTCCTGTGAAGTAAATCAAAACCGTGGGAATGTTTTCCCCTAATTTAAAAAATAATAATAATAAAATTAAAAAATACATAAAATGGGTTTGTACAAATGTATGAGGAACTAAACATGGTAGACAGAGGAGTTACAGCATGTTAGGGGGTGAGAATTGCATAGTGATAGAATTCCTTCCCTTTCGCTTCAACTTCGAAGTAACGTGGTAAACTGAAAAGACCAATGAGACGATTTGAATCTAAATCCCAGCTCTACCACTATCTATGTCTTTGGGCAGGTGACTTTTCTTCCCTGGGACATATATTTTAATTTGTAAAAATGGACATAATACTTACATTTAAGACACCGGTGTGAATTATGTTGTTGTTGTTCATTCAATAAGTCATGTATTCTCTGTGGCCTCTAGGACTATAGAACACTAGGCTCCTCCGTCCTCCACTATATCCCAGCGTTTTTTCAGATTAATTCCATTCAGTGGTAATACTATCTAACCATCTCATCCTCCGCCACCCCTTTCTCCTTTTGCCTTCAGTCTTTCCCAGCATCAGGGTCTTTTCCAATGAGTTGGCTCTTTTCATCACATGGCCAAAGTATTGGAGCTTCAACTTCAGCATCAGTCCTTCCAATGAATATTCAGGTTTGATTTCCTTTAGGGTTGACTGGTTTGATCTTCTTATTCATTCAATAAGTCATGTATTCTCTGTGGCCTCTAGGACTATAGAACACTAGGCTCCTCCGTCCTCCACTATATCCCAGCGTTTTTTCAGATTAATTCCATTCAGTGGTAATACTATCTAACCATCTCATCCTCCGCCACCCCTTTCTCCTTTTGCCTTCAGTCTTTCCCAGCATCAGGGTCTTTTCCAATGAGTTGGCTCTTTTCATCACATGGCCAAAGTATTGGAGCTTCAACTTCAGCATCAGTCCTTCCAATGAATATTCAGGTTTGATTTCCTTTAGGGTTGACTGGTTTGATCTTCTTGAAGTCCAAGGGACTCTCAAAGTCTTCTTCAGCACCGTAATTAAAAAGCTTCTGTTCTTCAGCGCTCAGTCTTCATTATGATCCGACTTTCACATCCATACATGACTTCTGGAAAAACCATAGCTTTGACTAGACCTTTGTCAGCAAAGTGATATCTCTGCTTTTGAATACACTGTCTAGGTTTGTCATAGCTTTCCTTCCAAGGAGCAAGCATCTTTTAATTTCATGGCTGCACTCACCGTCCACAGTGATTTTGGAGCCCAAGAAAATAAATTATCTCACTGTTTCCACTCTTCCTTCTTCTATTTGACATGAAGTAATGGGATCAGATGCCATGATCTTAGTTCTTTGAATGTTGAGTTTTAAGTCAGCTTTTACACTCTCCTCTTTCACCTTCAAGAGGCTCTTTAGTTCCTCTTTGCTTTCTGCTATTAGGGTGGTGTCACCTGCATATCTGAGGTTATTGATATTTCTCTGAGCAATCTTGATTTCAGCTTGTGCTTCATCCAGCCCGGCATTTCACATGATGTACTCTGCATATAAGTTAAATAAGCAGGGTGACAATATACAGCCTTGTACTCCTTTCCCAATTTTGAACTAGTCAGTAATTTGTGTATTAATTCATTACCCAAAGTCTCAGCCAAAGTTGTCAAACTCCTTTCAACAGGTTCACACATTCCAGAACATCTTTAAGTTTTTCCCCAGGGAATTCACAGGGACTCTTCTCCCTTCATCTCAATAATTTACCTTCTTATCTCTCCTGTATTAGAACCCTGTGCTTAGAACCCCCATATTCTAACTTATTTGCTCTTTTTATTTTTTATACATTCATTTTATGGCCGAGCAAAGTGACTTGCAGGATCTTAGTTCCCCAACCAAGTATTGAACTTGGCCTCTGGCAGTGAAGGCACCAATTTCTAACCACTAGATGACCAGAGAATTCCCAGGAATACATCATTTTGGAATTTCTAGAGCCACGTGCCTTTTTAATGTACATATTTTTAAAGTGGCAAAAAGAGCATGTTATTAACAGACCCAGATATCTTCATTTCTCTAATATGAAGTTAAAAGCAGATAATCTTAAATGAATGTTTGGCAGTTAATGTTTCAGTATTTTCTCTTTTCTGGAAAGGATCTACATATCCAATGAATATTCTTCTTAAATTTAAGGTTACAAAATGATTTTGAAAGCAATTTTTAAGTAGATATAGTTTATAAAATATAATGGTGGTTGCAGAATTCATTTATAAACCTTTTTCCCACTTAGTAGCAGTAGTAGTTAGTCACTCAGTCATGTCCAACTCTTTGCAACCCCATGGACTGTAGTCCACCAGGCTTCTCTGTCCATGGGATTCTCCAGGCAAGAATAATGGAGTGGGTTTCCATGTCCTTCTTCAGGGGATCTGCCCAACCCAGGGATCAAACCTGCATTGCAGGCAGGTTCTTTAACATCTGAGCCACCAGGGAAGACCTTTTTGCCCACTTATATCCATTTAATTCATGTGTTCTTAACAATTATGCTTGAGTTGCCATGAAAATTTCATGAGACATTGAAAATTAACCATCATTTTGAGTTACTTTTCATGTTGAAAAACCAGGCAAGTAGCAAAAATCACAAAAGGAAAGAAACTTAAAATTTACACATGGCTTTTTTTCTCTACCATATTGACATATATCAAGAAAATCATTTTTATTGTAAACTGAGTTCTTAGATTGAATTTATAATTTTATCATCTCAAGCATCTAGTAGAGACAACATAAAATTTGACAAAGCTGATTCATTTTATTTAAAAAAAAGTACTTAGTTATTTGGCTGCACCAGGTCTTAGTTGTGGCAAGCAGGATCTCTATTAGCAGTTTGTGGGATCTAGTTCCCAGACCAGGGACTGAACCTGGGCCCCCGGCACTAGGAGCTTAGAATTTTAGTCACTGGACTGTCAGGAAAATCTCATGACCAGTCTTAATTTATACAAATGATTCTATTTTCTTTAAGCCAATTAAATAGAGCACAAGTTTTTAGGAATACTATCCAGAGGGAGAAAAATATCACATATATACAACATAAAAACATAGATATACATAGATGTATAGACAGATGCAAACACAGATCTTATAGCTTTCATTTCAATTTAGTCACATTTCAGGTACAGTAGTACAAAACTCAAGAGCTTATAAAAGAATAGTTGGATCTAAATGGTGTTTCTGGCAGATGGAACAAGTTTTCCCCTCAGATGACTGGCGTCTTTTACCAAGATTTGTGGAAAAGACTATTAAGATTTTTACTTGTCTTTAAAAGATAATCTTATGGAGGCTGTCAACAAAATCTGGATCAATGGAGTTTATGAAAATATGAAATTTCAGTTTGTTTTGCAAATCTCTTTTTTTTTTCCAGTCTCATGCTTGCTTTAGGCAACAATTTTCTCTTTGCATGTTTACATTTCAAAGATATGGTAAAGTCAATATTTCCAAAGTACTGAGGAAGGGTTTAATCTAAGTAGGGTTTAATCTAACAAGGAACTCAGGGGCATATTTGCCTATTATCAGAAATCTAAGCCTATTCCTTGGAGAAGGCAATGGCAACCTACTCCAGTACTCTTGCCTGGAAAATCCCATGGACGAAGGAGCCTGGTAGGCTTAAGTCCATGGGGTCACGAAGAGTCAGACATGACTGAGCGACTACACTTTTACTTTTCACTTTCATGCATTGGAGAAGGAAATGGCAACCCACTCCAGTGTTCTTGCCTGGAGAATCCCAGGGACAGCAGAGCCTGGTGGGCTGCCGTCTATGGGGTCGCACAGAGTCGGACACGACTGACGCGACTTAGCAGCAGCAGCAAGCCTATTCTTATAACACTTTTCTTTTCTTTTATAATAGGATAGTTCAGTGATATTTTAAGTTTCTCTTTCTTTTTCTTTTTTTTTGTAGCCCAATCCAGACTATAGGACATTCTGGACATGGTGGGATCCTCCTACAGAGTAACAGACAATACATCAAGATTTCTTGTGCATTTTCTGGACCTTTGTCAAAACTGTTTCCTGGCTATCAATATTTATGTAAATTATAAACCTCCTTGAGTGATGTCTGCAGGTTTTGACATTTATTCTCTGATTTTCTTCTTTTAATCTTGTTAACAAAATGTTTTGTTTTGCTTTGTTTTCTCAAGTAACCAAGATATTTTTCTGTAGCTATCTTTTTCTTTTTTTTTCATAGGTAAAAATAGGACCTTTGTTAGAGAGATGATATGAGGAGGGTGATGGGAGGGGGGTTCAGGATTGGGAACTCATGTACACCCGTGGCAGATTTATGTCAATGAATGGCAAAACCAATACAGTATTGTAAAGTTAAAATAAATAAATAAATAAAGAGCACACACACACACAAAAATAAAATGCAAGCTCTCTTAAAAATACTTTTTAGATATAAAATTTCAGATCTTCAATATACCTCTTTCAACTGTGACTCCAAACCAGTGAGTCTTTTTATGGCTTAAAACCAATATTAGGGTGGTTCAGATGGTAAAACGTCTGCCTGCAATGCGGGAGACCACCTGGGTTCAGTCCCTGGGTTGGGAAGATCCCCTGGAGAAGGAAATGGCAACTCACTCCAGTACTCTTACCTGGAAAATTCCATGGATGAAGGAGCCTCACTGGCTACAGTATGAGGTTGCAAAGAGTTGTACATGACTGAGCGACTTCACTATGGACACGAAAGGTGTCCTCTAAGAAATGTAGGCCTCTCAAGATGCAGAACCTCTCCAGAGAAAGCCGAAGGAACAAAGACCTTCCTTGTCTCAGATGATAAAGAAAGCTCTATCTCCCACAAAGTGGAACACCTTAAATGACTGACCTCCTAACCTATGCTACCAGAAAGGCGATACTGAGGTGAGAGTTTTTCCTTCCAAACCAGACAATGAAAGTAGAGGCTATAAAGTCCCCTTATGAACTGAGACCCTTTATTAAAACAAACTCCCCTGAAAGCCAGCATGTTTGGACAAAGAGAATGTTGCCTGTCACTTCATATCTTCAGCTCCTAGATGGCTGGCTAGCTGCTGATGCAAGCCTAACAGACAACCTGTGTTCCCAAGCAGCAGAAACCAGGGGGAATATTCTCACAGTTACAAAGCCAAATTCTCAGGATATAAAACAAAACAACTGGAGATTCTCATCTGATGATTTTTCATCGTTAGGACAAATGAAAGGAACAAAGGAAAACATGACTCCTTCTGGGAGGCTAAGGATCAGTAACTGTAGGTGTTTATTACCAAAACCATGTTCACAAGAGTCACAGTTCAAGGTCTATTTTCACAAGTGTTTTTCTCCTACCACTGTAAATTTGGAAAGGGAGGGACAAGGAGAAATAGTTATCCTCCTCTGTTGACGGTGCACTACAGACCAAGAGCTGGGAGACCGACATGGTAAGAATTCCTGCCTTCTGCTGGTCTGTTGCCAGCTATCCCATATCTCAGCTTCAGTCTCCAGGGAGAGTGGAGTGTTCTGGGTTTTCACTGTCCTGTCTACAATACTAGAAACTGTACAGGAGGAAACACGTGTTTCATTTTACTCTTTTCGGTTTTTGGCTGGAGCTCTGCAATGAAATACAGATTAACAAGAGAAAAGGGAAGAAGTATACTAACATGTACATCTCATGTATACTTATGAGAAATGTGGGGATAAATAACTCACAGAGGTGGCTGGAATTTGGACTTACAGACCACCTGAACCAAAGAACAGTATATAATTAGAGGAGTGACTACAGAGAGGAAAAGAGTAGTAGGCTTCCAAGTGTATCAAATTTGGGGATGATAAACACATTTGAAACTAATGGCAGATAGTAACTAGTACTAATGTTTGTTCTGTAGAGTCCTCTGGGGCTGTATTGGGGCTCATAAGTGTTCAGGGTTGTTGGTGATTAATTTATCCACAAATTTATGTTCTGCTTTCCAGAAAATAAGGGGAGGACAGAGAACTTGTCTTTGATCTGTTTTTCCTCCATTGCCTTCAGCTCAAAATAATATTTGTGTCAAAGTGGAAGATTTTGGAGTGACATATTCTGTTAATCTTCTGTCAGTCAGTTCAGTTCAGTTCAGTTGCTCAGTCGTGTCCGACTGTTTGCGACCCCATGAACCGCAGCACGCCAGGCCTCCCTGTCTATCACCAACTCCTGGAGTTTACCCAAACTCATGTCCATTGAGTCAGTGATGCCATCCAACCATCTCATCTTCTGTCTTCCCCTTCTCCTCCTGCCCTCAATCTTTCCCAACATCAGGGTCTTTTCCAATGAGTCAGCTCTTCACATCAGGTGGCCAAAGTACTGGAGTTTCAGCTTCAGCATCAGTCCTTCCAATGAACACCCAGGATTGATCTCCTTTAGGACGGACTGGTTGGATCTCCTTGCAGTCCAAGGGACTCTCAAGAGTCTTCTCCAACACCACAGTTCAAAAGCATCAATTCTTCGGCGCTCAGCTTTCTTTATAGTCCAACTCTCACATCCATACATCACTACTGGAAAAATCATAGCCTTGACTAGACGGAACTTTGTACACAAAGTAATGTCTCTGCTTTTTAATATGCTGTCTAGGTAGGTCATAACTTTCCTTCCAAGGAGTAAACATCTTTTAATTTCATGGCTGAAGTCACCATCTGCAGTGATTTTGGAGCCCCCCAAAATAAAGTCAGCCACTGTTTCCACTGTCTCCCCATCTATTTGGCATGAATTGATGGGACCAGAGGCCATGATCTTTGTTTTCTGAATGTTGAGCTTTAAGCCAACTTTTTCACTCTCCTTTTTCACTTTCATCAAGAGGCTTTTTAGTTCCTCTTCATTTTCTGCCAGAAGGGTGGTGTCATCTGCATATCTGAGGTTATTGATATTTCTCCCGGCAATCTTGATTCCAGCTTGTTGTAGGTTTTACTATAAAGTTCCCTTGCTTTACAATGACCTATTATGTTCTAATTATGGAAATGTGAACTAAGGCTTTGTTAGAAAGGAGTTAGGAATGTTGTTCACATGAGGCTTACTGATCATAGTAAAATATTGACTTATAAATTAAGAATTTACAATAGACACCAAAAGAGTGAGTATAGGGATCTGTGATCAGCATGGTGCTGGGCTATATACCAATCAGAACAACAGGAGTGTGTCGTGTCCTTTGTGAAAAGTGTATACAAAATAATTTTAAGTGAAAAAATAAAGACAATATGCAAAACACCTTAATGTAAATGAATGTTAATCAAAATGGGAGCTCATTTTCAGTTGAGTAAAATGTTCATTCAGATTTTTTTCTTTATACTTGTTCAACTTCATAATAAAATAAGAGGAAGTTCCTCTTTTGGCAATAATGCTAACTCCAGTTCTTCCTGAGAAATGTCTTTAAGAAATGTCATTTCATTATTTTCTGCAGACTAACTCTTATGATATCAAAATATATCTCTTCAAAGATAAGAAGGAAAACTTTACAAGTGTGTGGACCAATAAACTTTCTGTTTTCCACATGTCTCAGAGGGTGGACCCACCAAACCAGTGAGATAAGTGGGAGTGACAAGATGTTAAATAGCAAGTCCGGCTCACCCTGGTCAGTCTGGACACGACTTCTCAGTCAACATGAAGGCTCTCATTATTCTGGGGTTTCTCTTCCTTTCTGTCGCTGTCCAGGGCAAGGTCTTTGAGAGGTGTGAGCTTGCCAGAACTCTGAAGAAGCTTGGCCTGGATGACTATAAGGGAGTCAGCCTGGCAAACTGTAAGTTAACTCCTCTTTCTCCTTCCAGTTAACCAGGTGTGGAACTAACAGAGGATGGATGATGAGCAAGGAACTTTGAGTGAATGGGTTTTTCTTTGTTGGAGGCTTTGTACACTTACCGTGGTTAAAAACATCAACTTGCTCCTTTAGAATCAGATGTACCAGGTGAAGGATTGAAGAATGGGAGAGTCAAATTCTATATCATTCTAAACATGCCAGGTCCCCCTATATGCCTCTAGTGCCACTAAATTTGCCAGCTGGCTCTTGTAGGCTGATGATAAAATGCTTCACACCTGGGATATCTCTTTCAAGCCCTTGGTGTCTGAGTCTAACCATTTCTAGTTTGGAACTTGGGTTCTGCAAGCCTGAGTAAGGCATTATTTTCCTCATTTTTATACTCCTACCAAGATGTTGGGCTCTTAACAACAATGCTTTTTCAAAAAATTACATTGAATTCATAAAACGAAAACAAGGACAGTAGGAAGCTACTTCCCTTTAGTCGATATCCATATATAGATCCCTGAAATGCACCAAGAAATGACATTTTATTATTTTCACTCAAGTTGATTAATTTTCATTTTCTTCCTCAGAATTCAAGATGTGCCTTAAGTAAAAATTTTAGTATTTTAGTCCATATTTGTCAAGGTCACCAGTGTATTTTTCAAATGGAACTCAGACATTTCCCCTCTATAACTATTTTTGAAAGAACGAACAAATGGCTAGATGGATAGATGCATGATATAGTCTTTCCTAGTTTATGATTCTTGTTGTTCAGATTCTAATTTGATACCCAAATCCGACTTTAGATATGCTAAAAAAATTTCTTTCTCCCAGAAACATATTTTTCCTAATAAAAAGCATTATTCCAATAGTATATACATCTACTGATAAAGACCAAACCCATTCAACAGCCCTGATTTTTCTCTTCTATGGTCAGTCTTACCTGAGGGATGGGAGCAGGGAAAGAGCTATTTTAATGTTTTTTTAAATGCATTATCTTGTTTCGTTAGAATTACCAAATGACTTACTAATAGAAGAATTCTCTTAAGGACGCTTTAACATGAAAAGTGTTAAAATATCTTGCAAGCAAAATATTTCTTTATATTAATACTTATAAAAGTCATTAGTAAAATATTAGTATTTAAAAGAACTGATTTGTCTGTGAAGTATAAGTCAGGTCCTGTTGTTGTTTTTCAACTAAAAATACATTTTTTTCAGGGTTGTGTTTGACCAAATGGGAAAGCGGTTATAACACAAAAGCTACAAACTACAATCCTAGCAGTGAAAGCACTGATTATGGGATATTTCAGATCAACAGCAAGTGGTGGTGTAACGATGGCAAAACCCCCAAAGCAGTTGATGGCTGTCATGTGTCCTGCAGCGGTAAGACAAGATGAGCACTGAGTGATGACACAGGGCCCATCTGGTTTTACCTATAAGAACAGAGATTCAATACAAATGAAAATGTCTCGAACAGCTCATCAGGGACCTAGGAAAGCTCCATATTAATTTCTAGAAGCTCTCAACTATCCTCCTCCTAATTTCTTAAGTAAGAAATTAAAGAGCTGGTATGATAAAAGGTTACTTGCTCTTGCTAACATCAAGAGTTTCTGGAATGACTTATGACTTTATTATAACTAGACTTGTTGATGCTCTGTAGAGAACAATACCATTTCTCTTTCTTATCTTGTTTGGGGAGATTTAGGGATAATTTGGTTATGTGGTCTTTTTTTTTTTTTTATACAAACTACAATCCTAGCAGTGAAAGCACTGATTATGGGATATTTCAGATCAACAGCAAGTGGTGGTGTAACGATGGCAAAACCCCCAAAGCAGTTGATGGCTGTCATGTGTCCTGCAGCGGTAAGACAAGATGAGCACTGAGTGATGACACAGGGCCCATCTGGTTTTACCTATAAGAACAGAGATTCAATACAAATGAAAATGTCTCGAACAGCTCATCAGGGACCTAGGAAAGCTCCATATTAATTTCTAGAAGCTCTCAACTATCCTCCTCCTAATTTCTTAAGTAAGAAATTAAAGAGCTGGTATGATAAAAGGTTACTTGCTCTTGCTAACATCAAGAGTTTCTGGAATGACTTATGACTTTATTATAACTAGACTTGTTGATGCTCTGTAGAGAACAATACCATTTCTCTTTCTTATCTTGTTTGGGGAGATTTAGGGATAATTTGGTTATGTGGTCTTTTTTTTTTTTTTAATCTACTCACCTTTATTGGAAAATAAAGAATTACTAGTTAAACAAAGAGGAGGAATACATGTGGTCATTTTAAAAAATTATTTTTACTTTTAATGATGAAATGTTTTAAAAAATAGTAAATTAGAAACATTAATAGACATCAATATGTTCATTATGTACTTTAACAGTTTTTAATATTTTTTCATATTTACTTCTTTTATGTATATAAATTATATGTGAAAGTGAAAGTTGCTCAGTCGTGTTCAACTCTTTGCGATCCTATGGACTCTACAGTCCATGGAATTCTCCAGGCCAGAATACTGGAGAGAGTAGTCTTTCCCTTCTCCAGGGGATCTTCCCAACAAATTATATATATGGGTTTCTTTTTTTCTTGCTTAGCGATTTAAAGAGGATTAGAAACATTATGATATTTCATTTCTAAATTATTTAGCTTACATCTCCATAAGATACAGTTCCTATATAAATATTGTCATTTGAACAAGTTAATTTACACATCTGTTTAATTGCAGTGAAAAAATATTCTATTGCGTTCCTTTTAAAATAGAGATATGGAATCGTNTCTTCCCAACAAATTATATATATGGGTTTCTTTTTTTCTTGCTTAGCAATTTAAAGAGGATTAGAAACATTATGATATTTCATTTCTAAATTATTTAGCTTACATCTCCATAAGATACAGTTCCTATATAAATATTGTCATTTGAACAAGTTAATTTACACATCTGTTTAATTGCAGTGAAAAAATATTCTATTGCGTTCCTTTTAAAATAGAGATATGGAATCGTTAGTGTATAAAATATTGGAGAACTATTACAAAATTTATACTATTAAATTTTTAAATATTAAAATTCTTAATGAGAAGATTAGTCTAAGAATATTCCTTTGTATCCAGTTAATTTCCTTTAAAGATATTTTGTATTATGCAATAATATGTGGTCATTGAGTAAATATTCTTATTACCCTGAGATGTATGACCACCAGCAGCTTTTGGTACCCACAGTTCCTTTCAGAATATACATCACTCTCGGACATGAATGTAAAGCTAAATTACATATATCTGTACTCAGATACAAACATGTAACCAATGTGTTTCAACAAAACAGAAATTGTACTAAACTTACTACTTTACAATATGCTCTTTATTGTACAAAATTATTGTTATCAACAAATACCAATCTTTATTATATTTCAAGATGAATAAATTCCACTAATAAAATGTTCTATAGTTTATCAATCCAAATCACTCTGTTAAGCACTCAAGCTGTATTTTCCCCTTTTATTAATTGCTATGGAATATCTGGTACACACATCTTGGGTGCATCTCTTAGTATTTCTTTAGGATAAGCTTCCAGTAACAGAGTTGGCGAGCAAAAAACTGCTAGACTGGTTTCTGCATGTCTGCTTATTTTATTTTGATTTTATAATCCCTAGTAAAAGAGAACATTCTATCACATTAGTTAATAATTCCCAGAGCTTCCATTGACTTTGGCAAATGAAAAACAGAATGCTTCTTTTCATGTCAAATCGGATGGAAAAGAATTTTCCCACGATATTCACAGACACATGGACTCTTAAAACATACTTTTAATTGTTCTTTCCTCAGCCTAAGAGAATAAAGCTGGCCAAACCTAAACTTAAAAAGAAATTTCTATGAATGTTGACTTCATTTTTCACCATCTCCTTTTCAGAACTAATGGAAAATGACATCGCAAAAGCTGTAGCATGTGCAAAGCACATTGTCAGTGAGCAAGGCATTACAGCATGGTATGTTGTTCTTGTTTGTGTGTGTGTGTGTGTGTTTTTTCTCCTTCCAGTTCTATTGAGGTGTAATTGACACATGGCACTGTAGAAGTTTAAGACAAACAGCAGAATGATTTGACTTACATACATCATGAAATTATTATCACAATAACTTTGGTGAACATCCATTATATCATACGGATACAAATTAAAGAATTAGGAGAAAAAAATTTATGTGTGATGAAAAGTCTTAGGCTTTACTCTGTTAGCAATTTTCATACATAACAATAGTCATGATAATTGCATTTATCATGCTGTACATTCGATTCCTAGTATTTATCATATACCTAGAATGTTGCAGTACCTTTAACTGCCTTCATTCACTTTCCCACCTCTCACTTTACCCACTACACCCTCCACTGGTAACCATAAGTTCAGTTCAGTTGCTCAGTCATTTCGGACTCTTTGCAACCCCATGGACTGCAGCACGCCAGGCTTCCCTATCCTTCACCAACTCCGGGAGCTTGCTCAAACTCATGTCCATCTAGTCAATGATGCCATCCAACCATTTCATCCTCTGTCGTCCCCTTCTCCTAATCTGACCTCTTTTACTGTGAGTTGTTCCTATATTTGTTTGTTTGTTTGAAATATAATTGACCTACAACACTATATAAGTTCCTGTTACAGAGCATGGTTTGTGTTAAGCATTAAAAAGGTGAACTGGGGACTTCCCTGGTGGTCCTTTGATAAGACTTTGTGCTTCTAACGCAGTGGGTATTGGACAGGGAACCACATGCCATTAGGTGCTGCTAAAAAAAGGTGGGACTCAGGAAGAATTGGGGGTTTTTTGGCAGCACTCTAGGACATGTGGAATTCTAACCTCCCACCTCACTATGAGAAATCAAAACCACTCCCTCAGCATTGGAAGGTCCAGTGGTCCTCAATGCTGGACCACCAGGGAAGTCCCAGGTGAGAGCTGTTTTACCCTACTCTTCTGAGAGAAGGGAGAAAATATTCTCAAAGACAAAAGTATGCTACTGACAACTGAAAATCGCAGCTTTAGATTTATGCTAAACAATGTATTACATAGAAACAATCTACTTTAACTGATTCAGACTCTAATTCTTTTACTCCTCAATTTATTTTAGGAGATTCTAGAGTTTTTAAGATTCTACAAATAATACCAATTCCTTATCATATCTTGAAATAATTTTTGGAATTAAGTAAATGTGGAATGCACTCTGCAGTTGTGTTGTGAACAACACAAGACTCCACATTTGTGTTTAGCATTGTGTGCTCTAGTGAAGGCTGGTGGAGATGTATGTATCTCCAGTTAACAAATAACAATACTTAAATTTGTCTATAGCTTGTATTTCATGTACTGATGGACTATTTTGTTTTCCCAAAGGATTTGAAGTATGTACATTACAAGGAAGGTATGTTTTAGCCTTATTACCATTTATTTCATCTTTCTCCACAGGGTGGCATGGAAAAGTCACTGTCGAGACCATGATGTCAGCAGTTATGTTGAGGGTTGCACCCTGTAACTGTGGAGTTATCGTTCTTCAGCTCATTTTGTCTCTTTTTCATGTTAAGGAAGTAATAGTTGAATGAAAGTTTATACCACCATTCCTTCAAGCAAACAATGGTTTTACAGAAGCAGGAGCATATGGTCTTCTAAGAAGCTTAATGTTTATCTAATGTGTTAATTGTTTGACACTAGGCCTATAATATTTTTCAGTTTGCCAGTAAAACTAATGCTGGTGAATATTTGTCTAAACTCTTAATTATCTAATATTATCTCCCGTACATTCAGTTCTTAATTAAAGCAAGAAAATTTATGCATCTTGCTGATCACGAAGGAATATAAAGAGGGATTAGATGAACTGTTGCTTTTTCTTAATTTCATTAGCATTATGACAAATTCAGAGACAGATGAGTCTGCAACTATTGAAATAATTGCTAGTTAACCACAGATATGAAATGATGCATGCTATAAAAATGCAAACATTTTCAATAAAAACTTTGCAATTCAAACCTTGTCTTTGTTTGTTTAGAGCCATTTAATGTCTCTGAAGAAATATCTATGTATATACTTTGAACAACAACAAAAAAGGGGCTTCCCTGGTGGCGTAGAGGGTATAGTGTCTGCCTACAATGTGGGAGACCAGGGTTCGATCCCTGGGTTGAGAAGATCCCCTGAAGAAGGAAATGGCAACCCACTCCAGTACTCTTGCCTGGCAAATCCCATGGACAAAGGAGCCTAGTAGGTTACAGTCCATGGGGTCACAAACAGTCAGACACGACTGAGCGACTTTCCTTTCCTTTTGAAAAAAATGACATTTAGCATTTCCCACATCCTCTTCTATACCCAGACAGATATGCTGGAGAAAAACCATAAGCATGGTGAAAGATCTTACTTACCTTTTAAAAGTTTTTTGACTAAGCTGCACAGCTTGTGGGATCTTAGTTATCCATCTAGGGACTGAATCTTTGCCCTCAACAGTGAAAGCAGGGAGTCCTAACCACCAAACTGCCAGGGAATTCCCCTCAGTTTAAATTCATAACCACAGATCTCAAATGGGCCCTCGAGACTACCTGGTCATCTTAGTCACTTCTCTGTATTGGTGTCCCCACTCTTCAAAATGTCTGTCATTATTTACTTCTCCTCTCATTTCCAAGTCCCGGCACACATGCCAACCACTGGTCTTCCATGCCCTCAGATCTCAGTAGATGACCTGGCCTCACATTACACAGGCAGAACAGAAGCAACCTCATAAAAATTCTCCCCTCCTCGCCACTATAACCGAGCTCATGTCTTTCTCTGGGTCCGTCCTCCCTTCTTTCCCCTTTATCACTAGGATAAAGAGCCGATGCTTTTGCCAACTGCAGTGTCTCACAGGTAGTCTTCATCACAGCCCTCTCACTACCCCCATTTAGGCTAAGTTTTTCCCGCATTCTGAGTTTTTCCTCTTCACTGGATCATCCCCATCACTGTAGTAACTGCCCTGGTAACATTCCAGAGCTCTCGGTGTGCTCTACATAAGCCTAGAAGTAAACTATTATCCTCTGCTCCCTTTAACAGCAACACTTCTGGGATGAGATGTCTATATTCATTTACTTCATGTCCTCACCTCCTTTTGCCTTTCAACTCTTCTTAACATGACTGCTACTTCACTTAGGAGAAATCTGCTCCAACCTGACTACATCCATGATGTCTTGGGGCCAGTTCTAGTGATCAGCTATTTCCTGTTCATCTTACTCGATCTCTCAGCAGCATTTGACAGAGTGAGCCACTTCCTACTTCTAGAAAATTTTTTCTTCCTCAGCTTCTCCTCCTCAACATCCTGACTCAATGATGGCTCCTACTCAACTCTTCATGGCTGGCTGATCTCTGCTGTTTGATTTTTAACTGTGGCAGTGCCCCAGGATTCAAGCCTATAAAAGCATCTGATAGACCTGTTTTACTTATTCATTTATTTGTTTCTTCTTGTGGAAATATAACTTTCAAAAGAATAGAGTGTTTCCCGCTTTCTCAGAAGATTGAAATATCTCGACCTTTCCCAAAATTTGCAAGCACAGGACAGCCTTTTAAATTTTTGAACAGTTTGAGAACACACTGCCAATACAGTGCCCAGTTGCTCTGGAATCCATCAGTGTGTAATTCCTACAGAAGCTCAAAACATCATCCAAATCAGGAGGTAAACACTGACAAATTAGGATCACCTGGCTGGATGGCATCACTTATTCGATGGACGTGAATCTGAGTGAACTCCGGGAGTTGGTGATGGACAGGGAGGCCTGGTGTGCTGCGATTTATGGGGTCGCAAAGAGTCGGACATGACTGAGCAACTGAACTGAATCATCAGATTCTATGCATTTCATCAATTGTCCCATAAGCCCTTGTATGGAGATGATCCGGAGGGATGATGTGGGGTGGGAGGTGGGAGGGGGGGTTCATGTTTGGGAGTTCATGTACACCCATGACGGATTCATGTAAATGTATGCCAAAACCAATACAGTACTGTAAAGTAAATAAAGTAAAAATAAAAAATTTTTTAAAAGTCTAATTCAGAATTGTGTTATATTTAGTTGTTATGTTTCCCAGTTTTAAAATTTAGATCACCTCACATTTTTCTTGACATTTATGACTTTAACCCTTTTGAAGACCTCAAGCAGCTGTGGTGAAAATGGCCTAAGTTTATATATATTCTCTGAAATAGGTTAGGTTATGCATCTTTGCAGTGGAATCTTAACCAATGGACCTCCAGGAAAGTCCCCGAAAGTGAGGGTGTTTTTTTAAATGAAATATAGTTGGATTTTGCTTTTTTATCCAGTCTGACTTCTCATTTCAGTATCAAGCCATCCTAAGTGCTTTTTCTTTTGATTATCAGTACTTGCACTCTTCTCCTGCTATTTGCTCTTAGCCCACTTTTTCCATAAAATTTGATTATAGCTACTTTAAATAGCTTGTTGTTGTTCAGTCACTCAGTTGTGTCTGACTCTTTGCAACCCCATGGACTGCAGCACATCAGGCTTCTCTGTCCTCCACTAGCTCCTGGAGTTTGCTTAATCTCATTTCCATTGAGTCTGTGATGCCATTCAACATCTCATCTTCTATCTCCCCCTTCTCCTGCTGCCCTCAATCTTTCCCAGCATGAAGATCTTTTCCAGTGGCTTTTCATATGGCTTTTCCCAGCATCAGGATCTTTTCTAATGGCTCTTCATATCAGGTTTCCAAAGTATTGGAGCTTCAGCTTCAGCATTAGTCCTTCCAAGGAATATTCAGGGTTAATATCAAACCAGGATTGACTGGTTTGATCTCCTTGCTGTTCAAGGGACTTTCAAAAGGATTCTCCAGCAGCACAGTTTGAAAACATAAATTCTTTGATGCTCAGCCTTCTTTATGGTCCAACTCTCACAGCCATACATGACTACTGGAAAAACCATCAGTTCAGTTCAGAGGTTAAAGCGTCTGTCTCCAATGCGGGAGACCCGGGTTCGATCCCTGGGTCGGGAAGATACCCTGGAGAAGGAAATGGCAATCCACTCCAGTATTCTTGCCTGGAGAATCCCATGGACGGAGAAGCCTAGTAGGTTACAGTCCACGGGGTCACAAAGAGTCGGACACGACTGAGCGACTTCACCTTCACCTTCAGTTCAGTCGCTCAGTCGTGTTCGACTCTTTGCGACCTCATGAATCACAGCACGCCAGACCTCCCTGTCCATCACCAACACCAGGAGTTCACTCAGACTCACATCCATCAAGTCAGTGATGCCATCCAGCCATTTCATCCTCTGTTGTCCCCTTCTCCTCCTGCCCCCAATCCCTCCCAGCATCAGAGTCTTTTCCAATGAGTCAACTCTTCGCATGAGGTG
>SJYX01011996.1:241780-264021 GCA_006410675.1 Oreotragus oreotragus | reverse complement strand
CATTGCCTTTCTTTGGGATTGGAATGGAAACTGACCTTTTCCAGTCCTGTGGCCACTGCTGAGTTTTCCAAATTTGCTGGCATATTGAGTGCAGCACTTTCACAGAATTATCTTTCAGGATTTGAAATAGCTCAACTGGAATTCCATAACCTCCACTAGCTTTGTTCGTAGTGATGCTTTCTAAGGACCACTTGACTTCACATTCCAGGATGTCTGGCTCTAGGTGAGTGATCACACCATCATCATCATCTGGGTCATGAAGGTCTCTTTTGTACAGTTCTGTGTATTCTAGCCACCTCTTCTTAATAGCTTCTGCTTCACTATATGAACCTTTTTTAAAAAATCATTTAAAATTTGTAGTTGCTGTTGTTCAGTCACTACGTCATATCCACCTCTTTGGGACCCCATGGGCTGCAGCACACCAGTCTTCCCTGTCCTTTACCAACTCCTGAATTTGCTCAAATTCATGTACATTGAGTTGGTGATGCCATCTAACCATCTCATCCACTGCCTTCCCCTTCTCCTTTTGCTTTCCAGCATTATGGTCTTCTCAATGAGTCATTCTTTATATCAAGTGACCAAAGTATTGGAACTTCTTTGGTCTTTCCAATGAATATTCAGGATTGATTTCCTTTAAAAATGACTGGTTTGATCTCCTTGAAGTCCAAGGAACTCTCTTTTTTTCCCCAGTATTAGATATAATGGTCATCTGAATTAAATTAACCTAATCTTGTCCATTTTAGTTCACTGATTTCTAAAATGTCAGTGTTTTCTCTTGCCATCCTCTGCTTGACCATATTGACTTTATCTTGATTCATGGACCTAACATTCCAGGTTCCTATGCAATGTTGTTCTTTACAGTGTTGGAGTTTACTTTCACCACTAGGCACAACTGATTATTTTTTTCTACTTTGGCCCAGCCACTTCATTCTTTCTGGAACTATTTCTCCGCTCTTCCCCAGTAGCATACTAGACACCTACTGACCTGGGGGACTCATTTTCTTGTGTCATATCTTTTTGCCTTATCATACTGTTCATGGGGTTCTTGAGGCAAGAATACTGCAGTGGTTTGCCATTCCCTTTTCCAATGGACCGTGTTTTGTCAGAACTCTCCACCATGATCCTTCCTTCTAGGGTGGTCCTGCAAAGCGTGACTCATGTCTTTATTGAGTCACACAAGACTGTGATCCATGTGATCATTTGTTTAGCTTTCTGTGATTGTGGTTTTAGTTCTGGAGGATGCGAGATTATGCTTCTTACTTCTGTCTACCCTCTGATGGATGAGGATAAGAGACTTGTGTAAGCTTCCTAATGGGAGTGACTGGCTGTGGGGAAAACTGGGTCTTGCTTCGGTGGGCTCAGACAGTAAAGAATCTACCCGTGATGCAAGAGATGTGGGTTCAGTCCCTGGAGAAGGAAATGGTTACCCACTCCAGTATTCTGGCTTGGAAAATCCCATGGACAAAGGAGCCTGGTGGCCTACAGTCCTTGGGGTCAGAAAGAGTCAAACACAACTGAGCGACTAACACTTTTGGTGGGCAGTGCCATGCTTAGTAAATCTTTAATCCAATCATCTGCTGATGGGTGGGTCTGTTCTCACTCTCCATTAGTTGTTTGGCCTGAGGTAACTCTTTGGCCACCTGATGGGAAGAGTTGACTCATTGGAAAAGACCCTGATGCTGGGAAAGATTGAAGGCAGGTGGAGAAGGGGATGAAGGAGAAGATGAGATGGTTGGATGGCAACACCGACTCTATGGACATGAGTTTGAGCAAGCTCTGGGAGTTGGTGATGGACAGGGAGGCCTGGCATGCTGTGGTCCATGGGGTCACAAAGAGTCAGACATGGCTGAGTGACTGAACTGAACTGAACTGAGGCAACTCAGTCCTGGAGTGTACAAGCTCTATGGTGGGGCTACTGTTTTTGTTCAGTAGCTAAGTCATCTCTGACTTTCTGTGACCCATGGACTGCAGCACCGCAGGCTCCTCTGTCTTCCACTAGCCCTTGGAGTTTGCTCAAACTCAAACATGTCCATTGAGTCAGTGATGCCATCCAATCATTTCATTCTCTTACCCCTTCTCTTCCTGCCCTCAATCTTTCCCAGCATCAGGGTCTTTCCCAGTGAATCAGCTCTTTGTATCAAGTAGCCAAAGTATTGGAGCTTCAACTGCAGCATCAGTCTTTCCAATGAATATTCAAGGTTGATTTCCTTTAGGATTGACTGATTTTATCTCCTTGCTGTTCAAGGGACTCTCAAGATGATGCTCCAGCACCATAGTTGGAAAACATAAATTTTTTGATGCTCAGCCTTCTTTATGGTCCAACTCTCACAGCCATACAAGACTACTAGAAAAATCATCATTTTGACTATGAAGAACTTTGTCAGCAAAGTCATGTTTCTGTTTTGCAATATCTTGTCTAGGTTGCTCATAGCTTTCCTTCCAAGGAGCAAGCAACTTTTAATTTCAAGGCTTCACTCACCATCCATCCACAGTGATTTTGGAGCCCAGGAAAATAAAATCTCTCACTGCTTCAACTTTTTTCCTATTCTTTTTGCCATGAAGTGATAGGGCCAGATGCCATGATCTTAGTGGTTTTGGAATGTTGTTTTAAGCCAGCTTTTTCACTCCCCTCTTTCACCTTCATCAAGAGGCTCTTTAGTTCCTCCTTGCTTTCTACCATTAGATGTGGCAGTGGCATCATCTGCATATCTGAGGAGGGCTACTGGCCACCTCCACAAAGGACTGGTGCCAACAGAGGCCTCCCAGGACTGCTGCTGCCTACGCTCTTGTCCCCATGACAGGCCACTTCCAACCCCTGCCTCCGTAGGAGAAAATCTTTTCATCTGTGTCAGACTAGCTTCTGCTCAGGGTTTTGAAGCTGCCATATTTCTGAGTCATTCTCTGCCCTGCTCCTCTCCATTCTTTCTGGAAAATTGTTCAGGAGGTCAAAAGTCCATCACTGGTCTTAGGCGATAATCAAAGCACTGACAGGCCTGTATTCCATTCTAAAGGTTCAGGCACAATCTATTTTCTTGTCTTTTCCAGTTTCTGGAGGCCATCTGGTCTTCCTAAAGCTGAGATGCCTGCAGCAGCAACTTCTTCCAGCCTCTACTTAGTTTGGTTTATCAAACCTCTACTAAACTTTTCCAAGAGCCAGATTTTTGTTTGCTGATTTTCTCTATTGTTTTTCTGTTTTCAGTTTCACTGATTGCTGCTCTAATTTGTATTGTTTCTTTTCCTCCACTTTAGGTTTGAGTTATTCTTCTTTTAGGTTCTAAGTTAGAAGCTCAGGTTTTGTTTTTTTTTTAATTTCACAGTTTATTCTCTACTAATATATGTCTTTAATGCTATACATTTCTCTGTAAGCACTGTTTTTACTGCATCCCATACATTTTTATGAGCTTATTTTTATTTTCATTTAGTATAAACAAAATTTTCATTTCTCTTGAGACTTTTTTTGGACCCAGTGATATTTAGAAGTGTGATGCTTCACCTTTATTTTTAAAATATTTTTTCTGTGTATAAAATACTACTAGGTTGACTATTTTTGCCTTTCAGTACTTTAAAGATGTTACTCCAATGACTTCATTGTTTTTATTGTTTCTGATAAGAATTCTAATCTCACTCTTTGTTTCTCTATATGTAATTGTCTTTGTTTTCTGGATCCTAAAAAAAAGAAAAAGCTTAATTGAGATAAAGTTATTTTCATCACCCATTAGTAGTCACTTCTCATTTCTCCCCAATGCTCAT
Source organism: Oreotragus oreotragus (assembly GCA_006410675.1). Classification (NCBI taxonomy): domain Eukaryota; kingdom Metazoa; phylum Chordata; class Mammalia; order Artiodactyla; family Bovidae; genus Oreotragus; species Oreotragus oreotragus. Next base: position 260,271 of record SJYX01011996.1, on the reverse strand, counting down.
AGCACTAGCCAGCCACTAATCTCCTTTCTGTCTCTACAGGATTGCCTAACTAGACAACTCATGCATATAGTGTGTGGTCTTCTATAATTGACATTTTTCACTTAGCATCATGTTTTTAAAATTTATCCATGTCATAACATGGATAAGTACTTTATTTCTTTTTGTGGTGAAATAATATTCAGTTATATGTATCCTGTTAAATGTATGTACCACATTTTATTTATATGCTTATTAGTTGATGGGTATTTGAATTGTTTTCATTTTTAGCTATTATGAATAATGCTGCTATGGACATTTGTTTACAAGATCTGCATGAACATTTCTTTTAAAATGAAACCTAGGAGTTGAAGTGCTGGATCATAAGGTAACTATGTGTTTAACATTTTGAAGAACTGCTAGACAATTTTCCAAATGACTGCACCATTTACATTCCTGCCAGGAGTGTATGAGATTTTTGGTTTCTTTGCATCCTAACCAATATATGTTATTATATGTATTTATGAATCTAGCCCTCCTAGCCAGTACCACACTGTCTTGATTACCATTGTTCTGTAGTAAGTTTTGAAATTGGGGAGTGTGAATCTTACTTTATTCTTTTTCAAGATTTTTTTTGCTATTCTGGGTCCCTTGAATTCCATATGAATTTTAGGATCAGCTTGTCAGTTTCTACAAAGAAGTTACTGGGATTCTGATAAAGATTTTGTTGAATCTGTAGATTAGTTTGGAGAATATTGCTATCCTAACAATGGTAAGTCTGCTGGTCCTTGAACACATAATTTTTCCCAATTATTTAGATCTTAGCTTCTCTCAACAATAGCTAGTGGTTTCCAGGGTGTATGTTTTGCACTTGTTTGGTTAAAGTTATTCCTGAGTATCTTATGCTTTTTTATAAAGAATAAATAATCTTATTTTTTAATAAGAATAAACAACAATTCCCTTTGTAAAGGAATTATTTTCTTAATTTCATCTTTGGATGGTTCATTAAAAGTGCACAGAAATGCAACTGACTTTTATAACTGGATCCTGTATCCTGCAACCTTGCTGAACTTGTTTATTAGGTTTTTGTTTGTTTGTTTTTAACAGATGCTTTAGGATATTCTATCAGGTTGGCCCAAAAATTCAGGTTTTTCCATAATGTTTTATGGAAAAATCCAAATGACATTTTTGGCCAACCCAATACATGCAAGATCATGCCTACTGTGAATAAAGATGGCTTTACTTCTCCTTTCTGATCTGGATGACTCTTATCCTTTTTGTAACTAATTGGTTTGACTAGGGCCTTCAGTACAATGTTGAATAGAAGTAGTAAACAAAGAAGGGCTTCTTTGTTTTGTTCCTGATCTTAGGGGGAAGCTATCCAGTTTATCAAAATTAACTATACAGGTTTTTTTTATAGACATACTTTACCAGACTGAAAATGTTCCCTTCTGTTCTTAATTTGTTGAGTAGTTCCATCAAGAAATGGTGCAGCATTTTTTTCAATGTTTTTTGTATATCTACTGAGATGATAATGTAATTTTTGTTTTTTATCTTGTTGATGGGATGTATTGCATTGTATTCAGGTGTTAAGCCAATTAGTATTTCTGGGATAAAACCCACTAGATCATGGTGCATAATTAGTTTTATGTGTTGCTGCATTCAATTAGCTATTATTTTTTGAGGGGCTTTACATTCATCTTCATAAGAAATACTGATCTGTAGTTTTCTGCTTTTGTGATGTCTTTCTTTAATTTTGGTATGAGGGTAATATTTGCCTCCTAAAATGGGCTGAGTACTGTTTCTATTTCTGATTTTGGTAGAGTTTGTGAAGAATTGGTACTCATTCTTCTCTTATCCGTTCAAATTTAATATTATTGATAGTGAGATTTACATCTGTAATTTTATTTTTTTACACGTCTCATGTTTTTTGTTCCACTATTCTTCCTTTACTGCGTTTTCTCATTAAACAAACTTTTAGCACTAATGTAGCACTTTAATTGAGTGATTTTTCACTATTTTTAGGGTTTTTTAGTAGTTGTTCTAGGTTTTACCATCTTTATCCTAACTTATCAAAATCAGTTTCAGATTTTTACCACCAAAAAATAAAACTATTCTTCTTGGCATTCAGTAGGAGGGGCTTTCCTGATGGCTCAAATGGTGAAGAATCTGCCTGCAGTGTAGAAGACCCAGATTCAATCCCTGAGTTGGGAAGATCCCCTGTTGATGGGAATGGCAACCCACTCCAGTATTCTTGCCTGGAGAATTCCATGGATAGAGGAGTCTGACAAGGAACAGTCATGTGGTCACAGAGAGTCAAATACGACTGAGCGGCTAACAACACAACAGCTTTATTAGTATGTATTTTGATTTGTAGGAAGGGGAATTCATTATCTTTTTAAAATAATTTTATATTTTTTACAATTTTGCAACAGCTGTGTTCTTTTGATAGTCACACAAAAAATAAAAATAAAATATACAAATAAATAAATAAAAAGAAAAACAATGTTGAGGTTCAAGTAACCTGCAACACATATAGGAAAAAATTTAAAGATAAAGGGTATACTTTCATGCCAGCTTATTTTCTTTTTCCTAAAATGACAGAGTGTCCAGATCATTTGTGAACACCTGCAATTACATATTTCTCACTGGTCTTTTTTGTTATACCAGCTTCTAAGTGTCAAAATAATTCTATTCAAAGGATTTCAATGAAAGGTAAGAGAAGATAGTAGGTTTAGATTCAGTAAAGTTCAACAAAGGTAAAGTTTTTTTCTGTGTAAGTGACAAAACTATTAATTATAAGTAAATCATATTCTTAAAATGTTCATAGCTTCCTTAAAACATTCTTATTTTGAAATAATTATAAATTCATAGAAGTTACAAAAAATGTACAGAAGAATCCTATGCACTCTCCCTCCAGCCTCCTCCAGTGTTAACATTTTGCACAACAGTGGTACAGTACCAAAGTAAAAAACTGACATTGATACAATCTAGAAGGCTTATTTAAATTCACCACTTATACATGTACTTATTTGTGGGTGCATGTGTGTGGCGTTGTGGTGCTTTATCACATGTGGCGTCTTGGATAATTACAAGCAAGATACTTGATCATACACATCAGCCCAAGACTCCTCTCTTTCAGTACTTTATAGTCATAACTCTCTACTCCTCCTATCCCTAACACCTATAACTGCTTTTCTATTCTCCGTCTCTTTTATTGTTATTTTGTGAATGTTAAATAAGTGGAATCTTTCAGTGTGTATCCTTTTGAAATCAGTTTTTTTCATTCAGTATAATTTTATTGATGTTCCTCCAAGATGTTGCATGTATTAATAGTTTGTTTCTTTATTATCACTGGGTAGTCAACCATAGTTTGGACACACCAGTTTGTTAAACCATTCACTTGTTCAAGGAAATTTGGATAGTTCAGTTATCGGCTATTTAAGAATAAAGTTGCTATGAATATACTTACATAGAATTTCTCATGAGGAAAGAAGCCATTTCTCTGGGGTAGATACCCAAGAGTGGATTGCTGGGTTTTATCATAAGTCCATTTTAATTTTTGCATGATTTGCCAGGTTATTTCATACTTAATAGAAAAACAAATCTGAATACTCTTCTGGAAAAAAAAAACAACTAAAATGGAAATTTTTCCATCACTTTAAAAACAAGATTATGCTTTATGATGTGTTTAAAAAATAATTTCTCACTGATGAATGCCCAACTGTTATGTAAATTAAGAAAAGATATTTTAATCTTACTTATGTGGAAAGGGAAATATTTGTTCATATTGTGAAAAGGAGAGTGAGATCAAGCCAAAATTCTAATTGAACTGACCATGGAAATTTAAAGATAACAGAAATAATTGTACAAAGAAAGTATACACAAAGAAAGCCAAAGCTTTCCACAATTATCAGTTGTACACACATTAAGAACTAATGTTTAAATAGTCTCTAATTGTTTCATGGCATTCCTGGCAGTAGATCAATCTCTTAAAGAAAAATCACACTTCAAAAGTAAATACATAAAATGGTTTTGCACAACTATATCAGTTACTAAAATCAGATACGTGGTAAATAAAGAAGTTGCAGTGTGTTAAGGGGTGAGAATTGTGTTGCGATAGAATTCCTTCCCTTTCACTTCAACTTCAAAGCAATGTGGTAAATTGAAAAGGCCAGAGAACTGACCTGAATCTAAATCCCAGGTCTCCCACCCCCTATCTATATATCTTTGGGCAGATGAATTTTCTTTCTGGGACACATATTTTTTGATTTGTAAAATGGACACAATATCTATGTTTAAGACCCCTGTTTGAATTATGTCATTGTTGTTGTTCAGTTGCTAAGTCGTGTCCAGTTCTTTGTGACCCCATGGACTACAGCATGCCAGTCTCCTCTGTCCTTCACGATCTTCCAGAGTTTTCTCAGATTAATTCCATCCAGTGATAATACTATCCAAATGTCTTGTCCTCTGCCACCTCCTTCTCCTTTTGCCTTCAGTCTTTCCCAGCATCAGGGTCTTCTCCAATGAGTTGGCTCTTTGCACCAGGTGGCCAGAGTATTGGAGCTTCAACTTTAGCATCAGTCCTTCAAGTGAATATCAGGGTTGATTTCCTTTATGATTGACTGGTTTGAACTTCTTGCAGTTCCAGGGACTCTTAAGTGACTTCTTCAGCACCACAATTAGAAAGCATCAGTTGTTCAGCACTCAGCCTTCTTTATGTCCAACTCTCATATCTGTACACGTTTACTGGAAAAACCATAGTTTTGACTATACGTACCTTTGTCAGCAAAGTGATATCTCTGGTTTTTAATATGCTGTCTAGGTTTGTCATATCCTTCCTTTCAGGGAACAAGCATTTGTTTTTCTTTTCTCTTTACAACAACATCCTTTTATGTCTTATATATTGATGTGCTCCTGTGTTGGATGTATGTATACTTACAGTTGTTATATCTTCTTCTTGGGTTGAGTTTTTCATCACTATGTAGTTAGTGTCCTTCTTTGTCTCTTGTAACAGTGTTTATTTTAAAGTTTATTTTGTCTAATATAAGTATTGTAACTGACTTTCTTTTGATTTCCATGTGCATGAAATAGCTTTTACCATCCCCTCACTTTCAGACTGTATGAGTCTCTTGATCTGAAGTGAGTCTCTTGTAAGCAGCAAATATATGGGTCTTATTTTGCATTCCTTTGGTCAGTCTTTGTCGTTTGGTTGGGGCATTTAGTCCATTTGCATTTAAGGTAAAAATGGATATGTCTGTCTTATGGCCATTTTGTTAATTGTTTTGGATTTAGTTTTGTAATGTTTTTTCTTTCTTCTTTTCTTCTGTTCTCTTGTGATGTGATGACCATCTTCAGTGTCATTTTTAGGCTCCTTTTTGTATGTATATCTATTATAGATTTTTGTTTTGTGGCAATCATGAGAATTTTGTTTAGGAGTCTATATTTATACACGCTTGTTTTAAGTTGCTGATCTCTTGATTTCAGGCAAGCAGTCTTTTAATTTCATGGCTGCAGTCACTGTCCACAGTAATTTTGGATCCCAAGAAAATAAAACCTGTCACTATTTCCACTGTTTCCCATTCTACTGGCCATGAAGTGATGACACTGGATGCCGTGATCTTAGTTTTTTGAACATATAATTTTAAGCCAGCTTTTTCACTCTCCTCTTTCACCCTCATCAAGAGGCTCTTTAGTTCTTCTTCACTTTCTGCCATTAGAGTGGTATCATCTGCATATATGAGGTTGTTGATATTTCTCTCAGCAATCTTGATTCTAGCTTATGATTCCTCCAGCCTGGCATTTTGCATGATAAAGTTTGCATATAAATTAAATAAGCAGGGTGACAATATACAGCCTGTTATACTCTTTCCCCAATTTTGAATTAGTCAGTAATTGATGTACTAATTCATTACCCAAAATAGTCAAACTCCTTTCAACAGGTTCTCACATTCCAGGTCATCTTTAAGTTTTTCCCCAGGGAGTTCACAGGGACTCTTCCCTCTTCATCTCAATAATTTACCTTTTCCTCTCTCCTGTATTAGAACTCTGTCTCTTAAAACCCATATATTCTATCTTATATGCTCTTTTAAATTTTTATTTATTTATTTTTGGCCAAGCTGTGTGGCTTGTGGGATCTTAGTTTCTCAACTAAGGACTGAACTTGGGCCCTGGCAGTGAATGCACAAAGTCCTAACCATTAGTTGGCCAAGGAATTCCCAGGAATACATCATTTTGTAATTTTTAGAGACATATGCCTTTTTAAAGTACATTTTTTTAAGTGGACAAAAGAACATTTTATTAACAGATCCAAATATCTTTTGTTTCTATAAGAAGTCAAAAGCAGATAAACTTAAACATGTTTAGCAATTAATGTTTCAGTATTTTCTCTTTTTTGGAAATGATTTACATATTCAATGAAGGTACCTCATTTAAAGTTAATGTTACAAAAAGATTTTGGAAACTTTCTAAGTAGACATATTTTATAAAGTATAATGATGATTGCAACATTCATTTATAAACTTTTCTCCCACTTATATCCATTTAATTCATGTGTTCTTAAAAATTATGCTTGAGTTGCCATGAAAATTTCATGCTGCTACTACTGCTGCTAAGTCGCTTCAGTCATGTCCAACTCTATGCGACCCCATAGATGGCAGCCCATTAGGCTCCTCTGTCCCTGGGATTCTCCAGGCAAGAACACTGGAGTGGATTGCCATTTCCTTCTCCAATGCATGAAAGTGAAAAGTGGGGTGCCATTATATTAAAAATTAACTTTCAGTTTATTTTTCTTATTAAAAACCAGGCAAGTAGCAAAAGTCACAGAAGCAAAGAACCTTAAAATTTATACATGGTTTTTTATCTTTACCATATTGACATACATTAAAGAAATAATTTTTATTGTAAGTTTAGTTCTTAGACTGAATTTATAATTTTATCATCTCAAGCATCTAGTGGAGGTAACGTAAATATATTTGACAAGGCTTAATTTATTTTATTTTTTTAAATTTATTTATTTGGCTACATCAGGTCTTACTTGTGGCAGGCAGGATCTTTATTTGCACATGTGGGATCTAGTTCCCAGACCAGGGACTGAACCTGGGCCCCCAGAACGGGGAGTATATAATCTTAGCCACTGAACCAAAAGGGAAATCAAATGACTGGTCTTAATGTAAAAATTGCTTTTATTTTCTTTAAACGAATTAAACAGAGCTCTTTCACAAGTTTTTAGGAAAACTATCCAGAGGGAGAAAAATATCTATTACAGAGTAATAGACAATAAATCCAGACTTCCTATGCATTTTCTGAACCTTTGTCAAAGCTATTTGTGGCTATCAATATTTATGTAAACAATACAACTGCTTGAACATCACAACACACATAGCATCCATACATAGATATATGTAAACATATAGATGAATACAAAGACACATCTTATAGCTTTCATTTAAACATCATAGCCACATAGCAAGTGCATGTGTAGCTCAGTTGCTCAGTTGTGCCCAACTCTTTGCAACCCTGTGGACTGTAGCTCTCCAGGCTCCTCTGCCTATGAGATTCTCCAGGCAAGAATACTGGAGTGGGTGGCCACAACCTCCTCAGAGGATCTTCCTGACCCAGGGAGCCAACCCGTATCTCTTACATCTCCTACTATTGGCAGGCAGGCTCATTACCTCTAGTGCCATCTGGGAAGCCCCTATAAAAGAATAGTTGGATGTAAATGGTTTCTGCCAGGTGGAACAAGAAGTTTACCCACTAAAATGGCTGAAGTATTTACCAATATTTGTGGATAAGACTTTTAGATTTTTACTTGTCTTTAAAAGATAATCCTATGGAGGCTTTTGGCAAAATCTGGAGTAAGGGAGCTTATGGAAATATCAAATAAAGTTTGTTTTTAAAATCTCTCTCAGTTATCATTTTTTCCAGTCCCACATTTGCCTTAGGCAACACTTATCTCTTTAGATGCTTACATTTCAAAGATATGGTAAGGTCAATATTTCCAAAGTACTGAGAAAGAACGGTAAGGTTTATTGGAGAAGGAATTCAGGGGCATATTTGCTTATTATCAGAAATCTAAGATAATTAATTACTACAACATTTTTCTTTCCATTAGCAGTAGGATAGGATAGTTCAATGATATTTTAAATTTTTAAAGTTTTTTATAGGGCAGCCCCAAAATACAAGAAGGTCTGGACATGGTGGGGTTAGCTTACAGAGTAATAGACAATAAATCCAGACTTCCTGTGCGGGTTATCAATATTTATGTAAACATCACAACTGCTTGAATGACGTCAGCAGCTCTTAATGTTTATTTTCTGAACTTACCCTCCTACTCTTGTTAAGAAAATGTTTTGTTTTATCTTACACTAACCAAGGTATTCTTCTATAACTATCTTTTCTTTCTTTTTTTTTTTTTTTCTTTTCAATCTCATCTTCCCATAGGTACCAATAGGACCTTTGTTCAAAATGCAAGCTCTCTCAAAAACCCTTTTAAGCTGTAAAAGTTCAAATCTTCAGTGTATACCTCTTTCAACTGTGACTCCAAACCAGTGAGTCTTTTTATGACTTAAAACCAATATTAGGGCTTACTCATGGACACAAGGGGGCTTCCTGGGTAGCTCAGTTGGTAAATAATCTGCCTCTAATGCAGGAGATCCCAGTTTGATCCCTGGGTCAGGAAGTTCCCCTGGAGAAGGGATAGACTGCTGCTGCTGCTGCAAGTTGCTTCAGTCATGTCTGACTCTGTGCGACCGCATAGACGGCAGCCCACCAGGCTCCCCTGTCCTTGGGATTCTCCCGGCAAGAACACTGGAGTGGGTTGCCATTTCCTTCTCCAGGGATAGACTGCTCACTCCAGTATTTTTGGTTTTCCCTCATGGTTCAAACAGTAAAAAAATCCATCAGCAATGGTGAAGACCTGGGTTTGATCCCTGGGTTGGGAAGATCCCCTGGAGGAGGGCATGACAACCCACTCCAGTATTCTTGCCGGGAGAATCCCCATGGACAGAGGAGCCAGGTGGGCTCCAGTCCATGGAGTTGTGAAGAGTCGAACACGACTGTGCAACTAAACACACACATGGACACAAGGGGTGTCCCTAAGAAATGTGGCCCTCTCAAGATGCAGAGCCCCCCAGAGAAAGCCTAAGGAAACAAACACCTTCCGTGTCTCAGCTGGCACTGAAACCTCTACCTCTCACAAAGTGAGACACCTTAAGTCTCTCATCTCACCTCCGATATCAGAAAGGAGGTACTGGAATGAGAGTTTTCCCTTCACAAATCAGGCAACAAAGGTAGAGCCTGTTCATAGAGGCCCCTTATGAACTGAGACTCTATTAAAAACTCCCCTGAGTGTTCACACGGTTGAATAAAGAGAATGTTTCCTGTCACTTCATGTCTTAGGCTCCCCGCTGGCTGGCTGCTGATGCAAGCCTGACAGACAATCTGTACCCCTAAAATGGCAGAAGCCAGAGAGTATTCTCACTGGTGACAAAGCCAAGTTCTCGGGATATAGAACAAAACAAATGGAGATTCTCATCTTATGGTGTTTCATGCTCATGACAAATGGCAGAAACAAACGAAAACATGACTCTTTCTGGGAGGCTAAGAATCAATAACCATAGGTGTTGATTACCAAAACCAAATTCACAAGTCACAATTAAAAATCTATTTTCATTTTTTTTTCTCCTGCCAGTGTGCATTTGGAAAGGAAGGGACAAGGAGAAATTGTTATCCTCCTTTTTCATCTGTGCACTCTAGACAGAAAGCGAGGAGACTGACATGGTAAGAATTCTTACCTTCCACTGGTCTGCTGTCAACTAAACTATATCTCAACTATAGTCTCCATGAACAGTAAAGTGGTCTGGCCTTTCACTGTCCCATCCTCATCACTAGAAACTGTACAGGAGACAGCATGTGTAACAAAAGACAGTTTAACAAGAGAAAAGGAAACAAGTATATTAACATGTACATTTCGTGTATACTTATGAGAAAGGCCAGGATGAGTAAATCAAAGAGTGGCTGGAATTTGGACTTAACAGATCATCTTTACCAGAGAATAGTAAATATTTAGAGGAGCAATTAGACAGAGGAAAAGAGTACTGGGCTTCCAAGGGTGCTGAATTTTAGGATGATAAATACATTAAAAACTGATAGGCGAGAGTAGCTAGTCAAAATCATTGTTTTGTAGAATCCTCTGGTGCTGTCTTGGGGCTGGTAAGTATCTGGGGTTTCGGTGATTAATATCTGCACAAATTTATGTTCTGCTTTCATGATGATAGGGAGAGGGCAGAAAACTTGTCCAGGATCTGCTTCTTCAGCTCAAAATAATCCTTGTGCCAAAGGGGAAGATTTTGGAATGGCATATTCTGTTCTTCTTCTATAGATTTTACCATCCTGCTTTTTCACTTTACAATGACACTATGTTCTAACATGGAAATGTGAAGTAAGACATTGTCAGATGGAGTTAGGAATGTTGTTCACCGGAAGTTTATTTATCATACTACGACACTGATTTATAAATTAAGAATTTATGATAGACACCAAAAGAGTAAGTAGAGGAATCCGGCTGAGCAGCATGGTGCTGTGCTGTACACCAATCAGAACAACAGGAGTGTGCCATGTTCTTGTGGAAAGTATATATAAAATAATTTTAAGTGAAAAAAATGAAGACAAAATACTGGAGTCACATAAAACAACTTAATGTAAATGAATGTTAATGAAAGATGGAAGCTCATCTTCAGCTGAGAAAAATGTTCATCCAGGTGTTTTTTTTCTGAATACTGCTCAACTTCATAATAAAATAGGAGGAATTTCCTCTTTTGGCAATAGTGCTAAACCCTGTTCTTTCTTTCTTAATGTCTTTAAGTAATCTCATTCTTTATTTTCTGTAGACCAATTCTTAGGGTATCAGAATATCTCTCTTCAAACATAAGAAGTCAGTGGACCAATAAACTGTTTCTGTTTTCCACGTGTTTCAGAGGGTGGAGCCACCAAACCAGTGAGATAAGCGGGGAGTGAAAAGATGTTAAATAGCAAGTCCGGCTCACACTGGTCAGTCTGGACACTTGACTTCTCAGTCAACATGAAGGCTCTCATTATTCTGGGGTTTCTCTTCCTTTCTGTCGCTGTCCAGGGCAAGGTCTTTGAGAGATGTGAGCTTGCCAGAACTCTGAAGAAGCTTGGACTGGATGACTATAAGGGAGTCAGCCTGGCAAACTGTAAGTTAACTCCTCTTTCTCCTTCCAAACAGTTAACCAGGTGTGGAACTAACAGAGGATGGATGATGAGCAAGGGACTTTGAGTGAATGGGTTTTTCTTTGTTGGAGGCTTTGTACACTTACCGTGGTTAAAAACATCAACTTGCTCTTTTAGAATAGATGTACCAGGTGAAGGACTGAGGCATGAGAGGGCCATTCTAGTCCCTCTAAACATGCCAGCTGGCACATGTAGGGTGATGATAAAATGTATTTCAGCACCTCGGATGTGTCTGTCAAGCCCATGGTGTTTGACTCTAGCTATTTCCAGTTTGGCAGTTGGGTTCTTCTAACCTGAGTAAGGCAGTATTTTTCTCATTTTTAATTCCCCTACCAATGTTGGGCTTTTAACAGCAAGATTTTTTAAAAATTACATTAAACTCTCAAAACAGAGACAGTAGGAACCTATTTCCCTCAATTCATTTCTATAATAAGGATCCCTGAAATACAGCAGGAAATGACATTTCATTGTGCTCACCCTAGTTGATTATTTTTCATTTTCTTCCACAGAATTCAAGAAATGGCCTTAGGAAAAGTTCCTCTATATTTTAGTCTATATTTTTCAATGTCATCGCTGTATCTTTCATATTGAATTCAGAGATTTCCCTCCATAACTATTTTTGAGTGAATGAGGAAATGGCTAGATGGATGGATGGAGGAGAGTCTTTCCTATTCTGTGATTCTTACTGTCTGAATTCTAATTTGATACCCAAATTCACATTGAGGGTCATAAGAAATTTTCTCTCTCCCAGAAAATCCTTATTTTTTCTAATAACATATTTTTCCTTAATGTGTGCATCTGCTGCTAATGACCAAACCCACTCAACTAATCTGTTGGTTTTTCTATTCTAGGCTCAGTATTAACTTAGGGATGTGTGAAGGGCAAGAGCTATTTTAATATTTTTTTAAATTTTATTATCTTGTTTCATTAGTATTACCAAATGATTTGCTAATAAAAGAATTCTCTTAAGAGAATTCTTAACACGAAAGTGTTAAACTATTTAACAAGTAAGTACATCTTTGTACTTTTAAAGTAAGTTGTTAGTAAAGTAGAACTAAATAGAACTGATTGGGCTATGAAGTGTAAGTCATCTCATGTTGTTTTTCAACTAAAAATACATTTTTTTCCAGGGTTGTGTTTGACCAAATGGGAAAGCAGTTATAACACGAAAGCTACAAACTACAATCCTAGCAGTGAAAGCACTGATTATGGGATATTTCAGATCAACAGCAAGTGGTGGTGCAATGATGGCAAAACCCCTGACGCAGTTGACGGCTGTCATGTGTCCTGCAGCGGTAAGACAAGATGATGTTGAGTGATAGCCCAGGCCCCATCTGGTTACACCTGTAAGAACAGAGATTCAGTACAAATGAAAATGTCTTGAAGGCTTCCCTGGTGGCTCAGATGGTAAAAAATCTGCTTACAGTGAGGNGCAATGATGGCAAAACCCCTGACGCAGTTGACGGCTGTCATGTGTCCTGCAGCGGTAAGACAAGATGATGTTGAGTGATAGCCCAGGCCCCATCTGGTTACACCTGTAAGAACAGAGATTCAGTACAAATGAAAATGTCTTGAAGGCTTCCCTGGTGGCTCAGATGGTAAAAAATCTGCTTACAGTGAGGGAGATCTGGGTTTGATCGCTGTTCGGGGAGAATTCCATGGACAGAGGAGCCTGGCTGGCTACAGTCCATGTGGTCGCAAAGAGTCAAACACAACTGAGCGATTAACACTTTCACTCATCATGAAAGTTGGCTGTTTGCTAACATACAAGAGTTTCTTGAATGACCTAGCACTTTAATATGACTGAACTTGTTGATGCTTTGTAAAGGAAAATGCCATTCCTCTTATCTTGTTTGGGAAGGTTTAGGGATAATTAGGTTTGTACGTTTGTGTTTTTATGTAATATACCCCCCTTTATTGGAAAACAAAGGATTGCTAGTTAACCAATTAACTAGCAATTGGTTCCTTTTAAAAAATTGTTTTTAGTTTTTATATGTTTTAATTATATAGAAAATTAGAAACATGACTATATCAACCATCAATATGGTCATCATGTACTTTAACAGCTATTCACATTTTGTCATATTTACTTCTATGTGTATAAACTATATATATGTGTGTGTGTGTGTGTGTGTGTGTGTGTGTGTGTTTTGGCTGAGTGATTTAAAGTGAGTTTGAAACTCTAAATTCTTGAGCTTGCATTTCCAAAAAATACAGTTCATATTTAAATACTGTCATTGTGACAAGTTAATTTACAGATTTAACTAGGCTAAAATAGATTTTCTATTGAGTTCCTTTTAAAATAGAGATGACATGCAGTGTTTAGTGCATAAAATATTGGTGAGCTGATACAAATTTATATTGTTAATTTTTCATATATTAAAATTCCTAATAGAGAAATTAGTCAAAGAATATTCTTTTGTATCATGTTAATTTACTTTAAAAAGCATTTTGCATTATATAGTAATCTGTGGTCACTGAATAAAAATTCTCACTATCCAGAGATTTATGATAACTGGTAAGTTTTGGTATCCACATCTTTCGGAAGATACATCAGTCACATACATGAATGTAAAACTATATTATGCATATTGTACCCACATACAAGCATGTAAGCTATGTATGTCAGCAGAAATGAAATTATACTAAACTTACTGCTTTATAATATGCTGTTTATTACACAAAATTATTTTATCAACAAATACCAAATCTTTATTATATTTCAAGATGAATAAGTTCCACTAAATAAATATTCTTTATCAATCCAAATCCCATTGATAAGCACTTAGGCTGTTATTTTCCCCTGTTATTAATTGATATGAAACATCTGTACACACATCTTTGGGTGCATCTCTTATTATTTCTTTAGAATAAACTTCCAGTAATAGAATTGCTGGGCGAAAAAATGCTGGACCCATTTCCCCTTGGTTGTTTTTGTTTTGTTTCAGTAGCTCACTGGTAAAAAATCCACCTACAATTCAGGAGACCCTGGTTCGGTTCCTGGGTCGGGAAGTTCCCCTGGAGAAGGGATAGGCTACTCACTCCAGTATTCTTGGCCTTCCTTGGTGGCTCAGATGGCAAAGAATCTGCCCACAATACAAGTGACCTGGGTTCGATCCCTGGGTTGGGAATATCCCCTAGAGGAGGGCATGGCAACCCACTGCAGTACTCTTGCCCAAAGAATCACCATGGACAGAAGAGCCTGGTGGGCTATAGTCCATGGGGTCACAAAGCGCTGGGCATGAATGAGCAACTAAGCACAGGACAGTAAAAAGAGAATCTTCTATCACATTAATTAATAATTCCAGAACTCCCAATGACTTTGGTGAATGAGAAACGAAATTCTTTAATTTCATGCCAAATAGGATAGAATGAAGAAAAAGTTTTTCCCCAACATTCACAACATGGACTCTTAAAAAATAATTTTAGTTGTACTTTCCTTAGCTTAAGAAAATAAAGCCTGCAGAACCTAAACTTAAAATGAAATCTCTAGGAATGTTGTTTTCATTTCTCACCATTTGCTTTTCAGAATTAATGGAAAATAACATTGCTAAAGCTGTAGCATGTGCAAAGCAGATTGTCAGTGAGCAAGGCATTACAGCATGGTACGTTGTTTTTTGTTTTTTGTTTTTTTCTGCTTCCATTTCTATTGAGATGTAATTGACACACAGCGCTGTAGAAGTTTAAGGTATATGGTGTAAGAGTTTGACTTACACACATCATGAAATTATTATCACAGTCAGTTTAGTGAACAATCATTATGTCATATGGTTACAGAAACAAAGAAATTGAAGAAAAAATATGTGTGTGTGATGAAAAGTCTTAGGCTATACTCTCTTAACAGTTTTCATATATATATGAATTTTATGTATGAAAATGTATATTCATATAAATGAATTCACTAAATTCATTTGTATGAATTTTCATTTATTTCTTATTTCATACATATAGCAGTGTTGATTATACTTATCACATTGTATATTACATTCCTAGTATTTTTATACCTAGAAGTTTGTAGTACCTTTAGTTGCCATCATCCACTTCACCACCCCTCACCTCAACCACAACCTGCTCCTCGGGTAACCACGTATCTGACTTTTTTTTTCTATGTGTTTGTTTGTATGTTTGTTTGTGTTTGAAGTATAATGGACCTACAAACCATGTTAATTTCTATTACAGACTATGGTTAGTGTTAAGCATTAAAAAGGAGAGCTGGGGGCTTTCCTGGTGGTCCAGTTGATAAGACTTTGTGCTTCTAAGGCAGGGGGTGCTGGACAGGAAACCAATGACATCAGGTGTGGCCAAAAAAATAAGACGGTGAGGAGAACTGGGGATTTTTTGGTAGCACTTCGGGGCACCTGGAATTTTAGCTTCCCTCTCCCCCACCAAGAATTGAACCTTGTCCACAACTTTGGAGGGGCAAAGTCTTAACAACTGGACCACCAGGGAAGTCCCAGGTGAGAGCTGTTTTACCCTACTCTTATGAGAGAAGCGAAGGAATATTTCCAAAGAACAAAGTATGCTACTGAGTACTGAAAAACTGAAGCTTTAAATTAATGCTAAACAATGTACTAATATAAACAGTTTACTTTAACTGACTCAGAATCTTATTCTTTTACTCTTCAATTTATTTTAGAAGATTCTAGCGTTTTTAAGATTCTACACACTCTACCTTGTCATATCTTGAAATTATTTTTGGAATTAAGTAAATATGGAATGCACTCTGCAGTTGTGTTGTGAACAACACAGTATTCAACATTTGTGTTCAGCATTGTGTGCTCTAATGAAGGCTGGTGGAGATGTGAAGTCCTTGGTATACATATCTCCAGTTGGCAAATAACAATACTTGGATTTGTCTATAGCTTGTACTGATGAACTATTTTGTTCTCCCGAAAGATTTGAAATACGTACATTACAGTGAAGATATGTTTTAGTCTTATTACCATTTGTTTCATCTTTCTCCACAGGGTGGCATGGAAAAGTCATTGTCGAGACCATGACGTCAGCAGTTACATTGAGGGTTGCACCCTGTAACTGTGGAATTATCGTTCTTCAGCTCATTTTGTCTCTTTTTCATATTAAAGAAGTGATAGTTGAATGAAAGTTTATACCACCATTATTTCAAACAAATAATGTTTTTACAGAAGCAGGAGCAGGTGGTCTTTCTTCTAAGAAGCATAATGTTTATCTAATGTGTTAATTGTTTGATATTAGGCCTACAATATTTTTTAGTTTGCTGATGAAACTAATACTGGTAAATATTTGTCTAAACTCTTAATTATCAAATATGTCTCCAGTACATTCAGTTCTTAATTAAAGCAAGATCATTTATGCACCTTGCTGATCATGAAGGAATATAAAGAGGGATTAGATGAGCTGTTTCTTTCCTTAATTTTATTAACATAGATTCATGCGTTATGACCAAATTCAGAGGCAGATAAGTATTGAAATAACTAATTAACCACAGATATGAAATTATGCATGCTGTAAAAAATACAAACAATTTCATTAAAAGCTTTGCAATTAATTCCTTGTCTGTTTTGTTTAGCTCCATTTAGTGTCTCTGAAGAAATACATATGTATGTACTTGGGAAAAAATGAGCTGACACTTAGTATTTCCAACATTCTCACCTGTATCCAAACAGAAGGAGATTGCTAGAGAAAAATCCATAGGTTTATTCAGAGATCTCAACTAAAAAAAAAAAAAAATTGGTGGAACTGCACAGCTTTGGGATCTTAGTTCCCCAAGCAGGTATTGAATCTCCACCCTGAACAGTGGAAGCATGGATTCCTAGCCACCAGACTGTAATTCCTTTCAGTGTGGTTAAATTCATAACCACAAATCCCAAATGGGCCCTTAAGACTGATTATTGGTCACTTCTCTGCAAACTTTCTGTGCTGATATCCCCACTTTCCAAAATGACTGTCACTGTTTACTTCTCTCTTTCCAAAGTTCCAGCAAGCACACCAGCTACTAGCCTTCCATACTCTACTCTCAGTAGATGACCTGGGCTCACATTACACTGAGAGAACAGAATCAAGTCATACAAAATTCTCCCCTCCAGGCCACCATAATAGTGTTCACATCTCTCCTTGAGCCCTCCTTCCATTTTTTCCCCTTTATCACTAGGATGTAGGGCCTCTGCTCTTGCCAATGACAGGGTTTCTACATGCAGTCTTCATCATACATAGCCCTCTCACTACTACAATTTAAGCTAAATTTTTCCAGCATCCTGTGTTTCTTCCTCATTGCTGAATCATCCCATCACTGTACAAACTGCCCCAGAAAAGTTTCATCTTGCAAAGAACTCTCCATGGACTCTACCTGCCAGAGTCCAGCTCCAGCAGCCAGGGATTCAACCTGATGAGATGAGCGGTGTTGGCGAGAAACTGAGGCAGCCTCTCAGTTTTTCCTTGGACTGCCTGTTTATTTCAAGCTTATGATTCTCTTCTATACTTTTACAAGAGCATTAGGTCAGAGGTTTGATATTTTTAGTTCCCAGAGACCCAGATTATTTTTCTCCAAAAAATCATTGTTGCCTCTCAAAAGGAGTTTTTTCCTCAGCAATTCTCTTATCTACTTTTTCTCATGTGTCCTTGTGAATACAGTGTAACTCATGCTAATGTCTGGGTTGCATACCACATTCCTCAGTTTAATTCTTATCTTTCTAAGTCCTGTTTGCCCCTAGTATCCTAAGCTCAACATTTCTAAGAAAGGGCTTCTAGCTATAAATATCTCTAAAGTCCCCAATCTCTATAAGCTATACTAGAATATGCTAACATTACAGCATCCCTTAAATCTTTCAGTTCAGTTCAGTTCAGTCGCTCAGTCGTGTCCGACTCTTTGCGACCCCATGAATCGCAGCATGCTAGGCCTCCCTATCCATCACCATCTCCCGGAGTTCACTCAGACTCATGTCCATCGAGTCCGTGATGCCATCCAGCCATCTCATCCTCGGTCGTCCCCTTCTCCTCCTGCCCCCAATCCCTCCCAGCATCAGAGTCTTTTCCAATGAGTCAACTCTTCACATGAGGTGGCCAAAGTACTGGAGTTTCAGCTTCAGCATCATTCCTTCCAAAGAAATCCCAGGGTTGATCTCCTTCAGAATGGACTGGTTGGATCTCCTTGCAGTCCAAGGGACTCTCAAGAGTCTTCTCCAACACCACAGTTCAAAAGCATCGATTCTTCGGCGCTCAGCTTTCTTCACAGTCCAACTTTCACATCCATACATGACCACAGGAAAAACCATAGCCTTGACTAG
>SJYX01011996.1:229031-241553 GCA_006410675.1 Oreotragus oreotragus | reverse complement strand
GGGAATTCCATCACCTCCACTAGCTTTGTTCTTAGTGATGCTTTCTAAGGCCCACTTGACTTCACATTCCAAGATGTCTGGCTCTAGATGAGTGATCACATCCTCATGATTATCTGGGTCGTGAAGATCTTTTCTGTACAGTTCTTCTGTGTATTCTTGCCACCTCTTCTTAATATCTTCTGCTTCTGTTAGGTCCATACCATTTCTATCCTTTATCGAGCCCATCTTTGCATGAAATATTCCCTTGGTATCTCTAATTTTTTCTTGAAGACATCTCTAGTCTTTCCCATTCTGTTGTTTTCCTCTATCTCTTTGCATTGATTGCTGAAAAAGGCTTTCTTATCTCTTCTTGCTATTCTTTGGAACTCTGCATTCAGATGCTTATATCTTTTCTTTTCTCCTTTGCTTTTCGCCTCTCTTCTTTTCAGTGCTATTTGTAAGGCTTCTCCAGACAGCCATTTTGCTTTTTTTTTTTTTTTAGTTTCTAACTATTTTAATTATCCCTAAACCCTGAACTCAGCGAACTCTTTTGCCATAAACACTTTTCTCACAAATGGGCTTCAGATAGCAATCCCTACAGTGGCCTCAAGCTGCAGCCTGTGTACTCACCCTGGAACACTTTTTTTGTACAAGTCCTTGAACACATGTCAGTGGTTAACTTTATGAATTATTCTTTGAGCACAGCTGCAGAAGGGTTTANTTTTGCCATAAACACTTTTCTCACAAATGGGCTTCAGATAGCAATCCCTACAGTGGCCTCAAGCTGCAGCCTGTGTACTCACCCTGGAACACTTTTTTTGTACAAGTCCTTGAACACATGTCAGTGGTTAACTTTATGAATTATTCTTTGAGCACAGCTGCAGAAGGGTTTATGCCTTCTCATGCTCCTCTCAAAAACAATAAGCACCTTAATATTCTCTTCAGTCAACTCAGCCGAGGAAAGGAAAAAACAAGTCAGAATCACAAAGCCTAACTCCTTCATTCCGGGTCTGTGCCTATGGAACAACTGGAGGGGGTTTAGGGCCGTGCTTCCATTTTGTCAGTAATGCCTAACACTGCTCCCGACATCTACATAACCCTTCAAGTACATCATTCTTTGCTCCCTTTTACAGCAGCATTTCTGGGATGAAATATCTATATTCACCCACTGCATGACCTCACCTCCCTTTCTCTTTTCATCTCTTCCTAATCTGACTGCTCTCCTCACTTAGCTGAAAACGGCTCCAGCCTGACTCCTTCCAGGATATCTTGCGGCAAGTTCTAGTGATCACCTGACTTTTGCTTATCCTACTTGATCTCTCAGCAGCATTTGACAAAGTGAACCACTTCCTGCTTCTAGAAAAGCTCTCCTTCCCTAGCTTCTCCTCCTTTACATCCTACCTCATCGACGGCTCCTTCTCAGCCCTACATGGCTGGCTGTTCTTCTGCTCTTTGATTTTTGACTGTGGGAGTCCCCAGGACTCAAACCTGTAAAACCATTGGAAAGAACAGTTTTACTTATTCACTTATTTTTCTTTTCACACAGAAGTATAACTTTCAAAAGAATAGAGTCTTTCCCACTCTTTAAAGACATCAAAATAATCTCAGTGTTTCCCGAAATTTGCAAGTATAGTAAAGCCTTTTAAGTTTTCTGAACAGTTTGAGAATATACTGCCAATATGGTGCCCAGCGACTCTGAATCCTTCAATATACAACTCTCACAGAACCTCAGAACATCATCCAAATTAGGAGGTGAACACTGACAAATTAGGACCGCCTCGTCATCAGATCTAGGCAGTTTTATCAATTGTAACATAAGTTTTTCTTAACTAAAATGTCTAATTCAGAATAACGTGTTTAAATTGGTTGCTATATTTTTCAGTTTCCTTCAATCTAGATCATTTCTTCACTTTTTTCTTAACTTTTATCACTTTAACCCCTTTGAAGACCTCAAAGCAGCTATGGTGTAAATGGCCTGAGGTTTTTCTGATATTATCTAGAGTAAATTAGGTTATGCATCTTTGGTAGAGATACCACAAATGTAATACTGTGCTCTTTCTGTTGTATCTTCCAGGTGACATGCAGTTTTGAATATTCTATTCTCATCAATTATTTGATTAACATAATGTCTGCAAGTCACCTTCACTGTGAGGTATTTGGGAGAAGGTGAGGTACTTTGACTGTGTGGATCACAATAAACTGTGGAAAATTCTGAAAAAGATGGGAATACCAGATCACCTGATCTTCCTCTTGAGAAACCTATATGCAGGTCAGGAAGCAATAGTTAGAACTGGACATGGAACAACAGACTAGTTCCAAATAGGAAAAGGAGTACGTCAAGGCTGTATATTGTTACCCTGCTTATTTAACTTCTATGCAGAATACATCATGAGAAACACTGGGCTGGAAGAAGCACAAGCTGGAATCAAGATTGCCGGGAGAAATATCAATAACCTCAGATATGCAAATGACACCACCTTTATGGCAGAAAGTGAAGAGGAACTAAAAAGCCTCCTGATGAAAGTGAAAGAGGAGAGTGAAAAAGTTGGCTTAAAGATCAACATTCAGAAAGCAAAGATCATGGCATCTGGTCCGATCACTTCATGGCAAATAGATGGGGAAACAGAGGAAACAGTGTCAGACTTTATTTTGGGGGGCTCCAAAATCACTGCAGATGGTGACTGCAGCCATGAAATTAAAAGACGCTTACTCCTTGGAAGAAAAGTTATGACCAACCTAGATAGCATATTCAAAAGCAGAGATATTACTTTGCCAACAAAAATCTGACTAGTCAAGGCTATGGTTTTTCCAGTGGTCATGTATGGATGTGAGAGTTGGACTGTGAAGAAAGCCAAGTGCTGAAGAACTGATGCTTTTGAACTGTGATGTTGGAGAAGACTCTTGAGAGTCCCTTGGACTGCAAGGAGATCCAACCAGTCCATTCTGAAGGAGATCAACCCTGGGGTTTCTTTGGAAGGAATGATGGTAAGGCTGAAACTCCAGTACTTTGGCCACCTCATCCGAAGAGTTGACTCATTGGAAAAGACTCTGATGCTGGGGTGGATTGGGGGCAGGAGGAATAGGGGATGACAGAGGATGAGATGGCTGGATGGCATCACGGACTCGATGGACATGAGTTTGAGTGAACTCCAGGAGATGGTGATGGACAGGGAGGCCTGGTGTGCTGTGATTCATGGGGTCACAAAGAGCTGGACACAACTGAGTGACTGAACTGAACTGAACTGAGGTACTTGAGAAATTTTCTTCCTCATCAAAATGTCAATTTTTGCATGCACTTACTATATCAGTATGGACCCCTGGCTTCCTATCTTACTGCAATTATTACGTGTCATAATCCATGGCCATCATTTATTTCAGTGCTCATATTGTCCCTGATTTGGCCAGGAGGGCCTCTACACACTAGCTTCAGTGTCCCATCATTCTCTGGATACTTTTTTGTTTTTTTTTGTGTGTGTGTGTAAAGTGTTTTAATTATCCCCTTGTTCCTTTCCTCCTTCAGCCTAGAATCTTCCACTTCTCCCAAGAAGCCTTATTTTAAAAAACCAGCTCTGCAATTTCATATGTAGACGTTAAAGCCCTAACACCCTGTGCATCAGAATTTGACTGTATTTGGAAAGAGGGCCTTTAAGAAGGCAATTAAGTTAAAATGAGGTCATGATGATGGACTCTAACCTGACTGATGTCCTTAAAGGAAATGAGAACAGGACACACAAAGAGACAGCAAAGATATGCACACACAGACTAAAGACCATGTGCACGTGAGGACACAGTGGAAAGATGGACATCTGCAAGACAAGGAGAGAGATCTCAGAAGAAACCAAGCCTGCTGATACCTTGATCTTGGACTTCTAGCCTCCAGAACTGTGAAAAAATAAACTTTTGTTTCTTAAGCCAAAAATACAAAATAAAAATAAAAAATAAAAAACCAGCTCTGAGTAGTTGAGTGTTATTGTTTGCCTATCTCATCAATGATAAGGGCTATAGAATGTATGAATTTACATAATTTTTATCTATTTAAATTGAATTCATAACCAAGCCTGCTGATACCTTGATCTTGGACTTCTAGCCTCCAGAACTGTGAAAAAATAAACTTTTGTTTCTTAAGCCAAAAATACAAAATAAAAATAAAAAATAAAAAACCAGCTCTGAGTAGTTGAGTGTTATTGTTTGCCTATCTCATCAATGATAAGGGCTATAGAATGTATGAATTTACATAATTTTTATCTATTTAAATTGAATTCATATAATACCTCCAGTTCCAGTCTAATACAACAAGGTTAATTCTAATTTTTTTCCTTTTTCATGTTGGTAACTCCCTTGTATGTTGCTGCTGCTGCTGCTAAGTCGTTTCAGTCATGTCTGACTCTGTGCGACCCTATAGACGGCAGCCCACCAGGCTCCCCTGTCCCTGGGATTCTCAAGGCAAGAACACTGGAGTGGATTGCCATTTCCTTCTCCAATGCATGAAAGTGAAAGTGAAGTTGCTCAGTCGGGTCTGACTCTTAGCGACTCCATGGACTGCAGCCTTCCAGGCTCCTCCGTCCATGGGATTTTCCAGGCAAGAGTACTGGAGTGGGTTGCCATTGCCTTCTCCAACTCCCTTGTATGACAGTGAGAAATCAGGCACCGATTGTCTTTAATACCCTTAAGATGTATTGTGAGCACATGCATATGTTTGATCAACTTGACTGTTTGTAACCAGTCTCCCAACACTGCCACACCATGGATTTGATGCTGTGCACTCAGGCTTTGATACCTCTCATTGGGTCACCCCTTCTTCCACATCTGGACAGCTGCTTTGGTGTGTTATATCTTTGACACAACATGCTGGACCACTGTTTTTACAGGAAGGAGGGCAGAAAGATTTTACTCTTGTTTATACCTGTATTCCAAGTACCTAGAACAGTGCCTATAACATGACATATGCCCAATAAAAATCAGTTGCTTGAGTGGGTCTCCCTGATGATTTAGTATATTCCCCCACCCTGGGGATTCTAAGAGTTTTCTTACTATCCAATCTCAGATTATTCTAATACAGTAGCTTCTGGAGCTCCAAGTATCAGATCTCAAATCTATATGACCAGCTGTGGGAGGACAGCAGAGGGTCCAAACTCTAGTACAGCCTCTGACTTGAGGACCATTTGCTATAGATAAAGGGTTTATTCACATCAGGATATCCAGAGGTGTAAGAAGAAAGAGTCAAGGTAGAGGAGTGAGGCTTGAAGAGTGACAGCTCAAATGCACAGATAGGATATATCTAAGAAGCAGCAGGACAGACGTATAACAATGGCTGACTAAAGAAATAACCGGAGAGTAGCAAAAGCTGGCCTAACAGGGAAAGCAGTGCTTGTTGAAGATTTTGCTTAGTGTTTTTGATAAATATCATGCCTTTACTTATACCTGTTATTTTAATACAATTAAGTTCTCAAGCCACATTTTCACCCTTATTCTGAGAACGAAGTAAAAAATCAATGTGAAAGTTTCATCATGTTTAAAAGACATTCAGTTCTGCTGTTGCTCAGTTTCACCTCAGGATATTATTTGACATACAGAATGATATTCCAGATGATTTTACTGGGCTTTTCCTGTAGCACTACTTATAACTAAGCCTTGAGCATATCTCTTGCACTTGTATTTGGCAGACTTACTTTAAAAATATTTTATAGAAATTGCTAAAGGGAATTTAAAAATTATATCATAAGTGACTAAAGTCACTCACAGACATAATGTTTTTCAGTTATATATATGTCTATTATGCAAATTACATTTTAAAAGTAATTTTATGTATTCATTTTATTTTTTGCCGTGCTGGGTCTTCATTGTGTGGGCTTTTCCGGAGCTGAGGCAAGAAGGGGCTATCTCTAGTTGCAGTTCATGGGCCTCTCCTTGGGTGGCTTCTCTTGTTGCGGAGCTCTAGGGGGCTGGGGCTTCAGCAGTTGCTGGACAGGGCTCAGTAGTTGCAGGCCCCAGGCTCGAGAGCGCAGGCTCAGTAGTCGTGGTGCACAGGTTTAGCTGCTCCGCAGCACATGGGATCCTCAGGTCAGGGATCGAACACGTGTCTCCTTCATTGGCAGGTGAATTCTTTACCACTAAGTCCACCAGGGAAGCAGCAAATTATATTGTAGGCCATTCAAAATTTTTTACGTAGTTATAAATTCTCAGTGTTTACAGAATGAGATGTTTCTACAGATTTGTTATGAAAGATGTTACTCCTGGTTTCTCCCACTTCACAGGCAACAATTTTCTACTCTTTTAGCTTAATGTTACGAATTTTAGACAGTGCCCTGTTGGCCTAGTGGTTAGCATTTTGCGCTTTCACTGCTGTGGCCCAGGTTCAATCCCTGGTCTAGGAATTGAGAAACACAAGCTGTGTGGCCTGGCTAAAAAAAAAAAAAAAAAGAATTTTATTTATACTCCCATGCTTGTATGTATCAGGCTTATATTGCTTCTTCTTGATTTCTCCATTTTATGATATTGATTCCTATGGTTAAGGATTAAGTTCTATTTCCTCCTCCTGCATCTTCATCGTACATGCCAACTTTCCCTAAAACCTATCCTTCTGATGTAACTATATATACTTTATTAGATCAATACTCAGTTTTCACATAGTCATAAATACAATTATTTTCTTCTCTTATGCAAGATTTTATTTCCCCTAGAGCTAATAACTACATGATCTTAAACTGGCTTAGCTTTCTTTGTATCTATCATTAGTTCAACTCCCAACTTCAAGGTGACTTCAATACTTCATTGAAGTATAGTTGATATAAATACAATATTACATAAGTTTTAAGTGTACAACATAGCAATTCACAACTCTTAAAAATTATATTTCATTTGTAGTTATGAAGTATTGGCTATATTCCTTGTATTGCCCAATATATTTGTGTAGTTTGCTTATTTATTTATTTTGTCTGTGCTACATGGCTTTCAAGATTTTAGTTTCCAACCAGGGTCCAAACCTGTGCTCCCTGCAGTAGAGGCATGGAATCCTATCTGCTGGACTGCCGGAGATTCTCAGCTGATTTATTTTATACATAATAGTTTGCACCTCTTAATCCCCACTGCTATCTATGTCTCCCATTTGAATCTCATCTCAGGTCTTTAGATGCAGCTAGTATTTCATCAGTCTTATCTTTCTCCAAGTTTTTTCATTTCTGCTATCAAAGTTTTAATTCCAACAGCTCTTTTCCACTCCCTGAATATTCTTTTCTTCCTTGTTTTGTGTCATGTTTGCTATTTCTTATTTTATCTGGATATAGTAATAACAGTTTGGGTTTGTTTTGGCTTTAGTTGACTTCTCTATGTTTCCTCTTATCTCCCATTTTGCTTTTTTTAATTTGAATTTTATCTTTTCGTGTCAGAGGCATTTCTCTGTTATTTGGCAATCCTGGGTTATCTACTTAAATTTAGGATTGGGAAACTTTAAAGTCATTTGAGGTTCCAAGGGCCTATGTGGATTTGACCATGTATACTTCTCAGAAGGATGACCTGGTTGGTTGAGTCAGTTTCACTGAGGCCCCTTAGATCTCCTCTTAGACTAGACACATCCCCAGGGCAGCCTCTCCCTCCTCTCTGCTCACACACACATAAAAAGGCCTGGTTGCCAGTATTTCAAGAGTTCAGTGGGGATGAAGGTTTTAGTACCAGGCATGTGTTTGGCTAATCTACTTATTTTCTGTAGGGTATTCCTCCCTTAATCCTATCTGGTGACCCTCAATACAAAGGCCTTACTTTACCCCTGGGGGTAAATAAGGGGTAATTGTTCAGCTGTAAGGACCTGAATTAAAAAAAAAATTTTTGTGTGTGGTAAATGTCACATAATATAAAGCATACTATTTTAACCATATTTAACTATATATTTCAGTGGCACTGAGTGCATTCACATTATTGTGCAACTCTCATTATCATCCATTTCTCAAATTGTTCACCTTCCTACTGAACCTCTGACCCTGTTAAACACTAACTCCCCATTCTCCCTCCCCCAGCCTCCGGCATCTACCTGTGTCCTTTCTGACTCTATGAGTTTGAGTATTCTAGGTATCTTCTCGGAGAAAGCAATGGCAACCCACTCCAGTACTCTTGCCTGGCAAATCCCATGGACAGAGGAGCCTGGTGGGCTGCAGTCTATGGGGTCGCTAAGAGTTGGGCACGACTGAGCAACTTCACTTTCACTTTTCACTTTCATGCACTGGAGAAGGAAATAGCAACCCACTCCAGTGTTCTTGCCTGGAGAATCCCAGGGATGGGGGAGCCTGGTGGGCTGCCGTCTATGGGGTCACACAGAGTCGGACACGACTGAAGCAACTTAGCAGCAGCCGCAGCAGCAGCAGGTGTCTCCTATAAGTGGAATCAACAGTATTTGTCTGCATCTAATATATATTCCCTTGTGGCTCAGAGGGTAAAGAATCTGCCTGCAATGCGAGAGACCTGAGTTTGATTCCTGGGTTGGGAAGATCCCCTGAAGAAGTGAAAGGTTACCTACTCCAGTATTCTGGCCTGGAGAATTCCATGGACTAAACAGTCCATAGGGTCGCAGAGTTGGACATGACTAAGTGACTTTTACTTTCAATGTACATTGGAATGTATTTTTAGGTAAATATATGTCTTACAAACAGATTATAACTTCTTTATTATTTTTTTTCTGCTATGGTAACAGTTCAGTTCAGTTCAGTCGCTCAATCGTGTCCAACTCTTTGCGACCCAATGAATTGCAGCATGCCAGGCTTCCCTGTCCATCACCAACTCTTAGGTCTCAATAATCATCTTTTTTATACATGGTAGTGTGTATATGCCAATCCCAATCTCCAAACTTATCCTACCTCAGTACCCCCCTTGGTATCCATGTGTTTGTTCCCTAAGTCTGTAGAACCCAAATCTCAACCAGTCTTTTTTTTCTAGCTCCTCTCTTCCTCCTCCCTTCCCTTACTTCCAGAGATCCCTACACCCACAGATTCTTGAGATTTGGGGCGTTCCTGCAGTGTGAACTGGATAGCTTCTTAGCTCTGACCTCAGCTCCCAGGACTGCCCTATACCGCTTGCCTTTTCCAGTGCAAGTTCCAAGACTTTTGTTTCTGTCTTCTCTCTCATTCTCCCAGTCCTGATAGGTTTACGTCTTTTTGAAAATCTCTTGTTTTTTGATTCTTTCTTTCTTCCTTTTATTTTTGGCTGTCCTGGTCTTCTTTGCTGAACGCAGGCCTTCTCCAGTTGTGGCGAGCGGGTGTCACCGTGTGTTGCAGGGTGAAGGTTTACCATTGTGGTGACTTCTATGTTGCAGAACACGGGCTTTAGCCTTCAGTAGTTGCAGCCCGCATGCTCAGTAGTCCTGGTACACAGTTTTTAGGTGGCATGTGGGTCTGTATTCCCAGACCAGGGATCAAGCCTGTGCCCTCTGCTGTGGAAACACAGATTCTGAACCATTAGACTACCAGGGAAGTCCTTACTTTTATTTTATGAAAGCTTATTTTGCTTTAAAAATACTTAGGGTAACCTCTTAAGTAAAGAATAAAAAAAATTTTTTTTTGAAAAATGGGAGAAGCAGAAATAGGAAAGGTGGGCTGCCGTCTATGGGGTCACACAGAGTCGGACACGACTGAAGCAACTTAGCAGCAGCCGCAGCAGCAGCAGGTGTCTCCTATAAGTGGAATCA
Source organism: Oreotragus oreotragus (assembly GCA_006410675.1). Classification (NCBI taxonomy): domain Eukaryota; kingdom Metazoa; phylum Chordata; class Mammalia; order Artiodactyla; family Bovidae; genus Oreotragus; species Oreotragus oreotragus. The sequence goes on along the minus strand of SJYX01011996.1, from coordinate 231,904 downwards.
ACAGTATTTGTCTGCATCTAATATATATTCCCTTGTGGCTCAGAGGGTAAAGAATCTGCCTGCAATGCGAGAGACCTGAGTTTGATTCCTGGGTTGGGAAGATCCCCTGAAGAAGTGAAAGGTTACCTACTCCAGTATTCTGGCCTGGAGAATTCCATGGACTAAACAGTCCATAGGGTCGCAGAGTTGGACATGACTAAGTGACTTTTACTTTCAATGTACATTGGAATGTATTTTTAGGTAAATATATGTCTTACAAACAGATTATAACTTCTTTATTATTTTTTTTCTGCTATGGTAACAGTTCAGTTCAGTTCAGTCGCTCAATCGTGTCCAACTCTTTGCGACCCAATGAATTGCAGCATGCCAGGCTTCCCTGTCCATCACCAACTCTTAGGTCTCAATAATCATCTTTTTTATACATGGTAGTGTGTATATGCCAATCCCAATCTCCAAACTTATCCTACCTCAGTACCCCCCTTGGTATCCATGTGTTTGTTCCCTAAGTCTGTAGAACCCAAATCTCAACCAGTCTTTTTTTTCTAGCTCCTCTCTTCCTCCTCCCTTCCCTTACTTCCAGAGATCCCTACACCCACAGATTCTTGAGATTTGGGGCGTTCCTGCAGTGTGAACTGGATAGCTTCTTAGCTCTGACCTCAGCTCCCAGGACTGCCCTATACCGCTTGCCTTTTCCAGTGCAAGTTCCAAGACTTTTGTTTCTGTCTTCTCTCTCATTCTCCCAGTCCTGATAGGTTTACGTCTTTTTGAAAATCTCTTGTTTTTTGATTCTTTCTTTCTTCCTTTTATTTTTGGCTGTCCTGGTCTTCTTTGCTGAACGCAGGCCTTCTCCAGTTGTGGCGAGCGGGTGTCACCGTGTGTTGCAGGGTGAGGGTTTACCATTGTGGTGACTTCTATGTTGCAGAACACGGGCTTTAGCCTTCAGTAGTTGCAGCCCGCATGCTCAGTAGTCCTGGTACACAGTTTTTAGGTGGCATGTGGGTCTGTATTCCCAGACCAGGGATCAAGCCTGTGCCCTCTGCTGTGGAAACACAGATTCTGAACCATTAGACTACCAGGGAAGTCCTTACTTTTATTTTATGAAAGCTTATTTTGCTTTAAAAATACTTAGGGTAACCTCTTAAGTAAAGAATAAAAAAAATTTTTTTTTGAAAAATGGGAGAAGCAGAAATAGGAAAGCTGGAGAAATAATTACAAAGAGGAAAGTTCTGCTTCAGAGATCACATTATTTTTTTTTGTGGCTAAGGCAGGTCTTACTTGCAGAATGTTGGGTCTTTAGTTTGAGCATGTGGGATCTAGTTTCCAGACTGGGGATCGAACCTAAGAACTCTGCATTGGGATCTTTAGTCTTAGTCAGTGGACCACAGGGAAGTTCTAGAGACCACATTCTGAAAGGTAGAATCCAGTAGAGTGTGCAGAGGACAAAAAATCCTGTATTGTGGTATGAAGAATGTATTGTAACTGAAAGTTGGATCCTGCTTCTCACTATGNCTAAACTACAAAAAAAAAAAAAAAAAAAAAAGAAAGAAAGAAATTATCCCATCTGGATAATTTATTGACGGACATGTCTATTGGAATGTAACAGACACATAATTACCAAAGCAGTGTTTTCCTAATAGGAAAAAAATTTCATAACATGAGGAAAGATAAGTAACTTGATATTTTTTTCTTTTTTAATGCTCTTGTTTGCCATGGAAAAAAGGTAGGAAACCCAAGCTGAATAGTGCAGGAAAATAAATTAAATGAATGCTGCATATTTAGAAGCCAAATGGAAAGAAAGCAGCTCTTGCCTGTGCAAAGAATAAGATTAGTAGGAAATACTACAGACAAGATTATCTAAGATGGGATACAAGTCAGCAACAAAGCACAAACAGCTCTGAGCATTTCCCAGTAGCCTCGAAAAACCTTCCTGGGCTGAAGCATGTCCTTATCCATCATGCTTTACATCTTCAAGTATAAGAACCAATGAGTCAGACTGGCAAAAAATAGGTTAAGTTAAACAGATTCATAAGAGTTGAATATATTTTTATTGAAGTATAGTTGATTTAGAATGTTTTGTTGCTTTCTGGTGTATAGCAGAGCAAAGTGATTTAGTTAAATCATATATATATATAATATTTATGCTTATTTTATATTCTTTTCTATTATGGTTTATTACAGGCTACTAATATAATACCTTATGTGTTGTGTTGTTTATCCCATTCTGTATATAACAGTTTGCACCTGTTAGTTCCACTTCCAATCCCATAATATTTGAAATTCATCATTGGATGCACAAGTCTTATATAACTCACTTTTATTGCATCCAAACTGGGCTCCTAAGGAAACCAGTGCTGAATCTGTATGCACCACAGTTTGGACTGACACCAAGAAATAGGTTATGGAAGAAGAAGCAGCTCTAGGCTTGGGTTTCAAGAATGACATCCACCTCTACCATTTAGCAGACTTGTGACTTTACAGAATGAAGGGAACACTCTTTATTTCCCTCATCTCATTAGAGCAAAGCAATGTGAAGTTTTCAGGGAACTGTAACGGTGCTTCTTAGAATCCAGAGTTGATGCACATCATAAAATAAAAGCAATTTGCACCATAAAAAGTTTTGGTGGTGTGACAGTGCGATTTTTTGTTTGTTTTATGGTTTTATTTGCCAAATATTTTTGTGTTTGCTGTTATTTTAAATCATATCTGCCCTCAAAATCAAAGAGAGTGCAGCAAACTGCTTGGGTCAACTATACACTATTCAGTTCAGTTCAGTCGCTCAGTTGTGTCTGACTCTTTGTGACCCCATGGACTGCAGCATGCCAGGCTTCCCTGTAATTAGAGAAATATAAAACAAACACTCAAAAAAAAAAAAA